>OZ012739.1:49374834-49899985 GCA_963859935.3 Lathyrus sativus | reverse complement strand
AGTTAATTCAAATTAAAAAAAGATTTTTTATTAAGAAATGTGAACAAGTTATAAGTTTATTTAAGAAAGGTATTAAGTTATAGTGAAATTATTAAAATAAAATAAAGTAGTGAAGTAAATTAATTAAAAAGGATAATTAATTAAAAACAGGTTGATTAGAGAAAAAGGTTAACTAATTGTTGCGGTGAGAATCGTGATACCAAGCTATTGATTAACTTGAATCTTTAATTCTTAAATTCACAACCGGACTTTAATTTATCCAAAGGAAAGGTCTAAAAAAGAAAGAACCTTTTGCGCAATGTAACAACAACGCTAAGAGATTCGGGGATCGGGGGTTGGTTATGCATAAGGTAGGTATTTCACATCCTAAACATCTGTAGTACTCTACAGGAACCTTTTGTTTGTTTGTATGCTAAGTTTGCTAAATGTTTGCTATGGATTGGGATTGGGTAAAAGGTGTAGGTAAAGACCTAAAGATATTTTCTAAGTTGCTCGCAAAGACATCGCGTCCTCTGCCTACGTATCCTTACTAGGATAGAATCAGAGCAATCATAGTTCACCTCACTAGGGTTAAAGAAAACTTGATTATGATCAAGGTTCAATGGGGAACAAACATCACAATGCTTGTGCATAGTTTAAGAAAACTCTCTAGATCTACATTGAACACTCAAGAAAGGGGAGTAAGTAATCATCTCCATGATTCTTACATAGAGTTAACAAACTCTATCTTAAGTTCTAATTGAAAGAGCACTCCTAACAAAGGGTAGGCTTTTTAGACTTAAGCAAATTCTAATGGATAGGCTCTAACTTAACTAATTGTATAGATGACTTTACAAAGTCAAGGGAGGGTAATGAGCTATCTATGACCCAAAGGTCAATAGAGAGACTTTCCTTTGGAAGGGAAAATAGGAGGCAACTTGGATGAGAACTAAAGAGTTCCATCACTTGGGGGAATAAACTTAACAAAACAACAATCATTCAAACATGATGAATACAAAGAGATATGGTTACAACCAAGAATAAACAAGCATATTACAATAGGCAAGGATTTCAATTAGGATGAATGGTTACAACCAAGATAAGGTATAAAGATATCACAATATCATGGATTTCAAACAAGATAGATGGTCACAACCAAAAACATGCAAACATATTACAATAGGCAAGGATTACAATCATGGTGAACGGTTACAACCAAAGCATGAAAGCATATCATCAAGATATTACAATATCATGAAAGGGGAAAGTTCTTACAAGACTAAATGAAAGGTAAACACCAAAGCATATCTTGACAAAGATGAAGGTAACAACCAATGCAAACAAGTTATAACTTCATGGGGATTTCTAAATGAAAATAAAATGAAACAAACATGATGCTCACAAGCAAAAGTAATTACGATCATATATACAAAGGAGTTGACAAACACCAAGCTCACATCAAGTGCAAAATTAAACTCAAAAGAGTCAACAATTTTGAAATGTAAAGGAGGGTAAAAACCCTAACAAAGAAGCATGAAAATTTTCAATGCAAAGTGTTTTCCAAAATGAAAATTCTAGAATATTCACATATCATATGAAAATATGCAAAAATACAAGACCAATGCAAAAAGAATTATTCACAAATGATAAAAAATGGTGAAGTTATGTTATTTTGAAATTTTAAAGAAAAATCAAACATTTTAATGATTAAAAAAAAGAGGGATGCGCTTGGTGGGTGTTGAACCCACCACCTTTGGATTACCAGTTCAAAACTTGGCCAAATCAACTAGAGGCGCGCGCGTGTTATTTGAAGGCAATAGATGGAAAAAATGTGAAAACATGGCAAATATTAAAAAAACCAAAAGGGTTGATCTCCGCACGGATCGAACCCAGGTCAAGGCAATGGCAAGGCAATATGAGAACAAGGCATAACCACTGGGGTGGCGATACATCCGTGTATTATGCCACCCCAATAAATACATATACTTAAAAGAGCAAATATTTTGGGCAAGGCATGACAAGTAAACAAGGCATAGCAATCATGGAAACGGTTTCATCACAACTTGGTCAAAACACCATCAAATTTAACAAAATTTGGGTCTATCTTATGTGAAATTTGATAAGGAACACAATGGCATCATCAGTTTTTCAAGATAAGGTGCATAAATTAAAATTTGATTGAAGATGAAAATAGAAGCTTGGATATGCGTTATGGTAGCCACAACTCAAAACAACAATGATTAAGACCAGATGAAGGTATGCACAAGTTTCAAATACATAGCCTATGGATTCTAGATGCAAAGAACATTCACAAATCAACTAAAACAGAAATTGTCATGCAAGTTGCAACTATTGAACAAAAGTGCTTGAAATGTTATCTTGGAAAATAAGAACAATTTATGATGCAACATGCATATTTCACCTCGTCAAAATTTATTAAATGATTCTCATATGTCAAAACATGAATTCAAATAGCTTGCAAGAAAGATCAATCAAAACAGATGATATCACAAGAGGTGAACACCTCCAAACAGAAGCTGGCAGCAAGCCTGCTCTATAACACATTTTAAACAAACAAGCATGATGAATCCTACACATATACATACAATGTCACATCATGGCAAAATGATTAACACAAACATTCTATCATACATGATTAAAAGGTTGAGCACAGATCAAACAGCATGACAACAAGCCTTTGGTTATTACAATACCAATCCAACAAATCAATTCATAACATGCCTTAAAGATGAGAGTCACAACTCTATGAACATAAACCAAGTCTAGCATGAAAACCTAGTTCTAGCAGCAAAATGGATCCTAACATGACAATGCTAGCATACCACAATTAGCCCTAAAGCACCTAATGCACATGACAATTTGCAAGCATATGACAGTTTGCAAGCATATGACAGTGGTTCAAATCAAAGGGTTACATGGCAATTTCATGAACTTAGACAGTTATAGCAGCAAGTAAGGATTTTAACATGACTATGCCAACAATCAACAATTAGCCCTAATACTACATGTACATACCAATTTGCAAACATATGACAAATGCTAACCTACAACAAAACAGTGCTATGGCAGTTTGAACTCTCAACAGAATAGGTATGACATGTTAATACAAACCTTCAATTCATTGACCAATGATGCTTACAAGCAAATTCAAGACGGAATGCAAACATGATTCAAAGAACAACAGAATATGCATAAATGCCTATCATAATTGACAATGTAAACTAGATATGATCATGTCAAGCTTGAAACAGTCCTACCACATAAACC
The DNA here is from genome assembly GCA_963859935.3 of Lathyrus sativus. Lineage (NCBI taxonomy): Eukaryota > Viridiplantae > Streptophyta > Magnoliopsida > Fabales > Fabaceae > Lathyrus > Lathyrus sativus. Next base: position 49,896,718 of record OZ012739.1, on the reverse strand, counting down.
TAATGATGATAGCAACATATGCACAAATGATAAAGTCACTTATCCACCAACAAGATTCAAATGAAAACCACATTCTCATGTTAACAAACACAGATCAAACACAACCAGCAGTTCAAATCATCACATATATTCACGTAGCATAACAATGGTAAGCAACAAACTACAATGAAAAAAATATCTCATGACAGTCACAAGCATGACAGCAAAATAAGGTATTGGTCATCAACATTCACATGAGTCATTCCAATGACCTTTACCAAGTCCAACAAGACTATACAACTTACAAGCACATTCAAAACATGTTATAGACCAAGTTTAAGCACAAAGGTGATCCAAAAATGCACTAGCATTGAAAATGGTATATGAGTTGAAAAATGCACATGAGTGAAAAATGGCCAAAACATAAATGTAGCAGAACCAAAACCAAACCAGTTTCAAATGATACAAACATCACATGAATCCAACATATAGGGATTTCTCAATCAAAATGCTAAAAAACAGATTCATGATACAAAAATGATGCTGCAACAGAAGCAAATCAATATCCTTCACAAACAAAACCAAAAACAAGATATCATCAAAACTTCATGAAGTTGCAAACAATCCTTCATATGTTCATACATGACATAGGGTAGCATCTAAGTGAATATCAAGGTTTAATACATAGCAGCACAACATTGTATGATCATTGAAAAAGTAATACACATTGATGAGCAAAACAAGCAAAATATGGCAGATTCAAACATGACTGCACATTGCATTTAATCTCAAACCAACTAATGCACATTAAACATACTCATGATAGTTTAAGATGAGGATAATGACTATGAACCTCTTGTAGACCCCCGAGCAAGCTAATATAGAAGGGAAAACCTTGAAGCCTCCCAAGTGAGATCCAACCAATGCTTTGATGAAGATGACAACTTTTCTTGCAGTTAAAGTAAACAAGTGAACTTTAGGACAAAACTCAAAATAAGTGATGATGATGGAATTTTAGGTTATGGGCAGTTGGTACATCATAAACCTAAGGTGTTTAGAGGTTTAAAATGATCAAAACAGGCCTGAGCAAAAATTTTGCAGATTTTGTGTGTGAAGTCAAACTTTGCTTGGTTGAAAGGCTTGAACACCTCCCACACACCATTTGTGGATTGTGTGGATGGTTTGTGATGATTTTGAGTGGGTGAAAATGGTTTTGGAAGGCTAAATGCTCAAGGCATATTTTTGAGAGGTTTTGGAATGGTTTTCTTCACTTGTAAGAAAATGCAAAGCAAGATGAGAGATATGGTTTTCTATTGGGTTTTAGAGTGCTCTGGTGTGTCTTTCAACATAGAGGAAACCTCTATTTATAGGCCAAGGAAAAGTTTGAGGCAGATTGGTATTTTGGCATTTTGGAGGGAGTTTTGAAAATGCAATCTTGTTCAAGATTTGTTGCAGTTGCAAGTCCAAGTTCTTGGCTCAAGTTGATGCACAAATCAAGTGGCATGAATGACAAGGAAGTAACTGAAGTGTGGCTAGGGAGTAGGAGAACTGCAGCTGCAAGTTACTTCATGAAAAGTTTCTCTTTCCTTGATTTCTTTGATTAAAATAATGCCACTTGCATCCAACTTGCAAAGCTTTCCAAATCCATTCATTTTCTACACTTCTACTCAGCACACTCTCTAATTAACAGATAGAAACATGATCCAATGGCTGAGAATGGTTCAAGTGATCAAAAAGTGAGTTTGTGAAAAAGTGAAAATGTTGAACTCAAGTGTTAAAACCTCAACTTGCTGAATTCATAACTCTCAACTCATAAGGGCTATGGAGGAGTTCTACTACATTTTGGAAAGCCCTTATATAGCTCTACAACTTTCATGTTTTTATGATCTTCATATTCCAAATGGAACTAGGTCAAAAATCCATTCAAAGTTGCTAAAAACATGCCTAAAAAGGCCAATAACTTAGAATTGTTCTAAGTTATTTTTCCCTCTTGTAATGACTTTGGCCATAACTCCAAATCTGTGCGTTTTCTGCACATGGACCACTGTGCGAATTTTGTAGGACTTGTCAATACCTTTCCAATGAGCTTTGAACCAACTCAATTGGATGTGTTGTTAGGGAGTTATGGTCTTGCCCCTTTCAAAACCCTAATTTCCCGATTTTTTGATTACTCCTCAATCCTTGATCCAATGGTCATGAAACTTCATGGATAGGTGTAATATGTTACTAGGAACATTTTTGCTTCATACTTTGAGGTCAAATTCCTTATGATTGAAGAGTTGACTTTTCGGTCAACCGAACGATCGATCGATGACTACCGAGTCGACCGTTGATGTTCCGGGTCTTTTGAGGCCTTGAAACTTATTGAGTAGACTTCACTAAGCCATATGAACGTCATGGACCATGATCCCACCATTGGAACACAATTTAAAACAAAAGTCAAACTACAGTTGACTTTTCCTATTTGAAAACCCTAATCGGGTATCCTGAACTGCACTGTTCTTGATCCTTGGGTGACAACCTCAAATTGGATTCATACTTGACCCAATGGAGTATATTTGATGATTTGGAGACATATTTCATGGAGAATCAATCCAATACGTTGACTGATTAAATCGTCGAAACCTCGATTCTCGACTGTACGGAACCCTAATTCACCTGTATCTCGACAAAGACCAACTTGAAATAGATTAAGGTTAGATAACCAAATGAATATGATCCTAAAATGATGATGAAGATCTAAGGTGTAAAAATTTGGGGTGCAACACTAACTCTAATAGGTGATTAGTTGGTTTAAATTAAAAAACTAATTAAATAAAATGATTAATTAATTAATTAAGTAGGTTAGGTGATGATTAAGGTTAGTTAAAACAAATTAAGTGGGTTAATGAAGGGTTATGAGGAAGAATGGTTACGTGCGGAATGGCTATGAGGGTGCGCGGTGGAAGTGCAGCGTGGGGCATGTGATGTGATCATGTGGGAAATGGACGATGATGTGTGTGAGGGTGTATGGTAATAAACACGGGTGAGCGACATACACTACACAACATATAAAACCAAAAACTGAAAAACCCTAAAATCCCCCCCTCCAATCTTCAATCTGCCGCTTCCCCTCTTCCTCTCCTAATTCTCTGATCCTCTCTCTTATCCATGATCTTCCGCCTCCATTTCTTCTTTCTTCTACCCGCAATCTCTTGTTTCTTCTTATTTCTTCTTACGCTTATTTCTTCTTCTCATTAATCTTCCAATTTCCTACATGAAACAAAAAAAAAATTAATAGATCATCAACATTAGCTAAAACCACATATGTTTTAACTGGTTTTCGCAGGTTTCGACGGTTGATGATGAATGGGTTTTGCGACGACGGTGGTTTTCCGGTGGTGGATGGTGATCTCTGGCGATGGCAAATGGGTTTTAAGGGTGGCCGTTGGAGTTATGGCGATAAGGATTTCACAGCGACGGATGAGTCGCGACGAGCTTCCAAAATGCTAAGTTCCTTATTTTTATGATTTACAAGATTAGGAACCAGCCATTGTTCTGCTTAATCCAACCATATCTCACTATTTCTTTTCATGTGCATTCCATGAGTTTGGTGCAAGGCACATTTAGGAACCAGCCTGTGGACAGCCTGCCATGAATCTCCTGGTTTTAAGAGGATTGAGAATGACACTTAATGAGCATCAGGTAAGGCATAAAATTCTTTTGGCATGGACTTGGTAGTTTGGTGTTTTGCAAGTCTTTTACGCATTTGAGTTTGCAAGGAATAGCTTTGGTGTGCTAATTGTTGCTTTTTTGTTTGTGTTCAGACGTGGTGTTGCTTGGAGCTGTAGGCTTTGATATTTACGAAATCACCGCAAAATTGTTGCTTTGGTATTTAACATGGAAAGTGTTATGAAGCGTTTTCTGAAGTGGTTTACTGAGTTGTTCTTAAGTGGTAAAGGGGTGGTGGCGTGGTTGTTTAATAGTTTATGAAGTGTTATTTCAGTGCTATGGTATAGAATGGAGAGGATCAAGAAGTTTTACAGGTAGCTCTTAATGTTGTTTAGTGGTTTGATGAGTATCAAAATAGTGGTGGAAAGTTGGTTAGGTGTGTTTGCACGGTGATGAGGCAGTTAGCTGTGAAGGTGTTGTGTTGTAATCTTAGTCATTTAAGTGACTTTTGCTTATTTTGATCTGATATTTACGTGACAGGGCTTTAACCTCTTCAATATGATCTTGGCCTTGTTGGGACATAACAAAGGCAACTTGGAAATTTGACTAACAGAGATTTTGTAAAACTAGGAGGACAAAGGTATTGCTGGCAATATCTGTTACAGCATAAACGCACGGAGCATGGAACATAAGGTGCACGCAACTTCCAAGTCACGGTCTAGTCAAAGCTTCAATATTTGATAGATTACAAGTGCAAATTTGAGTCATTATGAATTTATTTGGGCTTGTGAGTTTCTCGTGTATACTGTGTTTTTTGCTGAAATTTTCATTCTACAGGTGACACAGATTCTTCATGGCTCACATGACTCATTTCAATTTATACTTCCACAACTACTTTTCCACCTTCTCCAAACAGCAGTGCTCCCTGATACGGCGATGTTTTCGCAATGACACGATTGCTTATGTCTAGGAGCTGACCAACGGAAAAAATTAGCGTTTTCAGGCATTCATGAGCTTAACAGTATTTCAAGAGAAGATGTACACGTTGCCTCCTATCCTAGTCCTTCAATCGGGAAAGGATGTGCGCCAGAAAATTGTAATCACATCTGTTGCACGGTGGCTTGGGTAGTTGTTCACATCTAAGCTTCCCCACAACACCTAATTACTGAAGATTCTTACGCACGAAATGCATCCTCATCTGATGTTTCTCTGTTATCAGCTTGTTGTTTTTCTTTTGTCTTGAACATCGCTTTTTATGTAACCAAGCCATAATTACAACTCCTTATCCACAATCTAAATGGTATGATATTATTATTGGTTTTAACTTATGATTCATAACCTGCTTCACTTAGCTTAATAGCAATACACTAATGAGCGTGGCTAACAAGTATTATTAGTAATAATATTGTCGCCTTTCTGTCATGAAGAAAAACAACTGCTCTTAACCAGACCTTGGCTCACAGTTTGTAAATACAATGAGTTTACACACGTCATGGCTTTGACTTGAGGCCTCTCACTATCTATTATTTTATTTGGCCAAGATTTAGTCCCAAGCAACAACAACACGCCAAGTAGGCAACAACAACCCGCCAAGCATACACCACACATATGGGCTCTGTTTGATTATGGCTTAAACAAAATGAGAACAAATTAAAACAAACCTGGTTTGAATATTTTCATCAACTTAAGATTAATTCAACATGATTTGGTGAGTAGTATTAATTTTCATAACTTGGTTTTGTGTTTGGAAGTAACTCACATATGTCTTGAATTACATTAAAACCACCTTGACTTCTAGCCCCGAAGACCAACATAAACTTAGCTAATCCAAAGAAGTAAGACCAAATCTCCAACAACAAGATTCAAAAATCAACTTCCCACCATTTAAGTATTAAAATACATTAATCACATTTCATGGATCATGAGTTACGGAAAGTGAGCATTGTATTAACTAACTACTCACTAGGAGGAGAGTATATACTTTCCATTTCATCTGAAATCAGGCGTCCATTTATTCATATCCATATCGATGAGATTGGCCTTGAGACTGATGGATTTGTATAATAAGGGTGATCCATTCCTCAAACATAGCTTGTACGGTTAGGAACTAATGCATTATACCATAAACCTTTAAAATGAATCGAAATATATTCTAGACGAATTGCATCTAAATTCTAGTTCAATTATGACTTGAAATTTGCAAGCTAAATCTAAGTTTGTCACAAACTGATTTAGAATCCAAACATAGCTTGAAGCTTGCAATCAATTTGAACAAAGCTTGAGGCAAAATCGACCGTGTCTAGAAGCATCATGTGAAGTATCTTTGAACAACTCGATGTAGGGCATATCATAACAAGCAACTTGTAGTGAGACTTAAACAACCTTTAGAGAAGTTTGTAATCAAGTTGGAATAGGATTTAAATTTCTTGAAACCCAACAATTGTGTTGCGAGATAGATCCAATCATATACTTTATGCCATTGACCATATCATATCTGTCTGATCGTGAGAACGAGGACACACATGAGTTTGGGTACAAGGGGATGGAGGCACATTCTTCCCACAAGAATTCAACATAAATTGCTAGGGATTATAACCATAATGAGCACACACAAGGTCTTTATAAACAGAGTCTTAGAGAATCATGGCCAAAAGTCATGAAGCAGTAAAACATTCATTAATTACCAAAGTAGGACAAATTTGGGGTATGACAGATGCCCCTATCTAATTTCCTTAAACCTGAGCGAATGAACTACTGCATGGCGTTAATTTTAAGGTGGAAGTTAATTAGATACAAGAAGATCCCAAAATTTATCCAATAGAGAAGTGAAAAGTACCATGAATGGGTTAATAGGATGAACAAGATAACCTGATATTCTCTGGGTGGTCGAAGTAGTCCCTTATCTACTAAGGCCCTTAGCGATACCAGAGTAGTATAAACGAGCTTGTTTGGGTGGTCGAAGCAGTCCCTCATTCGTTAAGGTTCTTCACGATATCAAAGTGGTATAAACGAACCTCTTTGGGTGGTCGAAGTAGTCCCTCATTCATTAAGGTTCTTCGCGATACCAAAGTGGTATAAACGAGCCTCTTTGGGCGGTCGAAGCAGTCCCTCATTAGATAAGGTCCTTCACGATACCAAAGTGGTATAAACGAGCCTCTATGGGTGGTCGAAGCAGTCCCTTATCTAATAAGGTCCTTCGCGATACCAGAGTAGTATAAACGAGCTTCTTTGGGTAGTCGAAGCAGTCCCTCATTCGTTAAGGTTCTTCGCGATACCAAAGTGGTATAAACGATCCTCTTTGGGTGGTCGAAGTTATCCCTCATTCGTTAAGGTTCTTCGCGATACCAAAGTGGTATAAACGATCCTCTTTGGGTGGTCGAAGTTATCCCTCATTTGTTAAGGTCTTTCGCGATACGAAAGTGGTATAAACGAGCCTCTTTGGGTGGTCGAAGCAGTACCTCATTCGTTAAGGTTCTTCCCGATACCAAAGTAGTATTAATGAGCCTCTTTGAGTGGTCGAAGCAGTCCTTCATTCGTTACGGTCCTTCGCGATACCAAAGTGGTATAAACGAGCCTCTTTGGGTGGTCGAAGCAGTCCCTCATTCGTTAAGGTTCTTCACGATACCAAAGTGGTATAAACGATCCTCTTTGGGTGGTCGAAGCAGTCCTTCATTTGTTAAGGTCCTTCGCGATACCATAGTGGTATAAATGATCCTCTTTGGGTGGTCGAAGTAGTCCCTCATTTGTTAAGGTCCTTCGTGATACCAAAATGGTATAAACGAGCCTCTTTGGGTGGTCGAAGCAGTCCCTCATTCGTTAAGGTCCTTCGCGATACCAAAGTGGTATAAACAAGCCTCTTTGAGTGGTCGAAGCAGTCCCTCATTCGTTAAGGTTCTTCGCGATACCAAAGTGGTATAAACGATCCTCTTTGGGTGGTTGAAGCAGTCCCTCATTCGTTAAGGTTCTTTGCAATACCAAAGTGGTATAAACAAGCCTCTTTGCATGGTCGAAGCAGTCCCTCATTCGTTAAGGTCCTTCGTGATACCATAGTGGTATAAACAAGCGTCTTTGGGTGGTCGAAGCAGCATCTTACCCAATAAGATTCGTCGATGATACCAAAGTAGGATCTCTTAACACATGAGATTCTTCGGGTGGTCGAAGCAGCATCTTATCCAATAAGATTCTTCGATGATATCAAAGTAGTACCTCTGAAAACTTGAGATTCTTCGAGTGGTTGAAGCAGAATCTTATCCAATAAGATTCTTCGATGATACCAAAGTAGTATCTCTGAAAACTTGAGATTCTTCGAGTGGTTGAAGAAGCATCTTATTCAATAAGATTCTTCGATGATACCAAAGCAGTATCTCTAAACAAATGGTGGATAGTTGAGCCAAAATTCCTACCAGAGGAATAATGTTGTCTGAACTCTGCGGGGAAATGCCTTCAAGAAACTTTTTAAGATAACCTCTGCTTGGGGAGCCATAAGAGCAATAGCTGCTGGGGATTATCATCATCAGTTGCATGGTTGAAGAATGACTTGCTGGGGAGCAGAATTCCTTGAACTCGCGGGGTATTAACTCTTTTCAGAGCCATACTGCCAACTTCATTGGAGGACCAGCCAAGATGCTTGCAAACTGATCTTGGATCCTGCTATGTTGTTATGCGATGCAATGCGTTATGATGCCAAACATGCAGCTAACAGTGCAACTGCTAGGGAGTGCAAGATGCGAAGGCAAATGATATGCTAATGCTCGATATGGTTATAATATGATGTTGTATGTCGTGTTTATGATAATGATCAGGTATGCTGGAGATAAAATCCTATTGGGGACATCACCAGGGATTGGATTTGACAGTTGCCGAATGAATTTGGACTTTGGTTTTATAAGGGTGCCATCGAGGATGGACTTTTAGTGGTTGCCAATGAAGACTGGACTTTTTAGGGTAAATTAAAGGTGCCAAGTAAAGTGGCTTTTTGTAGTCGCCAATAAAGGATTGGGCTTTTGAGGATGTGCCAAGCGAGATTGGACTTTTGTTGATAAAAGGATTTGACTTCCCGACACACAGTTTATGGCAGTGCCACAATCAGAAGACAGATGTGGATACTCTTGATGTCCCAAGTTGGATCCTTTGCAGAAGTGGTATTTGTTCTTGTAAGAGCCTCACTTCTAGCTGATATGTCATGACGGCTTACAAATGTTGAGCGTAGCGACTTATCCAAAGCATTTTGACTGCGCGAGCATAGTGACTTAACCAATGCGTGTTACTCGTGCTAGCGTAGCGACTTAACCAATGTTTGTTACTCGTGCTAGCGTAGCGACTTAACCAATGCGTGTTACTCGTGCTAGCATAACGACTTAACCAATTCATGTTAGTTGTGAGAGCGTAGCGACTTAACCAATGCATGTTAGTTGAGCGAGCGTAGCGACTTAACTAATTCATGTTAGTTGCGTGAGCGTAGCGAATTAACCAATGCATGTTAGTTGCACGAGCGTAGCGACATAACCAATGCGTGTTACTCGTGCTAGCGTAGTGACTTAACCAATGCAGGTTAGTTGCACGAGCGTAGCGACTTAACCAATTCATGTTAGTTGTGCTTTTTCTCGGCCCCAAGGCTTTTGACGCTTGTTGACCTCAACCATTGCTGGCGTCTGGCATGGTCAGCTTGATCAACTTTGAAAGCAAGGAGGGAAACTGCCCCTTTTCAGCTAATCTGCCCCAGTTCAAATGGCCTGCCCCAGTCTGCCGGGTATTTAAAGGATTTCCTTTAGGATGAGAATTTTGGGAGCGATTATACCAAGAAATGGCTTGAGATCTTTTGCCCCAGTGTTTGTATCTTGCAGTGGCAGTATGCCTCTGTTTGAACCTCGGAAGGACCTGCCCCAGATTCACAAGGTTATGAGGTAGTCTTGATTCAAGCCAGTATTAGTGAATGATCAAGTTCTCCTTTGATTGCTCTTTGTTGGGGTTCCATTATGCCAAGTACTGTTTTGCAATTAAAATTTTTCATTCAAAAATGGTAATTTTAATGCGACATTCATGCAAGCTTTGAAAATATCATTTATTGGTAATGATGTGAAAGTGTGTGACAAATTGAACCATTAGTCCAAATGTAGTGCTGATTTAGCTGGTGCGAAAGATATAGCAAGAATATGACACCAATGCAAACGATTAGCAAATCTTTAGGAGTCAATTTACGTAACCTTGTTGTAGTATGCTTTCAGAATAAATTCCGTCTCAACTAGGTCTTTTGAGGGTTGTATCGCGGTCTGGTTCACGGTTTAGAAACAGAGGATATAAGGCTCAAAATTTAATTTTAACCCACCCCTTCTTCGTGATGACCTACAGTCATACGTTCAATTAATTTCAACATACGCACTTAAATTTTGACGGTGAAACGATGATTCAAGGTATGCTTAAAATGGCAGTCACCCTTATTTTGTTTTTTGATGGATGTCAGTGACCCTATTGATTCTGACATAGTGGCCACTAAATCTTATTTGTTTTTTTTTGTTGAGGATTTGAGGGCCTCTTTTGTACTTTCTTTTTGATCCCTAACTTTTGCCTGAACTGATTTTGTTTTTCGAGTCCATCGGGATTGCCTTGATTTTTTTCCTAAGTCTCATTTTGAGGTGCTCGACTTAGCAGGCTTTTGATTTTTTTTTGTAATTTTGTTGGAGGATTGTGACTGCCAAGTGATTGGCATTTGATGAACAACCGTCATGTCATGGATGTTGTCTCGTGTTTTGAGTGCACACTCAGGTTAATTGAACACTACCCATGCCCCGGGTTAAGTGCAAGGGTTTAGAAATCCGAAGGAAACTCCTACTTCTAAGCTCAAAGTGGTTTAACTAGGGAATAACTCCTTATCTCTCCAGTGTTTAGGGATTTGAAGCAATGCATGTACATCGTTAGCGAGATTTTATCCGAAAGCATACTATCAGCAATTATGGGTATTTAGTTTTCGTCATCCTCCCTCAAATCTTTGCTAAACAGCAGTGCAATAAAGGAAGTGGAGTGAATTTGTGATTTTTTGTTGTTGCGATAAACAAGAAAATGTGAGTGAATACGAATGGATTTGTTCAAAACATGCATAATTATCTCATTAGCAATACCATTAATAAACGACAATGTCTAAAAGCAAGTAGCAATTAAAATAAGAGAAACTACAAATGCTTGAAAAACAAGATCTAAAAAATGCCAGCTTGGAGGAACTGGGATATTCTTCCTTGATCAATTGTCTAGAGAAGATGCGTCTTGAAGTCCTCAAACTCATTCAGGTGCATGGCGAATAGGCACAACCAAACTCCCTTCTTGAAAGGATATACCTCCCTTGTCAATTAATTGTTGCACCCTATCCTGGAAAGCTTTTCAATCTTCTGTTAAATGCCCCATTGATCCAGCATGGTATCCACAATGTGCATTGGGATCATACCCAGGAGGGTATGGTTCTGGAACTGGCTTGAGAGACTTAGGCTCCACTAGTGAATTTCGAATCAAATGTGGCAGAAGCTGAGTGTGCGATACAAGAACTGGATGAAGAGGAGCGTTCCTTCTTCCCAAATTATTGCGAGGCCTGTGTTGATTCTGGAGTGGATCCTGATTTCCTCGGCCATACACTCATTGATTTGCATAGGGAGCAACCCAAGGTTTCTGACATGGTTACTTACGTATTGTTGGTTGTCCTCTCGGGATCTGAAGGTGGATGTCGCATCGTCCTCAGCGTCGGTAGGATGCTCTCCCAAGTGACGTTTCGAGGTCTCTTCAGCAAATACAACCATTTTAGACTTCTCTTCCATCTCCTCTCTTGAGATCATGGTCTCTACATGATTATCAGAGGATAAAGACATCTCATCTGCAAAAAACTCAACCTTTTCCTTGTGGTACCAAATTCTGATTGGTCCACAAAACTCTTGTACTTCCTTTTTGCCAGATCTTTGAGTTGAACCATTTGGGCTAGGGTCTTCCTTTCTGGTCAATCTTTGCAACTTATTTCGAAAGCTCTCACACTCTTCAATAGCGTACCCTATGGTTGCAGTGTGATATCCACACTCTACCCCTGGGTTATCTTCCTCCAAGACTAGGCGTTTATTGTTAATTAGCTCTCGAACCTTATTCTTGAATGACCAACAACCCTCAACAGAATGCCCTCTCGCCCCTTTATGGTATTCACACTGCACATTAGGATCAAATCCAGGTGGAAGAGGAGTAGAAGATGACCCGAGGGATACAGTTACCACCAATGAACTCTTAATCAAGTTTGATAGCAATTGTCCACACTGTATAGGAATATGGTCGAGAGTAGGGCGTGAATGAGACTTCTTGACGCCTCTCTGGTTTAAATTCCCTTGTTCCTGGGATAGAACAGGTGACGATCGTTGATTCCGAGGCTTTGGAAGAAACGGTTGGGGATAAAACCCAAAAGGAACAACACACAATAGACTATTCACCGCGGGTTGTGGAGTGGAATAAACTGCGGGAGTAAAACTCCTACTTGTGATACCTTCTTGAAGCTTTTCCTTTCTCCTCTTCAAAGTTGTTATATCCTCTGGTGTCTGCTTCATCTTGCCTTCCCTGCTATTCCCGTCTTTTCTCAGCTCAACTTGATTCTGCCTCAAGTGTTCCATGGTCTTCCAGTACTGAGTCAAGTTCAATACTTGTGTCGGGAAATCAACTGCGGATTATGGACAAAGGATGGATGAGCTTTTTGGTTTTGGAAGACGATATGCAATGCAAATGAAATGCAGATGCAATGATATGCAAAGGAAATGCAGGCACAAACAGGATCCAGGATAACATAAGCAGGTCAAAGCGCCCTAACCGATAGACTATACAAGGCAAGTTCTAGATTTTGTACCCACAGACCCACTCACGAGATAGCTTCTATGTTGACGGATAAGGTTCCTAGGATCACGGACACCAACCGCATTAACATCATGTGTAATACCCCAAATTTTTCCCTAAGATTAGTCGTTTCATCTTGCATCCCATTTCATTTTGCATTGCGTTTAAACTAACCACTAACGGGTTGTGTAGTTGTTTGATTGTTGCAAGAAAATATCATGTGGCGCGCCCTTTTAGTTTACAGGGTTTCTAGTGCCATTTTATTTTGAATGAATAAAGTAGCACAATTGTCAAGAGACTGTGTGTAAGGAGTTGCGAGTGTGAAAGGTCGAGAGTTCGAATCCCACCTTCTTCACTTTTTGTTTTGGTTCTTTTATTTTTATTCTAACTTTTCTTTTTCATAAAAAATAACAAAATTAGTTTTTTTTTATTATTTAATTATTATTTTCGTATTTTATTTAAATTATTTTTTAAAAAATATTATTTTTTCACTTTTTTCCATATTATTCATAAAAACATCCAAAAATCATAAAATTAAAAATATTAGAAAAGATTTTATTCTTTTTATAATATTTTTAATGTTTAGTATAAATAAATAGAGTTTTAAGTTTGTTTTACTTTGTTTAAATTTTATTTAGTTTTAACTAATATTAATTTAAGTTGGGCTTTAAAATGGGCATTAGGTTAGAGTTAACCCTAATTTGTTACCTGTATAAACATAAGTGATGGGAGAAAATTTGATGAACATAAAAAAAAATCAAGAGCAGGTCACCAGCAAAAGAGGGAATTTTTTCGAAAAAACCCTAAAAGGCTTGAATTCATCATCGGCGAAGCGCTACCGGCGAGCAAAAAGTTCCAACGGCGGAGGCTCAGTTCATTCAACATCATCACCGTTACCGTAACCTTTCTTTTTCCTTTGATTTACATCATTTTACAATTTTTCTATGTTGTTTTGTTCATTGATTGTAGATTAAGGGGAAGAATAAATAGACGAAGGAACCATTGACATGCAAGGAAAGATGAGGAGAAAAGACTCTGAACCATGGAAGACAGCCGCCGTCGGTTGGGAATAAGAAAGGAAGGGTTTTTTCTCAAACCCTCAAAAAAAGGGAAAAGGTTTTTTCCCAAACCCTAAAAGAAGGGAAAAAGGTTTTTTCCCAACACCATCCACCTATCCTCACTCCTTTTATTTCTATTTCTATTTCGTTTTTTATTATATTATCTTATTCTTTCTTTCTTTTTAAAAAAAAACTGTAATTAGTAATCACATCATATTTTAATTTATTACTAAAACATTCTTTTTATTATTAAAACTTTTTTTTTAGTAAAACCTTTTTTTAAAATTAAAACCTTCTTTTTGTTATTAAAACTTTTTTTATAGTAAAACCTCTTTAAAATTAAAACCTTTTAAAATTAAAACCTTTTTTTTTATTTTAAAACTTTTTAAATAATTTAATACTAACATTTTTCAACACTAGACTTAAAATTATTTCCAGTTACTTACAAACCCTTTCATTCTAATTTCTAACCTAAAAGTCTAAAATAAAAATTCTCAGCATTCCCGTTAATTATCATCTGACTTTTATTGGCTCTCATTTTGGCCGTTGCTAATAATCCTTTATTTTTTCACATTTATTTTTATGGTTGTAATTTATGTGAGGACATCGTCGCTTTTATTTCGTTATTATTTTTACATTCTTTGGGTTGTAATTTATGCGAGGCTATCGTCACAGTTATTTATTTTTGCATTTTGGGGTTTTTAATATACGCGAGTGATCGTCGCGACGCTTTCTTACTTTCCGCACTTTAATTTTTGCCGTATAGTAATTTGCCATATTTTGCATGTTTTTACCGTTATTTTCCTTCCGAAGGATTAGGTCTAGCCATTTGACCGTCGAGTCAATAACCCTAATTTTGACCCTTTCAAACCCTATTAGCCTAGGCGTCCCGCAGTGGATGAAAACGCCCTTTATCCTAGCTTTTAGGTCAAAGAGTCGCCGTACTCTGTTTAGGTTTTCGCGCCGTGGAATCCCTAATTTCAACCCTAATTTCAATTCAACATTCAACGTAGATATAGGAGTTCCAAAACTCCACGTAAGCGTGTCCTTAAGAAGCGCTTACTTCCCCATTGAAACCTTGACCATAGTCAAGACGTTTCTAACCTCCCTTTCGAGGGGAACTACGATTACTCTGATTCCATTCCCTATTCAGGATACGTAGGCACAAGATGCGACGTCTTGCCGAGTAAACTTAGGACTAACCCTTAGGTCTTTAGGTCACTCTATCCCTTAGCTCAATATATATTAAAACAGATAATAAAATAAAAAAGCATACAATAAACAAAAGGTTCCTGTAGAGTACTACAGAAGTTTAGGGTGCTAGTACCTTCCCTAGACTTAACCAACCCCTTACCTAGGTCTCTCCCCGCATTGTGTTTACGATGTAAAAATAGGTTTTCCCTCTTTTGACCTTTTCCTTCGGATAAATCAAAGAGTGGTTGTGAATTAAGAATTGTGATTCAAACTAATTAATAGTTTGATATCCTATTTCCACCGCAATAGAAAATGGCCACTTCACTGGGGATAGCGTAACTTTTAAGGGTTATCCCTATTTTGTTTATTGTATGATATGTTTCATTTATTTATTCTCTTGTATATATTATTATTGTGCCTTGCTTGGGGGGTACCCTGTTATTGTGAGATAAGTCATAACCTGGACTTGAGTGACCTTATTATAGGAAGGTGAGATATTCGACGAGGCTTGCGGGAGTGAGTCCCGACCAAGTTGACTCGAGAATCACCGCTCAGTTGAGACCCTTTCGAAAATGGTTCGGTTGATCGAGTTAGTCGTGAAAGTTAGTTTGAAGCCTAGTCCACTTCATTTCAGCAGTCCTCAAGATGATGTAACCCCGATCGACCAAGAATATGGGAAAGTTAGTTTGAAGGAAGATTCAAAGACTGATAATGAAGCAGTGACAAATATAGCTGGGGCAAGCAAGGCGACTCATTCTAGTGAGGCTGCGCCAGAGGAAACCACCACTACTATGATGTCGTCCTTAAATACAGAGACTTCATAAACGTTTAGAAGGACTTTTCCGACAGTTCATTTGTTTATTTATATTCTGTTTCTTTTGATTAAACATAATTAGCATGTATGAACTTGTTTATTTTGGAATAATTAATGCAATGCATGTTCGTCCTTGAATAAATCCATTCGTTTCACTCATAAAAATATTTTTCATAATTTATAATGCCAACTTTACCCGATCTCTTGCTTTGATAGAGAATTGGGAGGAGGATGATGAACCGAAAACATCAAGTCTCTTGTCGTATGCTTCCAATTGAAATCTGTTGATGATGTAAGGCATTGTTTCAAATCCCAAACAATGGAGATATAAGGATGATAACCCCTCGCTAACCCCTTCGAGCCTTGAAGTAGGAGTTTTTCTTTGCCGAACATTAAAAAACCCTTTACTTTAACCTGGGGCAAGGTAGTTTTTCAGTTAAATTGATCGAGCGCTCAAATTCCCAGAAGGAGGAGCGAACCTTCAAGATTTCATCCCTAACATCTTAGGAAGTTGGAAGCCAATGACTATCCCTCTACGAGTGGGGCAGTCACAAGCCTTTCAGAAGAGTCACACGACTTAGTCAATAAAAAAAAAATATATGACCCGCTAAGTCACAACCTATGAAGGAGACTTAGGCAAAACTGGGGCATCACGCTGGACTCCAAAGTCAAAAAACCAAAAGAAGTCGTCCATGCAAAAGTTAGGGAATGAAAAAATATAACAAAAACAAGGGATTACAATAAAGAATCCCTAATAAAGAACAAAGTTGGGTGACCAATCACCATTAGAAATAGTTGAGTGACTGCCATGTCCAAAGCCTTGATAAGTTCGCGACTATATCAAATCCGACTGAGATACGAGTGCTCGTATCAGATTAACTGAATTAGGATTGGAGAACATCATGAAGAGGGGTAGGTACAAATGACTTTGAGCCTTTACCCTTTGTTTCTTAAACCGTGAACCAAGCCACGATACAACCATTAAAAGACCTAATTGAAGTAAGAATTCTTTTGAAAGCATCCTCGACGAGATAATGTTTCCTGATTCCTACGAGCTATGCTCAATTTAATGTTGGCATTATAAAATAAACTTATATCCTAACTAGTGATTTTAGTCACGGGTTATTGTGATACCTTTTTCAAAACAAAAGCAAAAAATTTCAAGACAGATATACATGTTGCATTAATAGTTTCAGAATTAGCATTTCACGCGTGTTGGTTTTGACTAATACCTTAGAAACTTACATATAGATAGCCACAGTGGAACTCAAAGATCCTGCTAAACAGGGGCAGTTGGTTTCCAAGTTGATTGTGGATGCAACTTTCTTGAAAGCTACTTCTTGAAGACTCAGTCATGACACCGTCGATCTGAGCCAGTTACGTCGAAATCTGACCAAATCTCTCTAAGAGTTTGAGAATAGTGGGGCAACCATACTCCATGTTCTCTGTAAAATCCTCTTGAGATGACTCTTCCCTACAAGGCAAGTACTCTGGGGCATAATATTTTTTCAAAATGGCGATTATTATAAAGTCCGTTAAGATCCAAACTAGCTTGTTTCACTACATTCTTCATGCACCCGATGGATCTTACTCCCGGTGGCTCTTCGCTCTCCAGTAAATCTCATTATTGCAGAATCTACATCTTAACCATTGCCTCAACACAGTCCCAAGAGAGACTTTAAGTCGGCACAGTCCCCAGCGAGACTATAAGATGACAACACTTTGGGACGAGCCGTTAATTTTCTATACTACAGAGGTCATACCAGCATCTTCCCAGTGACAATCCCCAGCGAGACTTTAAGCTGACAACACTTTTGGGATCCATCTGATTATCCCTAGTGACTCTCAAGACCACAGAGATGTCCCGGTATCCTCCAAGTGACGTATTGTCGCTACTGCGAAAATCGGCACCGGCTAAACAGAAGAGTCGCCACCGTGCGTTATTTATCCCAACGGAGGGAAAGGAAACGCTCGAAGTAAGCCTACCGCAAAGACGGGAAAGGAATGGTCATCACAACCAAATCCTGGATTCGGGAGTCGGTTACGCAAGGGGAAGGTATTAACACCCCTCACGTCCGTCGTACTCGACGAGATCCACGCTTGTTTTCTAGTACGGATTGTTATTCTATCTACTCTACAGGGTCAAGGGTTAAAAGGAAAGAAAACGAAAATGACTCGGCAAAGTATCGCACTTTATGCCTACGTATTCCCGTCTGGAATGAGAAATCAGAGTCAACGTAGTTCGCCTACCTACAGGAAAGGAGGGGAAGGTTGCTCGCTAGGATACGGCATCCTATGCCTACGTACTTTCATACAACATGAAAGATCAGAGCAAACGTAGTTCGGGTTACGGAAGACACAGACTTGTCTGACTGTTTTTTATCTTTCTGAAAAGGTTTTCTCCTGATTATGAGTCCAAGCGGACAAAAATGACACTTTGATGTTTGTTTTCAGTCTTTTATGCAAGAACTGTTTTTTATGATGTTTGCAATCTCTGACGTACTAGAGACTATGATTTGAGAGTGACTACGTTGTATGTCACCCTAGGGGTAACACACTAGGCAGTCAGATTAATGAAAAGTGTCCCTCCAACAATCCTCTCTCAACTAGCTTAAGGCTCGTAGCGTACGACATCGATCGTCCCTATTACTGTGTTTTGAATTGTTTTGAGAAGAGAAAGAAGTTCTAAAACCTAGGGTTTGAAATGGGAATCAAAACTACCCTAATGTTGTCATGCATGGGTTAAAACCTAATGTCTGTCATAATTCCCTCCTGCACAAAGGAAATCAGAGATCCTAGAGGATAAACAGAAAAGAAACAGATATACAGTAAACAGTAAAATGCATGAGATGCAGCAATACAAGCGAGGCAAGGGAGTCTCACTCAACCTCGAACCTGGGTAGACAATAGGCAAAGTGAAACAGCTTCACTTCAAACCTAAGGGGCAAGCTGAACAAGCCAACAATCAATACAGAAAAAAAAGAAATAAAACCCAACACCAGCTCTGTCAGCAACACCAGCTCCTACAATAAGCAGTTCAAACAACACCAGCTCTGACTACTACAATTGATTAACAGCAAAAGAGTTTGACAACATCAACTTCAAGCAAGATCCCATCTTCACTCCCCAATGATCCTCAAAGCTTTAGATAAGGTCCTATCTCCAATAATCTCCAAGCTCTGGAAAGCACTGAACCCCAACAAATAGACAGCTTCAAACAGCAGCAAAACCCTAGTTTCAACAGATATCCAACTTTGACAGGTACAGGCTTTATCTCCACCAATCTTCAATGAACTTTATCTTCAATAAGCTTCCATCTTCAATGCATCCACTCCAAGAGAGAATCAACTAATAGATGAAGTTGAAATGTTAAGAGGCTTAATGATAACCCAAGGAAATCACTAAGATCTTAACACAACAAGTGAATGTTATCCTCAAGGTTCTACCCAACCAAAGCCTGCTCTACATCCCTCATAAGGAGAGAGGGAACTTCTTTGGGGGACCTTGTGTCATAGGATGGAATAGAGGCACAAGAAGCTCTCTATGTTTGAAAGAAGAAATCAGTCTAATCTAAAGCTCTCCATATATCTCCTATCTCCTAAGTCTTCAAAAGCAATCTTCAAGGATGAGGAATCTTCATGCATCAAGCTCTATCCCTTGTCTTCAATCATATCCAAAGCCTTCATTAGCTCCAACAAACCAAGCCCAAGCCCAACACCTAATGGAAATGCCCAAAACCCAACAAACAAAACAACATCCCAAGAGGGAAACACACCAATAACAACCAATTTACAAAAATCAAAGAAAATATTAATACTCATCCGAAAATCCTAGATTAATTTCTAAGGGAACCTAACTATGTACCCTACATCCCACATAAACCCCAAGGCCTAAATCAAACCCTAAATCTCTAAACTATGTGTCAAAATTACACCTATGTATTGTAAAACCCTAATCCTAACACCCTAAAGTTCATCATTCAAAACTAGCCTAAATTTCATCATAAAAATATGATAAAAATCTCTAAGGTAGAATGTACCTCTAATCTAATCAATCCAACAAGAATCAACTTAAAAACACTCACCAATCTCTCATACTAAATTCAGCAAAATAAGGTACCAAACAAATGTAAAATAAAATCAATAAAATGGTAAAATATGCCAAAAATATAAAATTCAAGGAATTAATATTTTTATTGTTTTATTAAATTCTAGAAACCCTAAGGAAAATAAGGAAAAAATCCTCACCCTAAAATGATATTTTTTCAATTAGTTATGGATTTTCTAATTAACCTAAAATAATATGAAAAAATAAAAGAAAATAGAAGAAAATGAAAAGAAGGCGTGACAAATAGCAATCAGAACCAGTTCACTTCACCAATTGGGCCCAGAGGGGGTGCGTATAGGAAGCGCGCGCCAGGCCCAATTCAATTCAGAAAATAAAAATGGAAAATCAAAGAAAATGGAAAAAACTTGGTACGAATAGCAATACTTTCACGTGTGAATCTCAATTGGACCTCAGAAAGGGGTGTTGGTAGCAAAGATCCCACTAAGCCCAATCAACTCAGAGTTAATGAAACGGGGCGTTTCATGCTCTCAGCCTCCTTCACAAAATTTCAATCAATCCTGGCCGTTGGATCAGGCTTTGGTCAAAGTCTCACCTAGGATCTAAGGGTCCTCCCATCGTCTTCTTCATTTGAATCTTGGAGGGAGAAAAGCCATGGCTGATCAGAGCTTCAAGCTTCATCTTCTCCAAACGCAACTCTCTTAATCCTCATCAAAACCCTAACATAAACACATCATCTTGCTCGTTTTTCCCCCAAGGAATTCAACCCTAACCTCCATTTGCATTGAAACCCTCTCCTCCTCAAAACACGAAGACATGTTCAAAAATGGCTCAAACAAGAATCATCACCAAAATTAAAGTTGAATAGCTTAACATCAACTACACCTCACACTGAGTAAAATCCACCATCAAACTAGGCTTAAACCTCCAAGAATCATCAGATACGAGCCTCAACAGAAAATGTGATCAACCTAATTTTGTCTCTAAATCATGCCAATTGTTACCAGAATCCACCTAGCCATGTTCTACAATGCTTACCACTATCTAAAACCTAAAGAAACTTCATGAATCGAGCCATAGAAAGAATTTTACATACCTGCAAATCTTGGATGAACAGAGTGGTAAAACCTCCAAATCAAGCTCCAAGATCTTCTAGATACCTTCAATGAAGTATGATCAAGCTTCTGTATGCATCAAATTGGATTGAAACCTCTTGAATCCTGGAATCCGATTCTAACTTGCAAGAGATGAATCCAAAATGCTCTCTCACGATTTTGCACCAATCTTGCCTTGAATTGTATCTGGAATCATTCACCAACACCAAAGGAAGCTATTGATCACAAAAGAATGGATTGAAATGGATCAAATGGTTGTAACCGACTCTGTTATGCAAACTGAAAACTCAATGTTCAATCTCTCCAATCTCCCTCAATCTGCACCAACTCTGGCTTTAGATCACTTCTACATCTTATATAGAACATGAATGAAAGCTCTAGAAACTTCTGGATAGCTCTAATGAGAAGTTCCACATCTCTTGCATTTGAAAATATCATGAGAAACTCATACATGGCAGCTGAGTTTTAAGCTTGCTTCAATGCCTCATTCTGATCCAAATTCTCACCACATGACATATTGAATGTGTTAGGATTCATTAGAGCCTTGGTTATGCCTTGAAGAATGATTTTGCATATGTGGCTTATGATGTAAGTAACCATTTTACAAAGGAAGTCATTGAATTAACCCTCAACTCAAAAATGTGGCAAGGTCAATGTTTTCAAAATATGTTTTCCAATCAATTTGGTATGTCATATAGCTAGGTTTGGACCCATAGCTCAAAAATCCCAATTTCCATCCTTGGTTCATTTAAAATTCACCCTTATTTTAGGCCATTTTTGCAATTTTGTGATACAAGCCCTTCCAATCACCCATGACCTCTTACCTAGCCTAAAAACACCATTATAAGCACATCTCATGTTGAACATTTTTTCATTTGAGGAGTGGAATATGGAGATTTTGACCCATGTTGAAAAATGACCTGTAATCATCAATACCAAAAATACCCCTGGATTGCCAAGATCATAACTTGAGTTCTAAAAATCCTCTTGAGGACTCCTAGTACTCAAATTAAAGCTAAGGTCAAGCCCTACAATTCTTATGTTGGCCAAGAATCCATTTGAAAACTCGTTGATGGGCAAAAGTTGCTTGGAAGTCAAGTGACTTTCACAGATAAATTTCAGTGTCCTTTAGTGACCCATAACTTGCAAGAACCATAACTTGAGTTCTACAAATATTCTTGAAGACTTCTAGTACTCAAATTAAAGCTATTGATAAGCTATACAAGTTTCATGTTGGCCAAGAATCCATTTGAAACTTGAATTTTGACTTGTCTGTCTTGGAAGTTAGGCCTAAATTAGGGGATTTTACATTGAAACCCTAATTTGGTAACTCCTCCTCCTCTTTATCCTCTTTGATCTATCCTTGGCACAACACCACACATGTATCAACATATCAATTCATGAATCCCACAACCTCCAATTAATCCTTGATGCTCTTCAATCACTCAGTTGACCTAGGGTTGACCTAGGGTTGACCCAGATGAAACCCCAGTTGACTGCACTTCAACTATGGCTCTTGTACTTGAGTCAATGACTTGTCTAATCTCCAATATGACCCTCTAGGAATTTCACAAGCTTTTTACACCTTCCATACCCTCAATTCATAGCTCATACCCCCATTGATGACCCTCAATACACCCCAGATTAGGAGAGAAATCCACCTGTTGATACTCAAACTTCTCAAAGCTTCAAACATTTCTTGATGACTTGGATAGTCTTAAACTTGAATAAGACCCCTTGATGTGCTTCTTTAGATAAGAATGACACTTGATCCCTTGTTAGATGACTTGATATGCTATGCTATGCAAATGATTAGTTATGTTCATGATTTACTATGCAAATGGCAAAACCAGGTGAAATAGGTTGAGCAAATTTTAGGGTGCAACAGCTGCCCCTATTCAAACGGCTTGGACCCGACTGGGTGAAGAGCAAACGGCCTTCAAACGATCGAGGTACGAGACGGTTGAATACTAAGAACCCGGAAATTTTCCAACCGCAGAAATAAACTGCACAAACTGCTCGGAAAACAACATCTGCTGACTGGATCCAGTTGTTACAGCAACAAACTGATCAATTAATGATCGTGCCGGGGATTACTTTTATCAGCCCGAAAAAAGATTCTATCATCGCGAGGATAGAACTTTGTCCACGTTAGGACACGATAGTTTGTCAACACAGCAACATCCCGACGACTTCGCTGGGGAAACAATTCTGTCTGAACGTTCATCCGCCTGCTTCATACGGGAAAAATCATCTGAATATTGTTTCTCTGCCTACCTCTGCAGTGGCTACCTTCGTTGGTCCCAACCCACAAACGAATCGCGGAGGACTCTACTGGGGACAGTAACACGAGGAAATCACGGCGACTTCCTTGGGGAACATACTTTTGTCAAATATCGGAACACAACTCACATACCCTGTCTATCACGGGATCATCATCTATCTGGATACCGGAAAATTCATCTGCCTGCTTCATACGGGAAACTCCATTTTCTTGATTCAAATCGGAAAACACATCTGCCTGATTCATACAGGAAAGTTTATCCGCCTAATTCATACAGGAAAACACAACACATCTGCCTGATACATACAAGAAAGTTCTTCCGCCTGATTCCTACGGGAAAACATAACACATCTGCCTGATACATACAGGAAAGTTCTTCCGCCTGCCTCATACGGGAAAAGATAACACATCTTCCTGATACATACAGGAAAGTTCTTCCGCCTGATTCATACGGGAAAACATAACACATCTGCCTGATACATACAGGAAAGTTCTTCCGCCTGATTCATACGGGAAAAGATAACACATCTGCCTGATACATACAGGAAAGTTCTTCCGCCTGATTCATACGGGAAAACATAACACATCTGCCTGATAAATACAGGAAAGTTCTTCCGCCTGCTTCTTACGGGAAAAGGTAACACATCTGCCTGATACATACAGGAAAGTTCTTCCGCCTGATTCTTACGGGAAAATATAACACATCTTCCTGATACATACAGGAAAGTTCTTCCGCCTGATCCTTACGGGAAAAAGATATCTTGGATATAGCTTCCTAGCCTGTTCGCGGTAGTAGCTAACTCCACTGGGGATATTCTGAAAGTAACTGCCCGACACCTGTTTCGACAACAAGTGACCTCTTCTGAAAGTTCTGATTCATGAAACCCTGAAATGCTGTCGCGACAGCAAACCTGAAGAAAAACACTCCGCTGATCGGATAAGAGAAACTTCAACCAGTAACTCTGTGGGGGGTTAGTAACAAGAACTGTATCATCGCATGTCCCACGGCGAGACTTCGAATATTGGGAAATAGATCTGAGATAGAACCCCCATACTCCTGCTGAAAAACACACCTGAAAACAAAAGGTTAACCAACCTGATTTATGTTTCAAAATGCGTATGTCTAATAATGGCGCAATGCTCCATACGGCATGGAAATGCTACGCGTTTGTGGGTAGATGCAAACATGATAATGTATGCAAATGCAAATGCAGGTTCAGGCTGCTGGGGAAGCTCTGACAAGCTTGCTTCAACACGACTGTTGAGAGTCAAATACCACCCTGTTGGGGATGAACGGATATCATAAAGTACTCCGGCAAAATAAATGCCGGAGATACAACCCACTCTGTCGGGGAGAGATTACACATCTATTTCCACTGGGAGGAAAGAATAACACCTGCTGGGAAGATTAACTCAACTAGGGAAGAAGCAACCCTTCTGGGAGACAACTGTCTGGGTACAGTTTACAAACCCGGAACTACCACTCCACTGGGGATAATCATCCTGAGGATAGCACGACGACCTGCAGGGAGAAAGAAAACCATCCTCGGTGGGGATAATCCTTCTGAACTTACTATCTTGGTTATGCGCCATGGAAATCCTCCCAGCTAGGGATTGAATGCGCAAATCTTCGACTCTCTGGGGAGTATAACCTTTGCATGGGACCCTGATTTCGACTTGTTGGGAACGTCCTGTAGACAACTTCCATGAGGATACTCCTCTAGGGAAACTAATCCTTCCTTCGGTAGGGGATAATCATCGTCTCAACCTCGGGGATGAGGTGCGACCTGCATGGGGATTAGCATCAAACAAAGTCAAGTCTTTCATCACGAGCCTCCGGCTGGGGCCACAATTTTCTGATCGTTTGCGTCAAAGGTGAGAACCCTGCAAAACACAAACGAGACAAAACAAATCTATACAACCAGATCTATTCGGGTTAGTGTCCGTGACATTGCTTTAGTCAATTCAAAGTTTTAGCAATTATTGGCAAGGGCCAGCAAAGTTATGTATATGCAAGTTCATCGAAACATTGGCGTTTTCCACATACAAAACAGTAAAGCACAAACATCAGATACTGAATAACATGTCTTATTGATAACCGGCCTCTGAATAGGCAAAGTTTTGTACACCAGATGCAACTCCTGAAAAGAGGAAGTTACGCACACACACATACATATATGCACCACAAAGTATAAAAATACAAATACAAATCAAATTTGTACACATGTCGGCAACATGGTGTAGACACACACCGTGAGCTGATCCTCCTATGACTCGCCTGACTCTGGCGCTTTCCCGGTATTCCATTTTCGGAAGAGATTGTGTTGGATAAACGAACCCTCAGGTACTCCCAAACCACTAAGCGATGTAGTATCAGATCCGGACCGCAATCATTTGCTTTTTCAATCCCTAACTTTAGCGTGAACCGCCCTTTGCGGGTTTTCAATTCATCGAGATACCCTTTTTTGCCGAAGTCGCCCAATGCAGGTTTTCGACTTCGCGGGTGTACATCTTTTTTCAATTTTATCCCTAACTTTTGCCCGAACCTTTTTATTCATTTTTTACGATTCGCCAGGATGCCCCATTTTTGCCTGGACTCTCTTTTTACTGTCCAGCGGGTCACTTTCAAGTAAAGTATTTTTTAACTGCGTCCGAATTCACAGGAGACGTAAAGTTTTCACCATCCATGGTAGATAGTAGCAAGGCTCCTCCAGAGAAGACTTTCCTGACAACGTAGGGCCCTTCGTAATTGGGCGTCCACTTGCCCCTATGATCTGTTTGCGGCGGGAGAATCCTCTTTAGCACAAGGTCGCCTGTCTGAAAGCTTCGTGGGCATATCTTCTTATCATATGCTTTCTTCATCCGGCTCTGGTACAACCGACCGTATGCTAGAGAAGCTAGCCTCTTCTCATTCATTAAACTGAGCTGATTTAGTCTATCTTTAACCCATTCTGCCTCGTCAAGTTGGACATCTCGTAAAACCCTCAAGGAAGGAATTTCAACCTCCAATGGTAACACTGCCTCCATTCTGTATACCAATGAAAAAGGGGTTGCCCCGGTTGATGTGCGTACCGTCGTACGATAACCGTGCAAAGCGAAAGGTAGCATCTCGTGCCAATCCTTATACGTCACAACCATCTTCTGGACAATGTTCTTTATATTCTTATTGGCCGCTTCAACAGCGCCATTCATCTTGGGTCGGTAAGGAGAAGAGTTGTGATGTTCAATCTTAAAATTCTGGCACAACTCTTTCATCATCTTGTTATTTAAATTCGAACCGTTGTCGATGATAATCCGCTCAGGGATTCCATATCTGCAGATAATATCTCGTTTGATAAATCTGGCGACCACTTGTTTGGTGACATTGGCATATGACGCTGCTTCCACCCACTTGGTGAAGTAATCAATTGCCACCAAAATGAACCGGTGTCCGTTGGATGCCGTAGAATCGATCTTGCCAATCATATCAATTCCCCACATCGAGAACGGCCACGGTGATGACATCACATTCAGAGGACTTAGGGGTACATGGACCTTGTCCGCATAAATTTGGCATTTATGACACCTCTTTGCAAACTTGAAACAGTCTGTTTCCATAGTTAGCCAGTAATAACCTGCCCGCAGCAGTTTTCTCGTCATAGCATGCCCACCAGCATGTGTACCAAACGTACCCTCATGTATCTCTTCCATGAGCAACCTCGCCTCTTTCTCGTCTACACAACGTAGCAACACCAAGTCGTGGTTTATTTTGTATAGGACACCGTCAGGATTCAGATAGAAATTGCCAGCCAATCTCCTGAGAGTCTTCTGATCTCGACTAGATGCCCCAGCCGGATACTCCTTGTTCTTCAGGAAATTCTGGATGTCAAAGTACCAGGGTTGACCATCGGGAGCCTTGTCAACGGCAAATATGAATGCAGGCATATCAAGCCGAGAGATAACGATCCGGGGAGCCTCATTCCAGAAGTTAACTTTATACATCGAAGACAATGTCGCCAAGGCGTCAGCCATTTGATTTTCTGCTCGCGGCACATGATGCAATTCCACCTTGTCAAAGAAAGGCAACAATCTCCTTGCATAGTTCATATATGGTATCAAATTGGGCTGACGTGTCTCCCATTCTCCTTTAATCTGATTCACCACTAGAGTTGAGTCTCCGTACACATCCAGGTGCTTGATTCGCAAATCAATAGCCTCTTCCAGACCCATGATGCAAGCCTCATATTCAGCCTCATTATTGGTAACGGGAAAGGTCAATCGGGCAGTAAAAGGGATGTGCGACCCCTGAGGAGTAGTAATAATTGCACCTATTCCACTACCATAGGAATTTACAGCTCCGTCAAATATTAACTGCCACTTGGAACCCAACTCTGGTCCTTCGTCCGGCAACGGTTCTTCACAATCATTCATCTTCAGGTACATGATATCCTCGTAAGGAAAATCAAACCTCATTGATTGGTAGTCCTCAACAGGCTGCTCCGCAAGGTACTCTGACAAAACGCTACCTTTAATAGCCTTTTGTGAGACATACTGAATGTCGTATTCGGTTAACACCATCTGCCATCGGGCAATTCTTCCGGAGAGTGCTTGCTTTTCAAACACGTATTTGATTGGATCCATCTTTGAAATTAGCAAAGTTGTATGATTCAGCATGTATTGCCTCAAACGTTTGGCGGCCCAGGCTAGCGCACAACACGTTTTTTCGAGCATTGAGTATTTGGACTCACAGTCAAGAAATTTCTTACTCAAATAGTAGATCGCATGCTCTTTACGTCCGGTCTCGTCGTGTTGACCGAGAACACAACCCATACTTTCCTCAAGAACTGTCAAATACATAATCAACGGTCTCCCGGCCACTGGGGGTATCTGTTGTACCCCAAATTTTGGCCCCTTAGATTCTCATTATCATTTTAGAAGCATGATCATGAATTATCTAACCCTAAATCAGTGCAAGTTCATTATTGTCAAGTTACAGATGAATCAGAGTTTTCGCACCGACAAATTCAAAACAACCAAGGAATGATCAACCAATGATTTGGGCCAATTCAATCATGGAATGAAATCAAAGATAATATCAAAGTCAAATGAGAAGTCAATTTGGAGAAATCATTTCAGAATCAAGAACAGTGCAGTCCGGAGGCCCCGATTAGGGTTTTTAACTAGTAAAAGTCAACTGTGGTTTGACTTTAATGTTGGAAGGTGTTGTAATGGTGGGATTGAGGTCCATGAAGTTCATGTAGCTTATTAAAGTTCATACAAGAAGTTTCAAAGTCTCATGAGGTCCAAAATGTCAACAGGCGACTCGGTAATCACCGATCGGTCGTACGGTTGACCGAAAAGTCAACTCTCCAAATTTTATGAATTGGACTTCAAGTTTTGAAACAAATTTGTTCCTTATGTCATATTGGACTTGCATATCAATTTTCATGACCATTGGATCAAGGATGAAGGAGTAATCAAGAAATTGGGAAATTAGGGTTTTGAAAAGGGCTAAACCATAACTCCTTAACCACACATCCAATTGAATTGGTTCAAAGCTCATTTGGAAGCTCTTGACAAGTCCTACAAAAGTCCCTGAGTGGTCCATGATCAGAAAATGCATAGATTTTGAGTTATGGTCAAATTCATTTCAAGAAGGGAAAAAGACTTAGGAAAATTTCACTTTTTAAGCTCATTTTTAGCAATTTTGGAGGGCTTTTTTGGCCAAGTTACTTTGAGAAATTGAAACTCATGAAAACATGAATGTTTTAGAGCTATGTGAGGGCTTTCTAAATTGTACTAGAACATCTCAAGAGGAGTTATGAGCAGAAAGTTACATGTGTTCAAAGTTAAGGGTTTCACATGTTAAGTCCCACATTGGCCAATTTTCAAGAATGACTTATTTCACTAATTTTATCAAATTTTCTTGACCCAACTTGTTGTATCTGATATATCAGATATGTGTAGCATGAAACAAGAGAAACTTGTGGAGGAATAGCCCAAAATCAAAGCTTGGACTTCATTGCCATACAAGTGGGCAAAGTTGCCAAGTTTGACAATTCCAACCATGAGGTGTAAAGTGAAGCTGCACCAGCCCTTCCCTATGGTTTCTAGGCTGCTACAAACATCAAAAATCAGTGGGAAATGTTGAAAAAATAGCCTTGTATTAGAACCAATGATGAAAACCCTCCCTTAAAGGTTTGCTCCAAAATATCACAAGTTTGCTTCATGATGAAGAAAGGTCCCTAGCAAGCACCTCAATCTCTTTTCCTATAAAAGGAGGTCTCATTCACCTCATTTAAAACACAATACATCTGAAAAGAACCACAAAGAACCTCTGTCATCACAACTCCCTCATCTTGCATCAAATTCTCAAAAATCACAAAATTCACAAAAACACTCAAAGTGTTCATGAAGTGAAATCTGCCCAAATTCATTTCTATCCTTTCCAACACCTCAACCACCCTCCACACAACTTCTAAATAACATATAGAAGGTGTGTAATCCATTAAACCACCAAAAAACCTCAAAAATCAAAAAGTCAAACTTCTACCTACCATACTTTGACCAAAAGCCACAAAAATCACCAAAACTAGTCCTAGGCACATTCTTGGCATTCTAACCACTCTAACACCTCACAAATGACAGTTCTCAACTGTCCAAGCTGTTAGAAACCATTAGAAACTCATATCTCTTCATTTGGCATCATAAGTGCATTGTTGCTTAAAGTTGAAGAAAGGTTCAAAGGCAAAGAAGTGAAGTAGAAGTCTCTGGTTTTCTCAACTGATTTAGCTTGCTCAAAAGAGTCATCAAGAGGTATGTTACTTGTGCATTTTGACTCTTGTATCATTTTTCATGATTTTGGCATTTTGAGCATTTTGGTGCATTTTGAAGGTATGAGCACTTGATGACTTTTCATAATATTTGATATGTGATGAATGATAGAATTAGTGGTAGTATCAGTATTTGATTCTGATTGATGTGTTTAAACTTGTTAAGACATTGTCAAAGTAATTTGAGACATAGGTTGATGGATCATATTTTGCTCTCACACAATGTTGGATTTTGATGGTTTTCTAATGCTATTCATAAGTGAAGATTGATTAGATTCTGTCACAATAGCATTTACATACTTGATCTGTTATTGGATGTGGGGATCCACATGTGCTTAACCTATTTCATGATGCTATTGTCAACTCATATACAATGTTCAACATATTGAATCTTGGAACCAACTTTGTGCCCAAAACTGGTTGTAAACATTTTTGAATATGCTGAAGTTGCTTTTGCCAATACTGTCAAAACTGTTTTCAAGAGATAATGTCATTTTACTGCTAGCATTTTGCTTATTGTATGAGGACTGGCTGTGGGAGTTTGGCATGAATCATGTTTGCATTAAGCATCCTATGTAAACAATTGGTACAATAAGTGTGCTTCATGTGCTATATACTGACTGGAAGGGATTTTGTAGTATTCATTAGGTTTACATTCCATGAACCATACATGTAAAGTAGGCACTAGTTACTGAGCATATGTTGGCTGGAATTTTAAAACTTGGAATTTACATCAAAAACTTGTTTTGCAAACTGAGACATCATCTAATTTTGAGCAAGACAATTCAAGCCCTGCCTTACCTTAACTAGTGTACTACAACCTTGCTGTCAAAAAGAACCATAGCAGTTGAAGCATCATTTTTTGCATAGGATATTACAAGTCTAATTTTAGCATTTAGACATGTTTCAATATGCATTTGGAGTGTGTTTGTATGTTTACTTTGCTCTGTTTGCACATAAAATCCAAATTCACATGTTGCCATAAATGTATCAAAATTCATCAAATCACTCAAAATACCATTTTTGCCACAAACTTCTTTTTGCATCAAACTTGCATTGGAACACCTCATGGACATTATTTGAAGTATGCTTGCATCATTACTTTGCATTTGAAACAATTTGTTATGAATTTCATGCTTCAAAGCCACTTTTCACATACACACTCAAACTACACCAATGCTACTTTTGGCATAAACTTGTTTTTCACTCAAACCACATCACATACACTTCATATTAGTCATTTGTGAAATGTTGGCATAATCACTTTGCACTAAAATTCACTGTCATGAAAATTCACTCTTCAAATGCTCATTTTCTTCACAAAGTGACATATCACACACCATTTTCTACAGCAGTTGGTTTTGAATTGAAATACTTGATCTAGCACTTCATATTTATCATTTATAATGTGTTTGTATAGTCATTTGAAGTTAAAACTGATTAGAACACCATCTCTTAATATTTAATTGGTTGTAACCATGATTATGCTTTACCTTGATTGTCATCTTGTCTAGCATTCTATTTTCTTTTATCCCGAAGCGACGAAACTCGTTAGTTCTCGTCCAAGTCGTCTCCCCCGTTTTCCCTCCAAAGGAAGGTCTGTCCACTTGACCCTCAATGTCATGGACAATTCAATCACACTCTCTTGACTTTGTTAAGTCATTTTCACCCTAGCTTAGAAGCCATTAGACTTTGCTTTAAGTCTAAGAAACCCACTTGTACTAGGAGCGTTCTTCAACTAGAACCCTAGGGAAGAGTTCGTCAACTCTGTGTAAGAATCATCGTCATGATTTCTTACTTTCCCCTTTTTAATACAACTTAGATTAGGGAGTTTTTTCAAACTCCATACAAACATTGTTATGTTTTTTCCCCCTTTGAGCCTTGATCGTCATCAAGTGTTCTTTTCCCTTATGAGGTGAACTACGATTTCTCTGATTCTATCCTAGTCAGGATACGTAGGCAGAAGATGCGACGTCTTTGCGAGCAAACTTAGAAAACCACTTAGGCCTTTATCTATCCCAACCCTAGAAGAATTCACAAACTTAGCAAGCAATCAAACAAAAGGTTCCTGTAGAGTACTACAGATATTTAGGGTGCTAATACCTTCCCTAGATATAACTAACCCCCGATCCCCGAATCTCTTAAGCGTTGTCGTTACATCGCGAAAAAGGTTTTTCTCTCTTTAGACCTATCCTTTGGATAAAATAAAGTCCGGTTGTAAAAGAATTAAGATTCAAGTTAATTTAATAGCTTGATATCCAATTTTCACCGCAACAGAAATGGCGACTTTACTGGGGACTTTGCTTACTTGCTTTTATTTTGAGGGTTCAACCTATTTTGTTTGACTAATTGCTATCTGTGAATACTTGTATATATTTGTGCTCTATTGGTTTGGGAAACTTGAAGTGGTGAGACAGCACTACACCCGTGCTCGAGCGTACTTATGATAGGAAGGTGATATATTCAAGAAGGCTTATAGGGAGTAGATTCCCGACCAAGCTGACTTGAGAAAATCACCGCTCAGTGGAGGCCCTTTTGAGAGTTAGTATTGTTGATCGAGTATTCGTGAAAACAATGCTACTTTCTACATAGGTGCCCATGACACTGAGGACCTTTAGATACCTTTTTCCCCACTTTGTCCTTATTAGGATCTAGTGCGATGACTATGAGGGAGTAATTCCAAAATAGTTGATACGCGATACTACACTCGGACGAGATTCTCTTGAGAATATTATCGACTACTGAGTATTCGGGAAATTGATAATATCCGAAAGATGGATCGAGGACTCTGGGAACTCTTTTAGAACCTTGTTCTACAGCGAAGAAAAACCCTAATACACACCTTTTGGGATGGGTAGACCTCGACTCCTCTTTCATTATCCAAACCCAAAACCTTGTCTGTTTACTTATCTGAATCTGTGAATATGTGATTACCTGTGTTTGTGCATTCATGCATCCATAAACATCATGTCATAAAAGTTTTATGGAACTCAGAGTCTTTTATTTATAAAATATCAGGAACATCATGGACAATGGAAAAAAGAAAACTATAAAGTACACTTACAAAAGCCCTAATGTGGATGAGATTGAAAGGTTGAGCACTCTGATCACAGATGTAGAAGGGTTCAAGAGCAGGTACAGGAATTTGTTGTCTCTACTGAGAATGAAGAAGAGAATAGATCTGGGAATCCTTTCCACATTACTCGAGTTCTATGACCCACTTTATCACTGCTTCACATTTCTTGACTATCAGTTAGTGCCGACACTTGAAGAGTATTCATGTCTGATTGGGTTACCCATCCTTGATGCATCTCCTTTTCCCGTCATGTAGAAGGACCCTAAAGAGGAAGAAATTTCTAAAGCCACACGTATCGGGTTGGTAGACATTCATAAGAACATGGTTACTAAAGGAGGGATCTTTGGGCTGAATGCAAAATTCTTGATTGGGAAAGCTCAGTATTATGCTGATCACTTGAGTATGGATGCTTTTGAGGCTATTCTAGCCTTGCTTATTTATGGGATCTTTCTATTTCCGAGCTTTGACAACTTTGTGGATCTCAATGCCATCAAAATATTCTTGAAGAAGAATCCAGTACCTACTCTACTAGCTGATGCTTACCACTCTGTTCATCTAAGAAATCTTCACAAAGGAGGGATGATCGTCTGTTGTGTTCCGTTGTTGTATAAATGGTTTGTTTCTCACCTACCCAAAGCCCATACTTTTTGGAGAAAAGGATGGTGGTCTGAAAAGATTATGGCTCTTACTCACTCCGATATTAACTGGTATAGCCGTAGTTATGATGGAATCAAAATCATTGATAGTTGTGGAAGCTTCGAGAATATACCTCTCCTTGGTACAAATGGGGGAATCAGCTATAACCCTGTGCTTGCTCGTCGACAACTTGGTTATCCGCTGAAAGACAAACCCTGCAGTGCTCACGTAGAAGGTATTTTCTTCATAGGAGTTTCAGAATTAAAAGATGAAATTCTCAAAGCATGGGGGCATATACACAAGAAAGGAAAAGAGGACTTGGGAAGACCTAACTGCGTCTCTTTCGAACCTTATCTCCAATGGGTCCGAAAGAGGGCCATTCAGTTGAAAATGCCTTATCCTCCACAAAAGCCTATGGTCTTAATAGAAGAACAGTCGTTGATTTTCATGTCTGAGGAAGAGAAGCTGAAGATTGCTCTGAGGAAGTCACAACAGATTGAGGTATCCTGGAAGTACAAATATTAGGTGGCTATGGAAGAGAACGAGGAACTCCGCAAACAACTTCAGTTGAAAGAAGAGGAAGCAGTTGCAAGCAAGAAGAGGAAGGCACAGGAAGATGCATTTTATTCCAACCATCAATCAACTCCTTGGAAGGCTATGGTAGACAAACTCATCCTTGAGAAAGCACAGGTGGAAGAAGAGCTCAGAAGAATCAAGAAGAGAGAGGACTTTCTTTTAGAGCATATTGAGTTGTAATGTTAGGGCTTTTGTAAGATGTACTAAAATCTTTTGTAATACCCCTTTGAAAAATCAATGAAATGAAAGGATATTTTGGTAAATTTGAGTTCCATAAAACTTTTGCATTTACATTTGCATTCTCATTATTTAAACATTCAAGGAAATAAAGTTTATTTTGCAGATATTATCACAATGAATTCGGGAAAGAAAACAACCACAGGAGGTATGTTCCAAATCCCAGATCTGGGAAATCTTAAAAGACTAGCAGGGTTGGTAGAAGATTCTGAAGCATTCAAAGAAAGATATAGGAATGTGTTGCCTCTACTAGAGATCCAAGTCGACGAAGAAATGTTATCAGCACTCGTACAGTTCTACGACACAACCTATCACTGTTTCACTTTCCCAGATTACCAACTACTCCCAACCTTGGAAGAATACTCCGCACTGATGGGGGTGAGCGTTACTCCTAGACCATTCTCCGGACGAGAAAGAACTCCAAATGAAGAAACTATTGCAGATCTCTTGAACCTAGAAGTAACTGAAGTACGTTCTCATTTAACTACCCGAGGGAGCATGTATGGTTTACCAGCAATGTTCTTGTTTGAAAAAAGCCCAGATCTATGCAGAGGCAAAGAGGATGGAAGCATTTGAAACCATTCTGGCTTTATTGATCTACGGACTCTTCTTGTTCCCAACTGTGAACAACCTTGTGGAAGAAAACGCAGTCACTCTTTTTGAGCTCAGAAATCCAGTACCTACACTGTTAGCTGATACATATTTCTCCATTCATCGTAGTCGTCATCGTGGAGGTGCACGAGTTGTATGATGCGCTACTCTTCTCTACAAGTGGTTTATTTCACACTTGCCGAGGTTACCTGCTCTTTGGGATCGACATAATGGGCTCTCCTGGACTGAAAGGCTGTTATTACTCAAACACACCGACATCAATTGGTATGACCCCATCTGTGGAGGGATACCTATGATTCAGAGTTGTGGAGATTTCCCGAATGCCCCACTCATCAGCACCGAAGGCTGCATCAGTTACAATCCCATCTTAGCTCGCCGTCAGCTGGGTTACCTGATGAAAGACGAACCGGACTTCGCTCTCCTGAGAAGCTGTTATATTGAAGAGGGAAAGGATCGAGTTTTCAAAGCTCAGATTATATATGCTTGACGCCGTGTCAACACTAGAGGGATGACTGCATTGGATTACCCTGACATCACTGTTTCTGAAACTTACTTGGCATGGGTAAAAGAAGCAGCATTGAAGATGTTCTTTACCAGTTTCGAGCCTCATCCAACAAAGGTCACCCTAATAGAAGAATTGAAGGCTGCTCTAGCCAAAGCCGAGGAAGAAGGGAAAGACTGGAGAAGTAAGTATTTCATGGCAATGCAGGAAAAGGAAGAACTTCAAGAAGTGGTACGTCAAAGTGGAAGAAAGAATCAGTCTGAAGATGAAGGACCATCCAGCAGAAGGATCTATAATCTTTTGATGTTGTTTTCTGTATTTTGTAAGCAAGAAGCTTGTATTTCCATTTCCAGTTTGATGTTGTAAACTCTCCAGTTATCATCAATGAAGATTTGTCTGTTTCCCCGTTGTTATAATATTTGCAAATAGAGCTTTTATCTCCTTGAATGTTTAAATCTACATTTGCATGTCCGCTTTTCATAAGCATCGCATATGCATGTTCCTGAGTCGTGTCTCATCCCTCTGTCTTGTCTTCAGA
This sequence comes from Lathyrus sativus, assembly GCA_963859935.3. Lineage (NCBI taxonomy): Eukaryota > Viridiplantae > Streptophyta > Magnoliopsida > Fabales > Fabaceae > Lathyrus > Lathyrus sativus. Next base: position 49,860,725 of record OZ012739.1, on the reverse strand, counting down.
ATCACACTAAGACCTCGCCATCGATACAACACCCGAGCTCAAGCTCGCTTAAGGATGGAAGAACATAACTTAGATGTGGACAGAATCGACAATGAACTCGGAGAGCTCCGAGGAGGCATGGGACAGATCAGGGAAGCCTTACAAGTCATTCGTGCAATGTTGGACACTCATGTTACTATTGCAAATGTGCCAACCTATGGGTTACCTCCAGGCTTTGTACCTCCACCAAGAGTCACTCAGCAGACAGTTTCCCTAGGGGGAGAAGTCCCTCAGGCAATTCCTACATATACTCCAGCTGCTGTACAGATTCAGGCACGCCCTGTGTTCCACAATCCTCCACCAGTATACGAAGGTCTTGAGGGGTATGAAGAGGAGAATTAGTCACATGAGAAGTTAAGGGAAAGTGTTGAAACTATAGGGAGAAAGATCCGAGCGATGGAAGGAAACGATACCTTTGGCACTGACGCCAGAGAAATGTGTTTGGTATCTGGACTAGTAATACCGCCAAAGTTCAAAATCCCAAATTTCGATCAGTACTCAGGAGCTACTTGTCCACGAACTCACTTAATCATGTACTATAGAAGAATGGCTGCGCACGTTGAAGACGACAAGTTAATGATCCATTGCTTCCAAGACAGTCTAAAAGGAGCTCCAGCAAAATGGTATCTAAGTCTAGATCAGTCAAGAATCCACAGTTTTCAAGATTTGGCTGATGCATTCATGAAACATTACAAATATAATATGGATATGGTGCCTGACCGAAGGCAGTTGTTGAGCATGTCCCAGAAAAGCACAGAATAATTCAAAGAGTACGCTCAGTGGTGGAGAGAAACAGCGTCCCAGGTAGAACCACCTCTAAGCGAGAAAGAACTGACAGACTGGTTTGTTTACACAGTGAGACCAGAATTCTACGAGAAAATGATCAGTAGCGTGTCTGCAAGTTTTTCAGACATTGTGGTCGTGGGAGTGAGGGTAGAATTGGGAATGAAAAGTGGAAAGGTAGCCAACAGCTCCAGCAGTTCTAACAACAGCAGTATCAAGAAAGTCAACAGTGGGTTTAACAAAAAGAAAAAAGGTGAAACAAATGCCGTAATGGGAAGAAGAAATCGTACCGTGAGACCTCCATATCAGCAATATTAGCCGCCTCAACAAAGTTTCATCCAGCCAATCCAACCTAACTATGTTCAACAGTTTCATCAACAAAGACCCGTGTACCCGGTACAGTATGCCCCGCAGTAGTATGTGGCAGCTGTGACCCCAGCATTCAACCATTTCGTTTCAAACTATCAGTCAGGGCGACCAGCGCCCATGTATCAGCAAAACCAGCAAGGTCATCAACGAGCGCCCAATGCTCCGCCCTTTCAACAAAATCAGCAGCAGAGGATGCCACAGCCCAGACAACAATACCAGAATCGAAGGCCGACCATAAAACCTCTACTTCCACAAATACCAATGACATACACAGAATTATACCCTTCTTTAGTTCACCAAGGTTTGATAACAACAAGACCACTGAATCCAGATAAAACATCTCCACATTACAACCCAAATGCTCACTGTGCTTTTCACGAAGGTGCCGCTGGCCACGACCTAGAAGGGTGCTTTGCGTTGAAACATCTTGTGAGAGAATTGATAGAGAAGAAAATCTTGTCTTTTGATGATGTACCACCCAATGTTAAAAGTAATCCACTACCAAACCACAGAGGGGTTAATGCCATAGAAGAGTCAGAGGAGAAGATAATTGATAATGTGTCAAAAATCAGAACGCCACTGAAGACATTACATGAGAAGTTGTCAAAAGCAGGGCTACTGGGAAGTATTCATAATAACTGTGAAGAATGTTCGGATAATTCCAGTGGGTGTGATATGATACGGAAAGATGTACAAAGATTGATGAATGAGGGGACATTGCAAGTGTGTGGTAAGGTAAGGAAAGAAGAAGTTTCTGTGATTGAGCCAGTTTTTGATCTGTCCAGGAAAAGAGAGAAAGTTCCAGTATTCAACAAAAGTGCGAGGCCCGTCTTCAACAGAGCTGCTATCGGTCAACCTCGGCCAATCGTGATCCAAAAGCCGAGACCGTTTCCTTATGATAATACAAGAGTTGTTCCATGGAAATACGACGTAACCGTAGTAGACCAAGAAACGAGAAAGGTTGTTCAGACAGATAATCTGAAAGATGTGACCAACATTGCCGGCACTAGCAAGATGACCCGCAGCGATCGGATCTATCAGCCGAAAGTATCAGTAGCTATTCCAAAGGAAGTTATTCCTACTGTGGTAATCAAAGAAAAAGAAGCTCCGAGCACAGAAGAAGAAAATGATGAACTTTTGAGAATTATTCGAAGAAGTGATTACAAGGTGGTAGATCAGCTTCATCAGACGCCAGCAAAAATCTCAATTTTGTCACTTTTAATCAATTCGCCAGCTCACCGAGAGGCATTACAGAAAGTATTGAGACAGGCACACGTAACCAACGATATTTCACTCGGGCAGTTTGATTCAGTAGTGGCTAACATCATGGCGTGCAATACTTTAAGTTTCAGCGATGCTGAGTTACCGAAGGAAAAACGTGATCACAATCGTGCACTACACATATCCATCAAATGCCAAGAAGATACTTTGGCACGAGTACTGGTCGACACAGGATCCTCGTTAAACGTACTACCCACAAGATCGCTGTCTAGATTAACCTATACTGGGGCAAATATGAAACCAACTTCATTAATTGTAAAAGCTTTTGACGGCTCAAGGAGGACGGTCATCGGAGAAGTAGAATTGCCGATTTTGGTGGGACCCCATGAATTTAACATTGTGTTTTAGGTGATGGACATAAATCCAGCTTACAGCTGCCTAATGGGACGCCCGTGGATCCATGAAGCAGGGGCGGTAACTTCTACCCGCACCAAAGAATGAAGTTTGTGGTAAATGATAAGCTAGTAATTGTTCATGGTGAGGAGGAATTAATGGTCAGTAATCTTTCATCGCTCTGGTACATTGAAGCAGAGGAAGACGTGCTAGAGACATCATTCCAAGCATTAGAAATAGCAGACGCAGTGATAATAGAAGAGACGGTGGCAAAAAGTGGTCCAACTTTCGCATCCGCTCAAAGCGCCAAAGCTACGCTGGAAGAAGGCACTCCCGCGGGATGGGGAGAAGTCATTGAGGTAAAGCCGAAGATGAACCCCCAGGGGTTGGGTTATAAACCAACTCAAGGTGAAGAACCGATGCATGACAACAGCCGGCCAAAGGCTATTCAAGAAATATTCGTCAGTGGCGGTTTTCAAATCAACGCCTTGGAAGGAAATCTTGAAGATGAAGACATAGGACAACTAGTGTATCATGACAAAGCTGCTTTGAACAACTGGGAAGTTGTCGAAGTTCCTGTAGTTTTTCCCGAGTTAAAGTAATTGGTTGTTTTCTTTCTTTGTTGTTGTTTTAAAATCTCTGTAGCCGTGCCCAAGGCTATAGGAATGTTTTGTAAGGGCCCCATGCTTTCAAAGAAATATCAATGAGAATGGACTATTTTGTTAAAATTCCTCGTGTTGTTTCTTTACCGTCTTTTTGCTTTTACTTTAAAAGAAAAATGGCAATACAAAAAAATCAAAACAAAAACAATTTTCTCTTTCTCTGTATGTGTTGCATTTGTTGTTGTGTGTTTTAATAAAGTAAACCCTTCAAACATGCAGTAATGACCATAACCCCATGGAATCCTGTAACCTTGCATTTCCTCCAGACTTGGATTCCCCAATATACCAAGCCGAAGACGAGGATGAAGATTTTGAAGTCCCTGAGGAACTAGTAAGATGGGCACAGTCTGAGTACACCGAGTTTCATCCGCACAAGGAACATTTGGAAGTATTAATCTGGGCACTGAAGAAGATGTGAAGGAAGTCAAAATTTGGGTAGCCCTAGGGGCAGAAGTAAAACAGCAGTTAAAGGAACTCTTAAGAGAATACGTAGATGTGTTTGCTTGGTATTATCAGGATATGTCGGGTTTGGATACAAACATAGTGGTTCACAAGTTACCACTCCGACCAGAATGCCCGCCGGTTAAACAGAAACTCAGAAGAACCAGACCCGACATGGCTCTCAAAATCAGAGATGAGGTAAAAAAGCAGATTGATGCAGGCTTCCTTGCAGTGTCCAAGTATCCAGAATGGGTAGCCAACATTGTTCCTGTACCAAAGAAGGATGGAAAGGTAAGGATGTGTGTGGATTATCGAGATTTAAACAAAGCCAGTCCGAAAGACGACTTCCCTTTACCACATATTGATACTTTGGTAGATAATACATCTCGGTTTGCAGTGTTTTCCTTTATGGACGGTTTCTCTGGTTACAATCAAATCAAAATGGATCCTGACGACATGGAAAAAACAACCTTCATCACTCTGTGGGGGACGTATTATTATAAAGTAATGTCGTTCGGTCTAAAGAATGCAGGCGCAACTTATCAAGGAGCTATGGTGGCTTTGTTCCACGACATGATGCACAAAGAAATAGAAGTATATGTCGACGATATGATCGCCAAGTCTCAAAACGAAAAAGACCATCTAGAACATTTGTTGAAGTTATTCAAAAGACTCCGAAAATATCAGTTGAGATTGAATCCCGCAAAGTGCACTTTCGGAGTCAGATCAGGAAAATTACTCGGTTTTATTGTCAGCCACAAGGGGATTGAAGTGGATCCAGACAAAGTCCGTGCCATTCAAGACATGCCAGCTCCGCAGACCGAAAATCATGTTAGAAGTTATCTTGGCAGGTTAAATTACATATCCAGGTTCATTTCCAATATGACCCCTACCTGTGAACCGATCTTCAAGTTGTTATGAAAGGATCAAACAGTTGTATGGAATTTTGATTGTCAAACAGCGTTCGATAAAATCAAAGGTTATCTCCAAGAACCTCAAATTTTGATACCACCTATTCTGAGAAAGCCTCTCTTTATGTATTTGACAGTACTTGAAAATTCAATGGGTTGCGTTCTGGGCCAGCAAGACGAATCCGGACGGAAGGAGCATGCCATTTATTATCTGAGCAAGAAATTTACTGATTATGAAAGCAGATACTCACTCCTAGAAAAGACTTGTTGTGCTTTAGCATGGGCCGCTAAGCATTTGAGGCAGTATATGATTTGTCACACCACTTTGTTGATCTCGAAAATGGATCCAATAAAGTACATCTTTGAGAAACCTGCACAAACCGGAAGACTCGCCCGGTGGCATATGCTACTATCAAAATATGATATTCAATATGTGGCTCAGAAATCTATCAAAGGCAGTGTATTATCAGAATATCTCGCAGATCAACCTGTCGAAGATTATGAACCTCTAAAGTTTGATTTTCCGGATGAAGATATCATGTTAGTGAAAGATTGTGAAGAAACAAGTTCTGACAAAGGTCAACAGACAGATATTTGGTGGAAGATGATGTTCAACGGTTCCTCCAATTATAGCGGACATGGCGTAGGTGCAGTCTTAATGAATCCTGAAGGTGGTTACACTCCGTTTACAGCCAGACTAGACTTTGATTGTACAAATAACATTGCTGAATACGAAGCGTGTATCCTTGGTCTCGAAGCAGCCATTGATCTCCAAATCAAAAATCTCGAAGTCAGTGGAGACTCAGCTTTGGTTATCTACCAAGTCATGGGTGAATGGGAGACAAGACATGAAAACCTGATCCCTTACAGAGCTTATATCGTTGAAACGATCAAGTATTTTGACGAAATCACCTTTAAACATGTTCCAAGAGCAGAGAATCACATAGCCAACGCCTTAGCCATGCTGGCCTCGATGTGGAAAACTAGAGATGTCATTGATGGCACACTTATCAAAATTGAACGCAAGACAGAGCCTGCTTACTGTCAAATGATTGAAGAAGAAACAGATGGCAAACCCTGGTATCATGATATAAAGAATTATCTGTTGAAACAAGAATATCCCACAGATGCTACAGCACTTGACAAGAAAACACTGAGACGATTAGCATCCAATTCTTCCTCAGCAATGGTGTACTTTACAAAAGAAACCATGATATGGTCTTACTCAGATGTGTTGACAAAAGAGAAGCGGACTTGTTAATGAAAGATGTTCATGAAGGAATGTTTGGTACTCACGCCAACGGATACGCCATGTCCAAAAAAATCTTGAGAGCTGGTTACTACTGGTTGACGTTGGAAACTGACTGTATTCAATACACCAGAAAGTGTCACAAGTGCCAGATTTATGCAGAGAAAATGCATGTACCTCCAACACTGTTGAATGTACTGTCGTCACCATGGCCTTTCTCTATGTGGGGGATTGACATGATTGGGGCAATTGAGCCAAAAGCTTCAAATGGACACCGTTTCATTCTGGTTGCCATTGACTATTTCACAAAATGGGTTGAAGTTGTATCTTACACCAATGTCACACGTCAAGTGGTGGCTCGTTTCATTAAAAAGGAGATCATCTGCCGCTACGGGATCCCAAGCAGAATTATAACAGACAATGGTACCAATCTGAACAACAAAGTTATGAAAGAATTATGTGATGACTTCAAAACCGAACACCACAACTCTTCCCCTTACCGTCTAAAGATGAATGGAGCTGTGGAAGCTGCAAATAAAAACATCAAGAAGATCTTGCAGAAAATGGTTAAAACTTACAAAGATTGGCATGAAATGCTACCATTTGCCCTGCACGGACACAGAACCTCCGTCCGCACTTCCACAGGGGCAACTCCCTTTTCTCTGGTATATGGAATGGACGCAGTTCTTCCCATCGAGGTCGAGATACCATCCCTCAGATTCATCAAGGAAACCAAGTTAGAAGAGGCAGAATGGATTAAAGAAAGATTTGATCAGCTGAATCTCATCGATGAAAAGCGCATGTCTGCGATGTGTCACGGCTAGTTGTATCAAAAAAGAATCAAGAGAGCGTTCGATAAAAAGGTTCGTATCAGAGAGTTCCGCGAAGGAGAACTTGTGCTCAAGAAGATCTTACCAGTTCACAAGGACGCAAGAGGGAAGTGGATGCCTAATTACGATGGCCCCTTTATTGTGAAGACAGTATTCTCCAGAGGTTCACTGATCCTTACTACCATGGACGGAGAACAACTCACACACCTGATAAACTCTGACGCAGTTCAGAAATATTACGCCTAAAAAGTACCCGATAAACCGGAAAATCTAAAAGAACGGTTTATGCAAAAGTTAGGGTAAAAAAAGAAAAAAGAGAAGAAAAGAAAAAAGAGAAAAGAAATCAAAAAGCTCGCTAAGTTGAAAACCCGAAAGGGCGGCTTAGGAAAAAATGAGCGTCCCGGTGGATTGAAAACCCGAAAGGGCGATCCAGGCAAAAATTAGGGACAAAGGCGTTTCACTGCATCAGACGAAGTCATCAACACTGCAGACTCAACAAAGATTCATCTCAACAGCTCTCGTCAGAAGCAAGGATCTTGGAGAATTCTAGTCTTTAGGGATAGTTAGGTCACAGGATTCAATGTAACCTTATCCACTTTTGCCATTTTACTTGTAAACTTTCCATGGAATATTGTCATTGGCAAGATTTCATCCTTTAAATAAAATCAGCCTTTTGAGCCTTTCTTTCTCGTGCAAATTATCAGTTCCTTATTTTCTTTGTTATGCAAAATTCCGTTCGTTAGTCAACGATTGTTTTTGAAAGCATTAAAGTCCAAATTTTTGAAAATAACTTGGAAAGATTTAACAAAATGTTTTAACTTGTGGAAAGACTCGAGGAAAATCATACTTCCCTGAAACTTCAGGGTAGCAGGAGTCTTGATACACAGTCAGAATTTACATTCCCCAATGAAATGCTAGCAAGTTGAGCGACGAAGAGTCCTTTGGCCATGTATGGTTATCAAGATTGAAGATTATCCCTCAGGATTTCTTGTGATGGTATGAAGGTTCTTTCCCCAGCGAAGTATTTCTGGACATCCGTTTGAATTCACCTCAGCAAAATCTACCTACAGGCTCTATTCCCCAGTAGGTCTTCGGGTTTATTTCCCAAGTCTACGTACACCCCTCATCATGGGATCAGTGTGATTCGTTTGTTCCACGAGTCGGTGACATCTATCAATCCCCGTGAAGTCTAAGTTATTACTTGCTTCATTTCCAAGTATAAGTCCAGTCGTAACTGGCATTTTGTTCAAACCAATAGTCGTTGGCATTCATTTGGTCGTCACCATCTATTTCCTTTTAAGCCCAGTCGTCACTAGCATTGTCTAAATCCAATTGTCATTGGTATCTCGTTAGTCGTCACTAACAAATCCACGTATAAGTCCAGTCGTCACTGGCACTGTTTAAAAGTCCAATTGTCATTGGCGCCTCTTGGTTTGGTCGTTACCAACCTTTCCCCGGGGAATCCAGTCGTCACTGGTATTGTTCCAATTGTTATTGATATCTTGTTAGTTGTTACTAACTCTCCCCACGAAGTCCAGTCGTCACTGGCACTGCCTAAATCCAATCGCCATTGGTATCTTGTTGGTTGTCACCAATTTTTTCCCTTTGAAGCCCAGTCGTAACTGGTATCATCATCTAGGGTCCAATCGTTATTGGAATCTATTTCGTTTTGGTCGTTACCAACACCCTAGCTAAGATCTAGTAATCACTAGCATCCTCGTAACCAATTGTCATTGGTATTCCCCGGCATGGTCGTCACCATCTTCTTTAAAGTCCAGTCGTAACTGGCATTGTTTAAAACCAATCGTTATTGGTACCCTGATTTGGTCGTCACTAATCAGTCTTAAAAAAGTTCAGTCGTCACTGGCATTACTTGGAATTCTGGTCGTTACCAATTTCCCCAGGACGTTTCTTGATTACCAGCACTGTGTGAACTATTTGCAGAAGCTGAGGATATATCCCCAGTGATCCATGTTCCCAGTCAAGTCCCGGAGATCTAGTCGTGACTAGTATCCCCAGTGTGCTTAGTCTTGTTTCTAGTCCATTCCTGAAGATCCCGTTTGAACTCTTCGCTATAGGAAGTTCCTCATCTGATCATCCCCAGTGAGGTTGTATCCAGTCTTTTGCTTCCCCGGTGAAGTCTGCTTTTCTCCTTCCCCCCAGTGGAATTAAGTCTTCATCTCCTCAGTAAGAATATCTCCTTTTCCCCAGTGAAAGTCTATTCTTCTCCCCGGTAAAGTACTTCTTTTCCAAAAAGATTGTCATCTTTATTGGATTTGCCTATTCCCCATGTGAATTTTTCCTTCTTACATTATCAGTCATGTCTGAACTGTTAATTTAGTTTTCCCTAGTACGAGTCCCCAGTGTCGAATCCTCGCGTTTGTCACTGGTCGTTTTTACCATTCTTTTATTCCTATCTTTGCGTCTGTGTTGTTTGCATTCAATCATCATAAAGCATCATTTAGAATTCATGGCATATCATAACTTGTCCTTTAAACATGACATCAGATCTAAGGGACAAAATTTTCGGTTTTTCTATATTTAAATACCTTTCACTGCGATTCAACGAGGATTGTCATCTCTCAGTTCCATATAGTGAAGATATTTAAATAAGGGCAACTGTTGTACCCCAAATTTTGGCCCCTTAGATTATCATTATCATTTTAGAAGCATGATCATGAATTATCTAACCCTAAATCAGTGCAAGTTCATTATTGTCAAGTTACAGATGAATCAGGGTTTTCGCACCGACAAATTCAAAACAACCAAGGAATGATCAACCAATGATTTGGGAAAATTCAATCATGGAATGAAATCAAAGATAATATCAAAGTCAAATGAGAAGTCAATTTGGAGAACTCATTTCCGAATCAAGAACAGTGCAGTCCGGAGGCCCCGATTAGGGTTTTTAACTAGTAAAAGTCAACTGTGGTTTGACTTTGATGTTGGAAGGTGTTTTAATGGTGGGATTGAGTTCCATGAAGTTCATGTAGCTTATTAAAGTTCATCCAAGAAGTTTCAAAGTTTCAGGAGGTCCAGAATGTCAACAGGCGACTCGGTAATCACCGATCGGTCGTACGGTTGACCGAAAAGTCAACTCTCCAAATTTTATGAATTGGACTTCAAGTTTTGAAAAAAATTTGTTCCTTATGTCATATTGGACTTGCATATCAATTTTCATGACCATTGGATCAAGGATGAAGGAGTAATCGAGAAATCGGGAAATTAGGGTTTTGAAAAGGGCTAAACCATAACTCCTTAACCACACATCCAATTGAGTTGGTTCAAAGCTCATTTGGAAGCTATTGACAAGTCCTTCAAAAGTCCCTGAGTGGTCCATGATCAGAAAATGCATAGATTTTGAGTTATGGTCAAATTCATTTCAAGAAGGGAAAAAGACTTAGGAAAATTTAACTTTTTAAGCTCATTTTTAGCAACTTTGGAGGGCTTTTTTGGCCAAGTTACTTTGAGAAATTGAAACTCATGAAAACATGAATGTTTTAGAGCTATGTGAGGGCTTTCTAAATTGTACTAGAACATCTCAAGAGGAGTTATGAGCAGAAAGTAACATGTGTTCAAAGTTAAGGGTTTCACATGTTAAGTCCCACATTGGCCAATATTCAAGAATGACTTGTTTCACTAATTTTGTCAAATTTTCTTGACCCAACTTGTTGTATCTGATATATCAGATATGTGTAGTATGAAACAAGAGAAAATTGTGAAGGAATAGCCCAAAATCAAAGCTTGGACTTCATTGCCATACAAGTGGGCAAAGTTGCCAAGTTTGACAATTCCAACCATGAGGTGTAAAGTGAAGTTGCACCAGCCCTTCCCTATGGTTTCTAGCCTGCAACAAACATAAAAAATCAGTGGGAAATGTTGACAAAATAGCCTTGTATCAGAACCAATGATGAAAACCCTCCCTTGAAGGTTTGCTCAAAAATATCACAAGTTTGCTTCATGATGAAGAAAGGTCCCTAGCAAGCACCTCAATCTCTTTTCCTATAAAAGGAGGTCTCATTCACCTCATTTAAAACACAATACATCTGAAAAGAACCACAAAGAACCTCTGTCATCACAACTCCCTCATCTTGCATCAAATTCTCAAAAATCACAAAATTCACAAAAACACTCAAAGTGGTCATGAAGTGAAATCTGCCCAAATTCATTTCTATCCTTTCCAACACCTCAACCACCCTCCACACAACTTCTAAATAACATATAGAAGGTGTGTAATCCATTAAACCACCAAGAAACCTCAAAAATCAAAAAGTCAAACTTCTACCTACCATACTTTGACCAAAAGCCACAAAAATCACCAAAACTAGTCCTAGGCACATTCTTGGCATTCTAAACACTCTAACACCTCACAAATGACAGTTCTCAACTGTCCAAGCTGTTAGAAACCATTAGAAACTCATATCTCTTCATTTGGCATCATAAGTGCATTGTTGCTTAAAGTTGAAGAAAGGTTCAAAGGCAAAGAAGTGAAGTAGAAGTCTCTGGTTTTCTCAACTGATTTAGCTTGCTCAAAAGAGTCATCAAGAGGTATGTTACTTGTGCATTTTGACTTTTGTATCATTTTTCATGATTTTGGCATTTTGAGCATTTTGGTGCATTTTGAAGGTATGAGCACTTGATGACTTTTCATAATATTTGATATGTGATGAATGATAGAATTAGTGGTAGTATCAGTATTTGATTCTGATTGATGTGTTTAAACTTGTTAAGACATTGTCAAAGTAATTTGAGACATAGGTTGATGGATCATATTTTGCTCTCACTCAATGTTGGATTTTGATGGTTTTCTAATGCTATTCATAAGTGAAGATTGATTAGATTCTGTCACAATAGCATTTACATACTTGATCTGTTATTGGATGTGGGGATCCACATGTGCTTAACCTATTTCATGATGCTATTGTCAACTCATATACAATGTTCAACATATTGAATCTTGGAACCAACTTTGTGCCCAAAACTGGTTGTAAACATTTTTGAATATGCTGAAGTTGCTTTTGCCATACTGTCAAAATTGTTTTCAAGAGATAATGTCATTTTACTGCTAGCATTTTGCTTATTGTATGAGGACTAGCTGTGGGAGTTTGGCATGAATCATGTTTGCATTAAGCATCCTATGTAAACAATTGGTACAATAAGTGTGCTTCATGTGCTATATACTGACTGGAAGGGATTTTGTAGTATTCATTAGGTTTACATTCCATGAACCATACATGTAAAGTAGGCACTAGTTACTGAGCATATGTTGGCTGGAATTTTAAAACTTGGAATTTACATCAAAAACTTGTTTTTGCAAACTGAGACATCATCTAATTTTGAGCAAGACAATTCCAGCCCTGCCTTACCTTAACTAGTGTACTACAACCTTGCTGTCAAAAAGAACCATAGCAGTTGAAGCATCATTTTTTGCATAGGATATTACAAGTCTAATTTTAGCATTTAGACATGTTTCAATATGCATTTGGAGTGTGTTTGTATGTTTACTTTGCTCTGTTTGCACATAAAATCCAAATTCACATGTTGCCATAAATGTATCAAAATTCATCAAATCACTCAAAATACCATTTTTGCCACAAACTTCTTTTTGCATCAAACTTGCATTGGAAAACCTCATGGACATCATTTGAAGTATGCTTGCATCATTACTTTGCATTTGAAACAATTTGTTATGAATTTCATGCTTCAAAGCCACTTTTCACATACACACTCAAACTACATCAATGCTACTTTTGGCATAAACTTGTTTTTCACTCAAACCACATCACATACACTTCATATTAGTCATTTGTGAAATGTTGGCATAATCACTTTGCACTAAAATTCACTGTCATGAAAATTCACTCTTCAAATGCTCATTTTCTTCACAAAGTGACATATCACACACCATTTTCTGCAGCAGTTGGTTTTGAATTGAAATACTTGATCTAGCACTTCATATTTATCATTTATAATGTGTTTGTATAGTCATTTGAAGTTAAAACTGATTAGAACACACATCACACACAAAAATGCATGATCACACACAAAGAATGCACTTTGAATCACCAAATTTCAAAACAGTCAGTACAGCCTTTAAAATTCATTTGAAACTCATTCCTTAACTTATGTCAGAGGTGTACAGAAGGTTGTTATGATCAATGGTTACCTTGAACTTGAAATACCTACTTTCATGCATAATTTCATGTCAACTTTGCATCTTGTATGTGACTTTTCATAACAGTGCATTTTTAACCACAAAATTGACTTGAATTCATTCATTACCATTTATCTATGATGTGTGCATGGTTGATATGTTTTGAACATGAGTGTGTGAGGCTACACATATGAAAATGCATCTCATTACACTTCAATACAACAGCTATCGGGTTTTGCAGAGGTTTGAGAATTTTCAAAAACTGAGACCACCATTAGCTTCCTTGTTTGATTCTACCCCAAATCCATATAAATTTTGTTCCATTTTGATAAACGGTTAGGGAGATACGATACAAAACGTAAATGCCCGGTTATGTGTTGTTTTGCCCAGCCTGGTGCATATTTTACCCTTATTAATTAAAGGGGTGGCGTATACAAATGGATGTATAGCCACCCCAGTGGTATGACCATGCGCCTTGTACCCTCTTGTCCTGAGTTCGACCCCTGAGGAGGGCAACTCTTTTATTCTTTTTTGCTATTTTTCGTGTAAACTTCGAAAATTCATATCTCACTCGTTTCTCATCATTTTTCGTCTGTTCTTTTTTTGTTGTGTTCCTATTAATGAGTACTTTCATTCCATGCTTTTATTTTTTATGTTTGCACATTTTATCACCAAGTTTGTTTATGTGCAAGTGTGCGCGTTTACGCGATCGTGTACGTAGTTGCAGATGAATGTTTATGTGGTTCCCTTCAATATTTTTCTCGATACTTGTTTGAAACCATGTACATACATGTTAGTTAACATGATAGGATTTATTTCTTAGTTTTTACCATTTTTATCTGATGATTTCACCGAGTGCGAACTGCCGCCGCAGTACCCGTTATTTTCATCTGTTAAAGGTTATCATCATATTTCATTCTCACCATCTCTTAATATTTAATTGGTTGTAACCATGATTATGATTTACCTTGATTGTCATCTTGTCTAGCATTCTATTTTCTTTTATCCCGAAGCGACGAAACTCGTTAGTTCTCGTCCAAGTCGTCTCCCCCGTTTTCCCTCCAAAGGAAGGTCTATCCACTTGACCCTCAATGTCATGGACAATTCAATCACACTCTCTTGACTTTGTTAAGTCGTTTTCACCCTAGCTTAGAAGCCATTAGACTTTGCTTTAAGTCTAAGAAACCCACCTGTACTAGGAGCGTTCTTCAACTAGAACCCTAGGGAAGAGTTCGTCAACTCTGTGTAAGAATCATCGTCATGATTTCTTACTTTCCCCTTTTTAATACAACTTAGATTAGGGAGTTTTTTCAAACTCCATACAAACATTGTTATGTTTGTTTCCCCCTTTGAGCCTTGATCGTCATCAAGTGTTCTTTTCCCTTGTGAGGCGAACTACGATTGCTCTGATTCTATCCTAGTCAGGATACGTAGGCAGAAGATGCGACGTCTTTGCGAGCAAATTTAGAAAACCACTTAGGCCTTTATCTATCCCAACCCTAGAACAATTCACAAACTTAGCAAGCAATCAAACAAAAGGTTCTTGTAGAGTACTACAAATATTTAGGGTGCTAATACCTTCCCTAGATATAACTAACCCCCGATCCCCGAATCTCTTAAGCGTTGTCGTTACATCGCGAAAAAGGTTTTTCTCTCTTTAGACCTATACTTTGGATAAAATAAAGTTCGGTTGTAAAAGAATTAAGATTCAAGTTAATTTAATAGCTTGATATCCAATTTTCACCGCAACAGTATCAAAACAGGAGGTTCCTGCAAGTATTCTTTTATCTTGTCGAAAGCCTTTTGACAATTTTCATTCCAGGTCACGACCTGGTCTTTTTTCAACAACTTGAATAGCGGCTCGCATGTCGCAGTCAAGTGAGATATGAACCGGACGATATAGTTCAACCTCCCTAAAAATCCACGCACTTCTTTTTCTGTTTTAGGCGACGGCATTTCTTGTATTGCTTTTATCTTAGCAGGATCAACCTCTATTCCTTTTTCGCTCACAACAAACCCAAGTAATTTACCCGATCTCACCCCGAAGGTGCACTTGTTAGGGTTCAGTCTCAACTTGAACTTCCTAAGCCTCTTGAATAGTTTCAGCAGATTAACCAAATGCTCCTCCTCCGTTTGGGACTTGGCAATCATATCATCAACATAAACCTCGATCTCTTTGTGCATCATGTCATGAAAGAGAGTCGTCATATCGCGTTGATATGTTGCCCCAGCATTCTTCAATCCGAAGGGCATCACTTTGTAACAAAATGTTCCCCAGGGAGTAATGAAGGTAGTCTTCTCCATGTCTTCTGGAGCCATTTTGATCTGATTGTAGCCCGAGAAGCCATCCATGAAGGAGAATACGGAGAACTGAGCAGTGTTATCAACCAGCACATCGATGTGAGGAAGTGGAAAGTCATCTTTCGGGCTCGCCCTATTCAAATCACGGTAGTCTATGCACATTCATACTTTACCGTCTTTCTTCGGTACTGGTACAATATTAGCGACCCATGAGGGATATTTTGTAACAGCTAGGAAACCAGCATCCCACTGTTTTTGAACTTCCTCCTTAATCTTCACAGCCATGTCCGGTCGGGTTCTTCGGAGTTTCTGCTTAATAGGCGGACATTCCTCTCGCAGCGGCAGACGGTGAACAACCATATCCGTATCCAACCCAGGCATATCCTCGTACGACCAAGAAAATATATCACTGTACTCTTTGAGCATCTCAACCAATTTTTCTTGATGTCGCTCTGCAGCGCAGCCCCTATACAGATGTTTTTCACAACCTCTTCCGACCCCAAATTGATAATCTCAATGACTTCCTCATGAGGCAGAATGATTCTTTCTTCTTGTTTCAATAATCAGGTCAACTCTTCTGGCACGTCGCCATCTTCAACAATCTCTTCCTCAGCCTGAAATATCGGGTGCTCAAAGTCGAAGCGAGTCATAAGCGGTTCATAGATGTCATCTGAAATAGTAATCCTGCAAAGGAAATGGTTAAATGCTTCAAAACGCATACAAAGAAAATAACCATGTTGCCATTTTATTGTAGAAAATAAAAACAGGAAAAACAGGGATCATAACATTTGTATATGAAAAACGCCTTTATTTCATGATTAAACAAATGTAATGTACATAATCAAATGGCCCTAAGCAAAATCACTATGCCCCGGGTAGGACACAGGATTATTCAACAATTAAGAAAACAAATCATTACTGTTTAGTTGTCACAGGAACAGTTTCCCGGATAGACCAATTGCAGAGACTTCGTCCTGACACGCTTGGCTTGATCCACGCGTCCTTATCACAGTCGCTATCTCCTTCTTCAGAATCGGAAACAACATTGATAGTCTCGAAGCACACCCCATTTGGCGTAATGGTTATCGGCCCTCTGAACCTGGGCACTCCTGAAGAGGATGCTGATGACGAAGGATGATATCCAAGCCCGAACTTGTCATTCTTCACGGGAATCTCCAATACCTGACACTGCCACATCTGATATCTTACTTGGCACCGGAGCTTTGTCTTTAATTCGCAACCCCTCGAAGGCTTGACAGGGGGTTTCATGTATTTCGCCGTCGACCTCCACATACTTGAACGAAGACAAATGGCTAACCAGAATATCTTCCTCTCCACAAACCGTGTCGACACTATCCCCAACCATATACTTCAACTTTTGGTGTAACGTGGATGTGACTGCCCCGGCAGCATGAATCCATGGGCGCCCCAGAAGGCAACTATACGCTGGCTGGATGTCCATTATATAGAACTCAGTTTCAAATATTTCAGGCCCCACCTGCAACGGTAATGTTATTGATCCGAAAACTGACCTTCTCGTTCCATCGAACGCTCTCACCACTAAGTCACTGGGTGTGCAGATAATCCCCCTGATATCTAACTTCATCAAGGCTTTCTTCGGTAGCACATTTAGGGAAGATCCAATGTCTACTAAAACATGGGACATGACCGTGCCCCGACATTCTACTGACACATGCAATGCCATATTATGTTCTCGGCCTCTCGGAGTCAAATCAAAGTCTGCGAAGCCCAAACTGTGCCCCGCGTTGACATGCGCCATCACCCCTTCTAACTGATTAACAGAAACCTCTTGAGGAACGAATGACGTGTCTAGAATCTTCAGCAAAGCATTCCGATGGGTCTCAGAACATAATAGCAGCGACAAGATCGAGATCTTTGATGGCGTTTGCTGGAGATGCTCCACAATTTTGTAATCACTTTTACGAATGAGCCTCATAAACTCCTCCACATCCTTAAGTGATGTTTCCTTTTCATTCGACTGAGAAGGACCACCCTCAATTACCTTGGCTTTACCCTTGGATAATCTTTCTGCCTCTACCTCGGGTGACGTGAAGATTCTTCCGCTTCTGGTTATACCTCCTGTTCCGACAACATTATCTACAACCCCAGCTGGTTGTCCATTGACTTCAATTTTCTCACCATCGCAATATACCTCCAATCCATAAGTCCAAGACACCGCTTTAGTGCTCTCAAAAGGAACTGGTCCTGCTTTAGTAATTGTGATCGTCAGCCGCCTGGCAGGTGCCGTTATCGTTATTGTTTTCCTCGGAATCGTCACTGTTGCAACATTGTTCTGCTCATCACACAATGCTTCTACAGGCTTTTTAGCCGCGGTTCTATCAAATTGCAAGGTACCTTCATCCATCATAGCCTGAATACCCTGCTTCAACTCATTACTACCCTCTGGCTGTATCCAACAATCCAAGCAAAAGTCATCACACCCCGGGAATACACCCCCTTTTAACAACCTGCTTTTAATCTCACCCAACGGTGTCTTCAGCTCATTGACATCCGTCACTAAATTCAGATTCTCCTCTGTCAGGATGGCATTTGCCCCGTGATTGGGCATAGGCTGTTGTACGATATTTAGACCCGCCTGTCCAAAGTTAATAGCTTTGCTATCCAATAAATCTTGAACTTTATGTTTAAATGCTTGACAAGATTCTATATCATGCCCAGGTGCCCCGGAATGAAATTTGCAATGCTTGTTGGCATCATATCCGTAAGGAAGTACTGCCCCTGTAGGCGGTGCCAAAGTCCTCTTTTCAACCAAGTTCAAACCTAGCAGGGTCTGGAGGAGTTCTGCATACATGGAAGGAGGTGCTTCAAATACTCTTTTCGCTCTCGCATTCTGTACCCTCCTCTGGCCAGGATTCTGTCCTTGCTGTTGCTTTGGTTGTTGTTGTTGTTGTGGCTGTATTTGTTGAGGAAGCGGGATAGTGACACTGGCTATCTGCTGCGGCTGAACATACTTATTTCTTCCTCTGCCCCTGCCCCTGCCCCTGCCGCCAAACACGGCACTAGAATCCCCCTGTCGTCTACCACCAAATGCTTTTCTGGCGCCTCCTGTTGAAGTAGACTCACCTGCTTGGAATCTTCCAACTTTAATCCCGTTCTCAATCATCTCCCCCATAAGAATCAAATCTGAGAAACTGCTCAACGACACACTAAACAATTTTTCATAGAACACCCCCGTAAATGTCCCAATGAACATATCATTCATCTCCCTTTCAATTAAAGGAGGATGCACCCTTGCTGCCATATCGCGCCACCTTTGTGCATACTCTTTAAAACTTTCCCCGTTCTTATGTGACAAACCCTGCAATTGGACCCGGTTTGGCGCCAGATCGCTGTTATATTTGTAGTGTGTCACGAAAGCATCAGCCAACTGCTTCCAGGTTTTAATCTGCATGGGCTCCAGCCCCATATACCATTCAAGCGAAGGTCCTGATAAGATGTCCTGAAAGAAATGCATGAGCATCCTTTCATCATCTGAATACGCGGACATCCTTCTGTAGTAAGAGCGAACATGGACCTTAGGGCAGGTGTCCCCTTTGTACTTATCAAAAGTGGGAGCCTTGAATTTCAACGGCACCCTCAGCCCTGGTACCAAGCCCATTGTAGTCATATCCAAATCGGTGGAGTTCTGATTCACTACCCCCTTCATCTGTTCTTCGAGCATCTTGATCCTCTGCACAGGGTCAACAGGTCCTTCAAATCCCATGCCTCTTCCAAAAAAGGCGTCCTCCTGGCAGTCATCACCCCAATTAACATTTCCATTCCCATATCCGTCGTAACCAGTGTTGCGACCAAACCCTTGTTGATTGATCATGGGACCTCGTCCCCCGTTGCCGAAACCCTAGTTGACCCTAACAGGTCCGAACCCAGTGTTGACAGGAATCACCCCAGCACCATTCATATTACCGAATCCACCATACCCCTGGTTAGCGTTACCAAAACCGTCATAACCGAAACCCTGAGTGTTGAAGCCGAATTTTCCGTCCTGATTGACGTAATCAAATCCCTGATCATTGTAGCCGAAACCATTGTTGCCAAAACCATTACCGCCATTGTTGTTACCGCCGCCTTGGTTGGCATCCCCAAATCCAACATTTTTAACAACAGTCTCATTTCCATTCCCTGCATTACCATTGCCAGCTTCAGCGCCCTCGTTCACAACCACAACAGGTGGGGTCACCACAGGTGTAGCGGGCCCATCCTCTAGAATAGTCTCAACATGCGCAGAGTTGTGGTCATTGTTGCCGTTCCCATTAGCCCGCGTCAGCAGCGGCTGTACCAAAGTCTGGAGGCTCTCCTGGCCCTTAACAATGTTCTCCATTGCTTGCATGAACAGATTCAACTTCTCGCAAATTTCCTGCATCTCCACTTGGACTTGATCCATGATTCTCTTGCAGTTGTTTCGGGTTGAATAGCGGTGAACTCTTTGTTCGTCAATCCTGAAAAAGACCTGAAGATGCAGGAAATAAGATACAGATTCAAGAATATGGGTCATGCAGTATGAATGCAAATGCAATTGTGTAAATATGCTACATGTTATATTCCCTCCCGATTCTAGTTTCGGAGAGAAGGACATCATGACAATGGATTCCCCATCAAGCAATCAAGGAATCAGAAAACCCTCATATATAAGCAAGAGCCAAGAGGCTGAGTACAAGAGTACAACTGAATACAACTGAAAGGACCTCGGCCAACAAGCCTGGCGATGGTCAAAAATACAAGTACAATCAACAGCAAGGCAAAGGTAAATCAGGCCAAATGGCGTGCTCTGACATCTTCCAATATCCTCAGCGTCTCCGAATGCCCTAGTCGGGAGATCAGCTCCTGTATCAGTAAGGCATGCCGCTCGGTAGTGGATCTCAGCTTTTTGGCGTCGTCCTGGCAGGTTCCTTCGCCAGAACTCTCATCAAGTCTGTACCTCTTGGACCAGGCCTTCACTTCATAACCTCTCGGCTTCTCGTCAAGGTCACTTACTCTGAGCTCAGCAGCGCTCCTAAGTGATGTCTCTTCGGCAATCTTTGCGTCTTGGGCTCTAATCTATGCCTCTAGCATGGCAATCTACAGCTTCAGTTCATCTTCCCGCTCCTTCCGCTTGGTAAGCGTGGTATTCCACAAAGCTTCCCACTTGCTGAGACGGGAATAAGCTTTGCTTAAAAGTCCCTTCTTGGAAGTAAGCACCTTGCTGACACCGTTCAAGGCTATCCCCACTTTTTCCTTCTTGTTGGTCGCTTCCGTCAACAATGAACCCAACCTGTTAATCAATTCAGTTTGTTCCTTCACAGTGAAGGTGGCTTCATTCTTCTCACGACGCAACTGGAAGATTTCTTTTTCTAACTCATCATTGGCTTTCTTCAATTCTTCGTTTTCAGCCAACAATTTGTTATACTTCTCACTTTCTTCTGAAGTAGGTACCTCAATCAACGGAATATACAGGGGTTCCGCAGCAGGATAAGGCATCAAGGAAGTACTAGCTCTCTCGCGAATCCAAGCCAAATAAGGATCATAAGCTCTGCTGTTGCTCTTACCGAGCAAAGCTTTCCCTCTCCTATGGATGTTACCCCATGCATGTTTCAATCTGATCAAAACAGCCGTGTCTAATAAGCCCGTGAGATACAGAGATTCCTGTATCTCCTTCTCAATAGGAGCATCCCTCGAAGCATAACCGAACTGTCTTACCAGCAGCGAAGGGTTATAGTTGATACAACCTTTCCGTCCAATCAAAGGGACATTCGGAAAGCCACTGCAACTATATATAATATTTGTGCCAAGCATGCTCCGATCAAACCAAATGATATTCTCAGCGATAGCCCCATCAACCGGGAAGACCAATCCAAAGTATCAATGGTATCAACAAAAGGTCCTGTCTTCGGAAGGTGCCCCAGGAACCACCTGTACAAAAGAGGAAGACAGCAAGAAACATTCTTTCCACGACGTTTCTCATTCTTGTAGTGAATGGAATGATAAACATCGCCCAAGAGGGTAGGAACTAGATTCTTCGAGGCAAGAATCAAGAAGGCATCTGAGTCGACAAAATCTGGCACATTAGGAAACAAGACAATCCCGCAGATGCAGACGGCTAGAATGGCACTGAAGGCAACCCAACATCCACTCTTCATGCACTGTGTAGCCTTCTCAACCAGGACAGACAGGTGAAAACCATAAGCTCCGTTTAGCTTGACCAAACCTCCGGGGAACTCAGAAGCGTCTAAACTGACAATCTCAACGAGTGTAGCTAACTCAGGTTCAACATCAACGTGTATGAAGGGCATCTGGTCTAACACAGGGACTCCCAACATAGCAGAATACTCCTCCAAAGTGGGGGCCAGAATATAGTCGGGAAATAAGAAGCATCTCAACTGCGGCTTATAAAACTGCATCAAAGTATACACCCCAGTCGTCTCGAATGCTGAAGGTCTGTACAACAAACTAAGCAATCTCCCATAAGATACTCTGAACTCAGCCCTCACTCTCTTATCTGCTAGAGCAACTAATCCCAGCAAGGAACTGATATCTGGTGAATGCAACCGGTAAGCAACTGTCCTTTTCAGGGACTCCATGTCTGGCTAGAGGATATACTAGAATCAGAGGGGAATGATCACCTGCAACATAAATACATGTTAATGAAATGCAGTCATGCAAAATGCACATGCATATGCAAACAAGGGATCAAGTGCAATGCTGGTGAACTGTGCTGCTCTGTACTGAATCCTGAGAACCATCAAATCTCCATCTCAAACCAACCACTCAAATGAACCCTGTAACCACATCTCACTGACAGAGATAAACCAGGTGTTCTGAGGTCAAAGGTTTCCTGCAAACAACCCTACCTACCCCTCACAGGTGTGTACTTAATTCGCAGACGAGGTACGACATCCTATGCGGGTTCAACATCACAGACTTTCAAGAGCGATGATACGATACCCAGAAGGTGTGGCATCATCATCCCTTGAAGCGGCCTCACTTAGTTGAATCCCAATTGATAGGTCCCCAGAGTCGACAATCCTCGGGTCAGATAACTTGTCGAGCCCTAAGGGCCAGGCAAGAAGCATCAAAGAGAATCTCGTCCGAGCGTAAATTTTGCGGCTAGCTGGTGCGAGCTAAGCAAGCAGGCTAACCACTACTCTCTACTTCTAATTCTATGTGTAACCTCAAGCCCAGGTCCGACTTATCTCTCAACAGATTACCCCCTCCCCACAACAACAATAACAATATAAAGCTGATAATAAAATGCGGAAAGTAAAGACAGAAACATAAATCTATACAACACCCACGACGGGAAAACAAGCGCTAGGATTGACTCGCATAGGGGATATTCCAGTCCCCAGCAGAGTCGCCAGCTGTCGCTACTGCGAAAATCGGCGCCGACTAAACAGATGAGTCGCCACCGTGCGTTATTTATCCCAACGGAGGGAAAGGAAACGCTCAAAGTAAACCTACCGCAAAGACGGGAAAGGAATGGTCATCGCAACCAAATCCTGGATTCGGGAGTCGGTTACGCAAGGGGAAGGTGTTAGCACCCCTCACGTCTGTCGTACTCGACGGGATCCACGCTTGTTTTCTAGTATGGATTGTTATTCTATCTACTCTACAGGGTCAAGGGTTAAAAGGAAAGAAAACGAAAATGACTCGGCAAAGTATCGCACTTTATGCCTACGTATTCCCGTCTGGAATGAGAAATCAGAGTCAACGTAGTTCGCCTACCTACGGGAAAGGAGGGGAAGGTTGCTCGCTAGGATACGGCATCCTATGCCTACGTACTTTCATACAGCATGAAAGATCAGAGCAAACGTAGTTCGGGCTACGGAAGACACAAACTTGTCTGACTGTTTTTTATCTTTCTGAAAAGGTTTTCTCCTGATTATGAGTCCAAGCGGACAAAAATGACACTTTGATGTTTGTTTTCAGTCTTATACACAAGAACTGTTTTTTTATGATGTTTGCAATCTCTGACGTACTAGAGACTATGATTTGAGAGTGACTACGTCGTATGTCACCCTAGGGGTAACACACTAGGCAGTCAGATTACTGAAGAGTGGCCCTCCAACAATCCTCTCTCAAATAGCTTAATGCTTGTAGCGTACGACATCGATCGTCCTTATTACTGTGTTTTGAATTGTTTTGAGAAGAGAAAGAAGTTCTAAAACCTAGGGTTTGAAATGGGAATCAAAACTACCATAATGTTGTCATGCATGGGTTAAAACCTAATGTCTGTCATAATTCCCTCCTGCACAGAGGAAATCAGAGATCCTAGGGGATAAACGGAAAAGAAACAGATATACAATAAACAGTAAAATGGATGAGATGCAGCAATACAAGCGAGGCAAGGGAGTCTCACTCAACCTCGAACCTGGGTAGACAATAGGCAAAGTGAAACAGCTTCACTTCAAAACTAAGGGGCAAGCTGAACAAGCCAACAATCAATACAGAAAAAAGAAATAAAACCCAACACCAGCTCTATCAGCAACACCGGCTCTTACAATAAGCAGTTCAAACAGCACCAGCTCTGACAGCTATAGTTGATTAACAGCAAAAAAGTTTGACAGCATCAACTTCAAGCAAGATCCCATCTTCACTCCCCAATGATCCTCAATGCTTTAGATAAGGTCCTATCTCCAATAATCTCCAAGCTCTGGCAAGCACTGAACCCCAACAAATAGACAGCTTCAAACAACAGCAAAACCCTAGTTTCAACAGATATCCAGCTTTGACAGGTACATGCTTTATCTCCACCAATCTTCAATGAAATTTATCTTCAATAAGATTCCATCTTCAATGCATCCACTCCAGGAGAGAATCAACTAATAGATGAAGTTGAAGTGTTAAGAGGCTTAATGATAACCCAAGGAAATCACTAAGATCTTAAAACAACAAGTGAATGCTATCCTCAAGGTTCTACCCAACCAAAGCCTGCTCTACATCCCTCCTAAGGAGAGAGGGAACTTCTTTGGGGGACCTTGTGTCATAGGATGGAATAGAGGCACAAGAAGCACTCTATGTTTGAAAGAAGAAATCAGTCTAATCTAAAGCTCTCCCTATATCTCCTATCTCCTAAGTCTTCAAAAGCAATCTTCAAGGATGAGGAATCTTCATGCATCAAGCTCTATCCCTTGTCTTCAATCATCTCCAAAGCCTTCATTAGCTCCAACAAACCAAGCCCAAGCCCAACACCCAATGGAAATGCACAAAACCCAACAAACAAAACAACATCCCAAGAGGGAAACACACCAATAACAACCAATTTAAAAAATCAAAGAAAATAGTAATACTCATCCTAAAATCCTAGATTAATTTCTAAGTGAACCTAACTATGTACCCTATATCCCACATAAACCCCAAGGCCTAAATCAAACCCTAAATCTCCAAACTATGTGTCAAAATTACACCTATGTATTGTAAAACCCTAATCCTAACACCCTAAAGTTCATCATTCAAAACTAGCCTAAATTTCATCATAAAAATATGAGAAAAATCTCTAAGGTATCATGTACCTCTAATCTAATCAATCCAACAAGAATCAACTCAAAAACACTGACCAATCTCTCATACTAAATTCAGCAAAATAAGGTATCAAACAAATGTAAAATAAAATCAATAAAATGGTAAAATATGCCAAAAATATAAAATACAAGGAATTAATACTTTTATTGTTTTATTAAATTCTAGAAGCCCTAAGGAAAATAAGGAAAAAATCCTCACCCTAAAATGATCTTTTTTCAATTAGTTATGGATTTTCTAATTAACCTAAAATAATATGAAAAAATAAAAGAAAATAGAAGAAAATGAAAAGAAGGCGTGACAAATAGCAATCAGAACCAGTTCACTTCACCAATGATAACGCAAAAATATATCTATAAAGCGACATGCATTTTAACTAATTTTTGACCGGTTTCACTCCGAATTCGGGGCATTCCATGCTATTTGTCTAAGTATTATACAGGTATTCGAAGAATATGTCCAAGCAAAGCAATATGAAGAAAAGGAGCAAAACCAAGTGAAAAATGGATGAAAAACCAAGTGAAAACCAGCAGAAACGAGCCTGACTGATGTGACGACCGTCACACAGCTGTTACAACCGTCATGCGTGTAGCGACCATCACACAGCCATGACGACCGTCATGCAGCCAGAACGTGGCAGAATGAAGTCACATGCAAATTTCTCCCCTCAAAGACCAAAAGTGTGGCCACTAACTCCTATTTTTCTGCCTCAAACCCACTTCCTGAAGGAATAACCGTTAGATACTCTCCCTCTATAAAAGGAAGAGGTTGGGACCTGAAAAAGAGAGCTGCATTCAAGACAACGAAGTGCTTCCAATTCGTCTTCAGAGCAACCTTTCCATTATTCTATTCTTATTTGTTTCTCTTTCCCTTCTCTGCATTCTTTGAAGATTATTGTAATTCCCATTTCCCTTGTACGATCAATTGGCACCAAGACCAGAATCCTGCCAACATTTGTGGAGGATCTGCCCAAAGGCCAATTGGAATATTTACAGGTTTTAAATTTTAATCGTAATTTCAGTTTTCATTATGATGCATGTTATTAATTACTGTTTTTATTTATGTATTACCATTTCTATTTCCATGTCTAGCTAAACTACTGTAATCGATATGTAATAATAATTTAGACGGAATTTGATAATAATTGGCGTAGTTTTTCTCTTTTCAAAAACTCAGTTATGGTTTTAGTTTTTAATCAAAATTCTAAATAAATCTTTGTCACGACAGTGAGAAGCTATTTACGGTGGTTTTGCCACGACAGTGGGAAACCATATTAAGGTACGAACCAACAAGCGTCAACTGAGGCTAAGACCAGATAGTAAAAACTAGGCATTCGATTTAAAAACAGCGAAAGCGCTCTAAAAAGGATTAGAACTTAGAGATTTTCAAAAGGTAACTTTAACCCCGAACGGGATAGCGAAAGCATACGTTCCGCCTTAGAGTTGCGACTAGCGTCAACAACCATCGTGAGACAAAAGTCTTTAAATCACTATTTTCTTCTTAAACTAAGTTTGAAAACATTTAATACGCCAATAAGTTGTCAAATCCCCGAAGAACAAAATTATTGCATATCGATTCATAAATTCATATCTTAAGTAAAAACCTTAATTCCCTTTAGTTTACGCATCTACTCCATTATTATTCAACTTGAAACCAAACCGACCTAGCTAAACACCGTAACACCCGATAATACTAGATTGATTACGAGTCCCTGTGGGATCGATATCTATTATTACTACGCGATAGACTGTGCACTTGCAGTTAGATTTGTTAGACATAGAAAGTCGCGATCAAGTTTTTGGCGCCGTTGCCGGGGACCCGTTTAGTCAATAGTGTAATCCTTTGTTACACAGTATAGACTAGGTTAACAATTCTCTCTCCCTCTACTCGTTCTTCGATTGTATGCCAAGTACTCGCTCACAAGGTGAAATCTTACAACCTACAATCGCAGAACTAGAGCGCTTCTTACATCTAAGAAGGGGCATCGTCGAATATCAACGAAGACACAACATTCCTGATCTTCTAGCTCATCCTCCTGTTGAAGAAGCAAAGATGGCTGAAGGACCTTAAAACAAACCGCTGAAGGCATACGCTACACCCTCTCAGATGGAGCCTAGAAGTAGCATAGTTGCCCCAGCTATCAATCGAACCGATTTCGAACTAAAACCGTCATTGCTGTCAGCTGTACAACAAAATCAATTCTCAGGAAATGCAACTGAGGATCCAAATGAACACTTAACGAAGTTTGTACAATACGCAGACACAGTGAAAGCAAATGGAGTAACTCCAGACGCAATAAGACTTCGTCTTTTCCCTTTCTCTCTTAGAGATAGAGCTTGGACATGGTTACAATCCTTACCATCCAACTCCGTTACGGCATGGGAACAGTTGAAGAACGTTTTCTTAGCGAGATATTTTCCGCCAAGCAAAACAGCTATGCTTAGAGCCCAAATCAACGGATTTTGACAAAAAGATACTGAATCTCTCTACGAAGCATGGGAAAGGTTCAAAGATATGATGAGAACATGTCCTCACCACGGTCTAGAAGACTGGGTGACGATCCATACTTTCTATAATGGGCTTTTATACAACACCAGATTAACTGTAGACGCCGCCGCGGGCGGTGCACTTATGGATAAGCCATACGACGAAGCCTATCAACTAATCAAAAACATGTCTCAGAACCACTGCCAATGGGGAGGTGAACGCATTCCAGCAGAGAAACCCGCAGTGAAAGGTGGGATGTACGAGATCAGCAGCCTTGAAAAGTTCAACGCTAAATTAGATGCTCTAGCACAGAAAATCGACAGTCTGACTATTAACCCCACTACAACCGTCGCTGCCGTAACTCCAAACTGCGAGTTATGCGGAATCGCCACTCATAATGCGCCCGAGTGCCCATTGTTGGCGGAATCCCACCAGACCAAGTAAATTACGCTCAAGGAAACCCTTACTCAAATACTTACAACCCAGGATGGAGGAACCACCCAAACTTTTCCTACAAGAATGATAATGCCTTGCAAGCACCAGGTGCTCCGCCAAGATATCAGAAACCAGCTGCTGCCCAGACTGCCCCTAGGAAATCAAACCTCGAGTTGATGATGGAAAAATTCATAGCTACTCAAGCTCAAACAAACAAAGAATTCCTAAATCAAAACATACACACTAGCGAGCAAATTAAACAGCTGACCGGAAAAGTAGACGCTTTAGCCACCCACAACAAAATGCTCGAAACGCAGATATCCCAAGTGGCCCAACAACAAGCCTCTGCCGCTACCCCAGCTGGAATATTTCCAGGACAGCCCGAACCTAATCCAAAAGGTCACGCAAACGCTGTTATATTAAGAAGTGGGAAAGAATTGGAGGGCCCAATAGATCCTAGGAACGAAGATTTAGTAATACAACAGAAATCCGATAAACCAACCGAAAAGGAGTCTGAAACAGAAAAGAAGGAATGTGACGAGCAGAAAACCGCCAAAGATGAAAACACATATGTGCCTCCAGCGCCATATAAACCACCTATCCCTTATCCTCAAAGGTTAATAAACTCCAAAACTTCAGGACAATTTAAGAAATTTGTCAAACTTTTGAAACAACTAAACATCACTATTCCTTTCACAGAAGCGATAACTCAAATGCCGTCATACGCTAAATTTCTTAAAGAAATTTTGTCTAATAAAAGGAAAATAGAGGATAACGAGACAGTGACACTTACTGCCGAATGTAGCGCAATCATTCAAAACCACATGCCTCCTAAACTAAAAGACCCAGGTAGTTTCTCCATACCCTGCGTCATAGGAAAGTTCGTAATAGACAAAGCTCTATGCGATCTAGGAGCCAGTATAAGCATCATGCCTTTATCTATATGCAAAAAGCTGAATATGGGAGAATTAAGACCAACAAAAATGTCCGTACAATTGGCTGACCGATCAGTCAAATACCCCGTCGGAATACTGGAAAATGTTCCAGTACGCATAGGACAATTCTATATCCCAACCGACTTCATAATCATGGACATCAAAGAGGACTCTGTTACTCCAATTATCCTAGGAAGATCGTTCCTAGCTACAGCCGGAGCTATTATAGACGTAAAGAAAGGAAGGCTAACATTCGAAGTAGGAGAAGAAAAGATAGAGTTCATCCTTACTAAATTCTTGAAGGCACCAGCCATCGATGACACATGCTATATAGTAGATGTAATTGACGAATGCATACGAGAATTAGAAAAGGAGGAAACTACATATTCTGAAATCAGGAAAATCCCAATCCCTGATATTCATGAAGACGACAACTGGCGTGCGCCATACAAAGATGATAGTCTGAGTGAGATCTTAGCACTCACTCCAAATCACATGCCAGGTCCGAAAAACCCAGCTTTAGAACTTAAAGAGCTACCCAAAACTCTCAGGTATGAATTCCTTGATACAGAATTCAAAAGACCAGTGATAGTAAACGCTAACTTAGGACAATCAGAAACTGAGCGATTATTAGAAGTCCTAAGGAAATACCCAACTGCGTTAGGCTATAATATAAGCAATCTAAAAGGCATAAGTCCCTCCATCTGTATGCACCGTATCATGCTGGAGGAAGACTGCAAAACTTCGAGAGAACATCAGAGAAGGATAAACCCGATCCTAAGCAATGTAGTCAAAGACGAGGTGAAAAAGCTACTAGACGTAGGAATCATATACCCAATCTCCGACAGCTAATGGGTTAGTCCAGTACACGTAGTACCCAAGAAAGGAGGCGTTACTGTAGTAAAGAATGCGAAAGGCGAATCGATAACCCAAAGAGTAGTGACCGGAAATAGGATGTGTATTGATTACAGAAAACTAAATAAGGCAACTCGGAAAGATCACTTCCCTTTACCATTCATAGACCAAATGTTGGAGAGACTGGCGAAACATTCATATTTCTGCTATCTAGATGGTTATTCGGGATTCTTTCAAATTCCTATTCACCCCGATGACCAGGAAAAGACAACATTCACCTGTCCCTATGGTACTTTTGCCTACCGTCGAATGCCGTTCAGACTATGCAACGCTCCAGCAACCTTTCAAAGATGCATGATGGCAATCTTCGCAGATTTCATAGATGACATCATGGAAGTGTTCATGGATGACTTCTCTGTATGCGGACAAAGCTTCGAAAGCTTCCTGTCGAATTTAGAAATGGTACTCAAAAGATGCGCCAAAGTGAACCTTGTCCTTAATTGGGAAAAATGTCATTTCATGGTCCGACAAGGCATTGTTTTAGGACACGTCATCTCTAAAAAAGGGATTGAAGTCGAGAAAGCCAAAATAGAGATCATAAAGGATCTCCAACCTCCGAAAACCGTACGAGAAATACGAAGCTTCTTAGGACACGCTGGATTCTACCGAAGATTCATAAAGGATTTCTCGAAAATCACAAAACCTCTTACAGGTTTGTTAATGAAAGATGTTGAGTTCATCTTCGACAAAGAATGCTTAGAGGCATTCGAAACTCTAAAATTTGCACTTATCACCGCACCAATCATGCAACCCTCAGATTGGCGACTACCATCGAAATCATGTGCGATGCGAGTGATTATGCCGTAGGCGCAGTTCTAGGACAAAGGAAGGATAAGAAGCTTCACGCTATCTACTACGCCAGTAGAACATTAGACCCTGCCCAAATGAACTACGCCACAACAGAAAAGGAACTCTTAGCAGTCGTGCTCGCTCTTGACAAATTCCGTTCCTACTTGGTAGGAGCCAAAATAATCATTTACACAGACCACACTGCCATTAGGTACCTAATAAACAAAAAGGACGCTAAACCCAGATTGTTGAGATGGATCCTATTATTACAAGAGTTTGATTTAGAAATTAAAGATAAGAAGGGGACCGAGAACGTAGTTGCGGACCACTTATCCCGTATAGAGGGCATAAAACAAGAACCAGTGCCTATCAATGACGACTTTCCTTACGGACGTCTGATAGCCAAATTGGAAAGCGATATTTCTAACTCTACTTCGGAAAAACCGGAACTGGAAAAAGCCGTGGAAGCTATCTACGCCCAAGCCACTTTGCCGTGGTTTGCCGACGTCGTTAATTACCTGGCCGCAGGCGTGCTTCCACCGGACCTGACTTATCAACAAAAGAAGAAATTCTTCCATGACTTAAAGCACTACTACTGGGACGAACCTCTACTCTTCAGACGAGGCGCCGACAACTTATACCGTCGATGTGTCCTAGAGGAAGAAATAGAAGACATCATCACCCAATGCCATTCAGCACCATATGGTGGTCATGCCAGCACCTCAAAGACGTGCGCTAAAATCCTACAGTCTGGCCTATTCTGGCCCAGTCTCTGGAAGGACGTCCATACTGCGGTACTAAAATGCGATCGGTGCCAACGCACCGGCAACATCTCACGACGCGATGAAATGCCTCAGAGAGAAATCTTGGAAGTAGAAATCTTTGACGTCTGGGGAATCGACTTCATGGGACCTTTCCCATCTTCTTTTGGAAATAAATATATACTCGTCGCTGTCGACTATGTATCAAAATGGATAGAGGTCATTGCCGCTCCAACTAATGACACGCGAGTAGTCGTTAAACTCTTTAAAAATGCAATCTTTCCAAGATTCGGTGTGCCTAGGCTCGTCATTAGTGACGGTGGTTCGCATTTCATATCGCGAATCTTTGATAAACTCCTTTCCAAATACGGAGTAAAACACCGTGTAGCCACACCGTATCATCCACACACTAGTGGACAAGTGGAGGTTTCGAACAGGGAAATAAAACAAATTTTAGAAAATACTGTCGCAACCTCCAGGAAAGATTTGTCCTCAAAGTTGAACGAAGATTTATGGGCCTATAGGACCGCCTTTAAGACACCGATAGGCACCACACCATTCAAACTAGTCTACAGAAAATCATGCCACCTGCCGGTAGAAGTAGAACATAAAGCCTTCTGGGCTATTAAGACACTAAACTTCAACTACACTACGGCAGGCGAAAAGCGAATCTTGAACCTTCATGAATTGGAAGAGCTAAGATTAGACGCGTACGAGAATGCACGCATCTACAAAGAAAGGACCAAGAAATGGCATGACAAACGTTCAATCCGGAAGCAGTTCAGAGTGGGAGACATCGTGCTTCTATTCAACTCCAGATTGAAACTATTCCCTGGAAAACTAAAATCTAGGTGGTCTGGACCTTTTGAGGTCACCAAAGTCCTCAAGAGTGGAGTTGTTGAAGTCACGAATCAAATCAACACACCGTTTATAGTAAACGGACAGTGTTTGAAACATTATAATCAAATTGAAAACAGCGACCACATGAGCAATATGAAATTGCTCGAGATTCCCGACTAGCTTATATCCAAGCTATCGTCAGGCTTCTGACGTTAAAGACAGCGCTAATTGGGAGGCAACCCAAAGTTTTCCTGTTTTTCCTTCTAAATTTATTAAAACTATTCTTTTTATTAACTTATAATTTCTATAAATTTCTATTATCCTATTTTCCATTATCTATATTTATTTTATATTTTTCTCTTTTTTATCACTTTTTATTTTTCTTAAAATTATGATCTGAGTGAATGTGACTTTTTCCAGGATTTTAAAAATCATTCTACTCTTCTTCCATTCTATCCGACTAACGAGTATGGTCGACATTGACGTTACGACTGTTGTGTTTAGAAGACAAGCTCAGCAGGCCAGATTCGAGGCACTGACTCAAAGAAACTTTGCTTCGACTCTGTACTACGATACACCAACCATGGACAAGCTAGGAATTCAAGATAGCATTCAGTACCTATTTTACCAATTCGGCTGGGAGCAAATCGCTCTCAAGACCCGATTTGCTACCTTCCGCGAACTGACACTCGAATTCCTTAGCTCCCTAAGTTACTTACCTGAATATGGCTTTGGATCCACTAAAGAATTAATAACCTTTAGAATGTTTGGAATAGACCAAACACACAACCATACCACGTTAGCTAACATCCTAGGCTTCCCTAGCAATCCATTCGTGTTTACTGCCATTGAAGAGGATTTTGATCTCGAATTAGACCAATTCTGGGGTTCCATCATCGGAAACTATCACCCAGAACCGAACGACATGCATAACAACGAGATACACAATCCAGCCTTCCGCTATTTCCATAGGATATTAGCCCATACCCTCTTTGGTAAGGAAGAAAACATCACAACAGTCTCAAAGGACGAGTTGTTCCTCCTTTTCTGTGCTTCCCAAGGCCGCCCTGTAAATGCTGTCCCTTTTATGATGAAGGCATTTACACGCATCAATCAGGACCCGCACTCACCCATTTTAATAGGAGGCCTAGTCACCATGATCGCCCATGAAATTGGTCTGAGGTATTACCTGAACAAAGCCGTCCGTTTCGGCAACCTCAGAGCAATGGACATCCAGTTCTGCTTCAACAGATGCATTCTAGGTACCTTAGGACCAGGAGCCTACGAATACCTCATAGCTGATCAACCTGTCCACCTTTTCACATTGCCCAACCATGAGCTAACCAGTATCCATAACAAAGACAATTGGCTCTATGAATTGGGCGAGCCTATGGGACCTCCATCACCTCACTCCACACCCCAGGCTTATATGTATGACATTGATCAAGTCTCAGAAGCACATGACTATTTGTACTACCAAGACTATGAGTCCGAAGTAGAGATCGATCCTGAGACCCCTCCTAACTACCATAGTTTTCCTGACCCCACGCCTGAACAAAACACAGATAAGCTCGACACTATTCTGAAAACTGTAGACAACCTCAAGTTGGAAGTAACCACTGTCAAAGATGAATTAACGCAGCTTCATATGGATTTCGTTACCTTCATGGACTTGGTTAGCGACCAATTTAATACTGTTGTTCAGCAGGTCAACAATTTGAAGAAACCAACGGAGTGATCTTCTAGTTTTTGCTTTAATTTACATTTACTGCATTTTACATTGTTCGCAATTAGTTCATTTTGCAACTGTTTACTCTTTTTGGATATTGTACTACCGTACGCTCATTTTTCGATTTAATGTTATTTTCATTTCAGTACTTCCATTACTTATGTTTCCTGTTCATTTTTTAGTTTGTCATTATTCCATTATAAGTCATATTACCATAGTTTCCACTGTTAAAACGCCTAACAAGCAAAATTCTGCAATACTGCAGACTTTACTGATGTGACAGTCGTCACACTTCCACCACGGTCGTCACACGTGTTACGACCGTCACAGACCCCTGACGGTCGTCATGCAGAAAAAACCCCAATTCTGTTTTAAACAGAGTTGCGCCCCTCCCCTTTCCCTCTCCCCTAATTCCCCACTGTCCCATTATCAAAACCCTATCAAAACCCTCCGCATCCCCCATAAAACACCCACCATTTTCGACCTCCCATTCACCATTCTACAGTACCCACTGCACTCCTCCGCCTAACCATTCTCTGAAATCCCATAATCTCAATCCTCTGCACTTCTCTCACAACAATGGCCGGTGAAAACCCCGATTTCAGCAACATCACCTTCCCGGAGAGGCCGGTGAACGACAGCAGACGAACTTTCTCGCATTCCATCAACGGTCGCTACAACCGACCCGGTATGCTCATCTGAATTCTCTGACAGAACTCGGAATCCTCGACGACGTCACTTGGATGTTATAGAGAGCCGGCCTCTGGCATCTCTGCACCAATCCCCAACCCACCTACGAGCAACTCACGCTAGAGTTTCTCAGTTCTTTCGCCTACACAACATCATCCGGCGATGCAAACCAACTCCACGGTGCCGCCTGCTTCCGGATGTTCGGCACTGAATATCAGGTCCCCCAGGACCGCATCGCCGTCATCATGAAGTTCACTCACAGCGACGATGCTCACCGCCGTATCTCAGATCAGTTCTACCAAGAGGCCTTCCCTCTCTGGAACAGCCTGACCGGAACCACTCCAGATAGCTGGGACACGCTGAACGCCACTCATATCCATCACCCAGCTATCCGCTACTTCCACCGCGTGTTGAGCAACACCATATTCGCTCGTGACAATAACCATAAGGTCAACTCGAAAGAGCTGTTTTTCCTCCGCTGTGTGTTCGCTTCAGAGCCGGTTAACGCCGCCCCGTTTCTCTTGGCTCACATTCAGGCCAACTACAACTGCGGCGCCAAACCTTTTTACTTCGGTGGCATCATCACATCCATCGCCATAGGCCTCGGTCTTGGCGACCGCCTCCAGGCACTCCGCCAGATGCCTCCCGTATTCCTGGACACCGACCAGGGACGAAGTTCAGGAAGAGCTCGACAGAGCCGACCAGCCTGAGCCTTCACACGCAGCTGCTGCCGCTGGCCCTTCAACGCGCCGCCGCCCCCGTCCTGCCACTGACGACACATCCGTGGCCCTCCTCCGCTGCATCGAGCAACAGAACCAGATGATGCTTATGATGGAGCAGCAGAACCACAGGGCTAAGGAATTTGAAGCTTGGCAGAGAGAGCAGACCATCCAAATCCAGCAGTCTCTGCAGATGATGCACGATATCCATTCCGGCATGGCTTACGAGATGGCGCACCTCACTGTGCGAGTCGACAGTCTCCGGGATTACATATTCCACACCGGGGCTCTGAACCTCGCCGCCCGTGATCCCCCAGCCAGAGGTCGAGGCAGAGATCGAGGACGAGGACAGGATTAGTCGTATTTTTCATTTTTTCCATTTTTGTTGTTTTTTCTATATTTCCTTTGTATCTCCCTTCCGTATTCCTTCAAATCAGTGGGGACACTGATTGAGATAGTGTCGGAGCGGATCGTTATTTCCCTTTTCATTTCCCTTTCTCATGTTATTTCTCATTGTACTTGTTCTTTCGAATTTAAAGAAATTTTAATTTTCGGTTTTGGCAAATAAGCTCTTATACATATATTTATCTCCGTTACATGAACTCCCCGCGTTTCATATGACTATACAAAGAAATCTTTAACTTTCTTACCTCAAAGCATCACGAGGACACGCCAAAATTAAAATCAAGTATGGAAATCCCGAGACGAACATTTTAACAACTCCATTACCGTCCGGACACCTTAGACCTCCTGTTTATGCGAGTCCGTTTCACTACCTACACGTACCGAAGTTTCAAGCTCCTACTCAAACGTAGCCCCCAGTAGTTTATACAAGCAGTCTGCACCATCCTAAATGCTTCTAAGCAATGAAACAGATACAAATAAGTGTGTGTGATCTCTAAATGAAAAATCATGAAGAAGAAAAGCCATATAGCCTGAGTATACAGACATGTTCCTTCTAAGTTAGGTGCTCATCACCCGAGCATTTAGCCCAACGGTACAAAAAGTCTTTAAAAATCAATAGCATAAGCTTATGTGCAAAGAAGAATTGAAATAGAAAAGAGATCATAGCCACTAACAGGTTGACTTGCCATGAAAGTATACGGATACCGGGCTTAATGTGACTGCGCCAGAACAAACCGGGTAAAACTTGTTGCAAGGAACTTGACGCCAAACTGCAGTAGCATGATTGGAACTGGCTTGCATAAAAAGGAGGCCTTCGAAGACTTACAACTCAGTGTCACCACCGTATGTGTTTTGTTTCGATTTTTGTCTTGGCCTTCCTAACTTGCAATTTGAGAAAAACCTCCCGGAAGGGAGGAGCATGCTGCGTGTTTGCCAAATTTTTCTAACTTTTACTTGAGGACAAGTAAAGATTCAAGTTTAGGGGAGTTTGATAACGCGAAAATATATCTATAAAATGACATGCGTTTTAACTAATTTTTG
The DNA here is from genome assembly GCA_963859935.3 of Lathyrus sativus. Classification (NCBI taxonomy): domain Eukaryota; kingdom Viridiplantae; phylum Streptophyta; class Magnoliopsida; order Fabales; family Fabaceae; genus Lathyrus; species Lathyrus sativus. The sequence continues at coordinate 49,824,092 of OZ012739.1, read as the reverse complement.
ACCGGTTTCACTCCGAATATGGGGCATTCCATGCTATTTGTCTAAGTATTATGCAGGTATTCGAAGAACATGTCCAAGCAAAGCAATATGAAGAAAAGGAGCAAAAACAAGTGAAAAATGGATGAAAAACCAAGTGAAAACCAGCAGAAATGAACCTAACTGATGTGACGACCGTCACACAGCTGTTACGACTGTAATGCCCGTTCATTTTAATTAAATTATTTATGAATTGTCGGTGTGCCTTTACGTGGGAGTGTGTCTGAGAGCGTTGGTGGGTATCCTTAAAGTATAGGAAACCATTTATTAAATCATTGAGATTGATAATAATATAATATAATTAATAATGATGATAATTTAATAACTAGTAGTAATATTATTATTATTATTATTATTATTATTATTATTATTATTATTATTATTATTATTATTATTATTATTATTATTATTATTATTATTATTATTATTATTATTATTATTAGATGGAATAAAGGGAATTAGGGAGTTATTAGAGAAGTTGGGGGGAGAAAGAGGGTTATCACGATAAACTGCTCAGAAAACCAAAATTGAGGAAAAAAGTAAGAAGAAGAATTTTCCATCGGTGAAATTAGAAGAAAGTTGCAGGAGAAAGTTGCAGGAGAGTTACCGCAGAACGGAACTAGAAAGCTTGGAATTGGCCTCTATTCAAGGTAAGGGTGGGGTTCAATTCTATAACCGTGGGTATGATCAATTTCATGTAGGGAATTGATTCATAGGTATAATTTCCGTTAATCGATAAATGTTAGGGACGGGGTTTTTCTATGTAAGAATGAATGTGTTATATACGATGCTCTAAGGTTTCCCTAATGGGGCAAATACGTAGTAATGTTCCCGTAGTGATGTCCCCGTAGTAACGTTACCGTAGTAAATGTTCTCGTAGGTTGAGAAACATAGTGATGTCCCCGTAGTAACGTTACCGTAGTAATGTTCCCGTAAGTTGAAGAAAGAAATATTAAAGATTAATGTTTCCGTAGTAACGTTACCGTAGTAACATTCCCGTAGTAATGTTACCGTAGTAACATTCCTGTAGTGACGTTACCGTAGTAATGTTCCCGTAAGTTGAAGAAATATTAAGGGTTAATGTTTGTCTACGTCTGCATTAATGTTTATGTCGTTAGTTTATGTAGTAATGTTGGGAATCGGCGCCGACACGCGCTAATTTCCCATTTGTTGGGGAAATGTTATTACAATTTTCTCCTTGGATTACGTGGATAAGTTGTAGTTATATTACCCGTATGAAAGTATATGAAAATGTGTTGAATCATTATTTGTAGTAATGATGTTGTCAGTTGTTCTCTGACATGAAAATGCTGTTGAGTTCTCAATTGTAGAGACGAGGATGTTTTTAATTGTTCTCTGCGAAAATGTGTTAGAGTCTTATTCGTAGGAACGATACTGTTGGTAGTTCTCTGATATGAACAGATTGAAATGGTGACTCCATAATATATGCAAAATGTGATGTTTCTGTTATGGATAATTGGTTGTAGGCGTGATACCTTGTTGCACGGTTGTTGCACAGTTGTTGTTGTTGTGTTATAGTCCATAATAGTTGCATCTCATAGCATATCATTTGGCCTGGATTGGCGACGGTTGTGTCTTTAATGACAAAATAAAATGATTGTGGAGAGCTGTCTCCCGAATTATTGTGGAGTGTTGTCTCCCGATTTATTGTGGAGAGTTGTCTCCCGAATTATTGTGGAGAGTTGTCTCCCGAGTTTTGGAGTGTTGGCTCCTAGATGGGTTCGGGGTGTTGGCCCTGTCCCGAGTTTTGGAGTGTTGGCTCCTAGATGGGTTCGGGGTGTTGGCCCTGTCCCGAGTTTTGGAGTGTTGGCTCCTAAATGGTACCACATGCATATGCACAGTTGAGTCGCATTGATGAGTCGCATTGTTGAGTTGCATTGTTGAGTGGTTTTGATGAGTTGCTGAGATATGATGATAATTGTTGTGGTTATGAATAATGAATTGTTGCAGTTTAATTATTACTAATATTTATGCGAACTGCTGGAATTATAATGCTGTGATAATATTCTGACATGACTTTTATCATGCCTTATGTTATATTGTTGATATCTCACCCTTTATGTTGTATGTTACCTCCGTTGGTGGTAATTTGCAGGTAACTCGGAAGAAAGTGTAGCTTTATGTTTAAGGTCGTTGGTCGCTCTGATACGTAGCACTCTAGGGGGGGATGAGCGATTAATGTTATTGTTTTAATTGAATTCCTTGTTGCTGAATTTTATTAAGTACTATGGCAAATAGATTGGTTGTTTCTGATAATGCCAAATGTTGCTTGGATGCATAGTTGTTTTAGCGAATTGATGCAAGATAATTACGTGTTGAATCTTAATGGAATTTAATTAGTACGAATCGTTGGAAGTGTATTATAACATGGCGTTTATGATTAAAATGTTAAACAAGTTACCGTTGTTTGTTCATCCGGATTTTGTGCTACGTGTGTTAGTAAATGAGCTTTTGCAGGTGTATGTGTTTTGGTTAAGTGTAGAATGTGACACCTCTGCTGCGTCTGAGAATTTGGAAGTGTGACGGTCGTCACAGCTCCATGACGCTCGTCATGACCGTGACGGTCGTCATGAGATTTTATTTGCTGCACTCTGAATTGTTTCTGTTGTTTATCTTATTTTTCCGCGATAGTTTAGAGTGGGGTGTTACAATTGGTATCAGAGCAGGTCGGTCCGTCCAACCAAGTTGTTTAATGTTGTGTATTCCTTGGTATGCGACATGTGTGTGAAAACACTGTCGGTACATGTTGTGTTGTGGAACCTTTGTCTGCAGGAGTGAGAATGATTCAAGTGGGGGAGAAGCTTGTGCTTCTCCAGGATGCTGCAAGTGTGGAGTTGTAGCTCGGTGTGTGGTTGAACGGTCTTATAGTTTGGTAAAGATAGTTTATACCCCATCATGATTTTCGGTTGTCTATTGACAAATTGAGGAACTGATCAGCCTTGATCTCTTGTTGATAGTAGTTGGGATTGTGTTGGATGGGATATACGTGTCTTGCAAGCTTGGATGGCGTGGGCAATGAATTGCCTTGAGTTAGGCTAAGTGCTTAAGAATTGTTTTGACGAGTCGGCGCTGGACGGTGTTGAAGTGTTTAATTTGATGGGAATTTTTGATTTATAATGAAAGTGAGAAGTTGGCGATTTGCCAATTAATTGTGGTTGACTGGAAGTTATCCAGACAAGATAGGGATATACAACCAAGAAGAGAAGTGGAGTTGTGATCGACTTAGTTGCGGAAACTAATTCGATATTGAGAGCTCCATGTCTGTTGGATGGTCAAAGAACTAAATTGATTGAGTAGCTTTGAGACTTGTGTCTGGTGTGTGTGCTAAGGCCACAGAGTGTGAAATTGTTGTTGTACGTCGAATTCCGAGATCGCAGCTTTTTACGGAATCAATGTTTTTACGGATGAAAGTTGGAATAGATTACGCCGTTGTGTCGGGTAATGTTAGGCCGTGATCGAGTATGCTTGTTTTATCGAATTTGATGGATTTTTGTAAATTTTTGCATTTTTGGAGATTTGAGGATTTAAGATTCGGATTGAAATTGAAAGTCGTAGATTTCAAGTTTGGTGGTTCTAAATCACTAATATATGTTTGGTATGAATGAGTATGTGGTTGTTTCGAAGAAAATAATTGAATCGGTCGGATTTTCGGGAGAAAATGCTCAAACCCGTAGCAGCCTTTATGCAGAAAAATTCTGTTTTGGAGAAACTTCGAAAATTCATATCTCTTGATCCGTAAGTCAGTTTTAGTTCCCGTTCGAAGCGTTGGAAAGCTAACGAGATGCTCTTTCTAGGAAAAATTGTTTTGAGGCCTGTACCTGGTTCAATTATAGCAGAAAATTAAAAATGTATCGTGTGTTGATTTTTGCCGAACCCGACAGGACCATTTGTTGTATTTTGTGATGCCTTGTTGATATGATTGAGAGATATGCTAAGTGAAACTTCAGCGATTTTTGGTTATGCTTTAAGGGAACTTGAAGTACATAAGAGGAATCATCTGATAAGTGATTTAGAGTTGGTTGTTGTTGTGGTTGTGCCGGAGTTGGAAGCTCAATTAGTTAGTTTGAGATTTGACATGTTTGGTGACCTCAAGAGCTTAAGGTATTTATTTGATTTGGAAGAGTCGAATATGAGGCAGAGAAAATAGTTGGGACTCCGGAATGGATTATGGTTTCAGATTGAATTATCATTCGGGAAAATCAAAACGTGGTAGCTTATGCATTGACTTGGAAATCTTTGCATATAACGATGATGATGGTGAAAAGAGTTAGAACTGATTGAGCAATTTTGTGGTATGAATTGGTTTGTGAAGAGACTTCTTATGGAGTTAAGCTTAGTATGTTGGACCTTACTAGTGGTATTCTTGATGAGATTCGATAAGGTCAGAACTCTGGTTTGAGTTGGTAGATTGGTTGAATCTGAGGAATTAAAGTCGAAAGGATGATTTTCAGATTAATGGAAATAATATCACGAGATGTTGTGATAGAGTTGTGACCCAGATATTATTAAGTGGAATAAGAGTATTGAGGTAGATGGAGTATCCATCCCGGTGCTATGAAGATGTAACCGGATTTGAGGAAATTATTTTGAGAGTCATAGTTGAAGAGATAAGTGGTTGAGTTTGTATGTGTTGATTAGACTTGTTAGAAGTCGAAGAATAAACGTCAGAGACCGTTGAGTCTGATGCAACCGTTGAATATTCCAGAGTGGAGATCGGATAGTATTCACATGGATTTTGTGTTGGGTTTTCTGGAGAATTTGAGGGATATGATTTTACTTGGGTGATTTTGGATAGAATGACTAATTTGGCTCTTTTTCTAACAAGTGAGATTAATCATTCTATGTTGAAGCTATTTGAGATTGTGCAAGAGACGACTGAAAAGATCCAAAGGATCCAAGAAAGATGTGTTTTGAGAGTTACGATAGTAACTGGTGTTGGTTGAGCTTGAGGTCTCGGAAGCACACTGTGTTTTGTTGATCTGTACCAGAGTGGCGCAGCGGAAGCGGGGAAAAAATAGCAGGTTAGACTGTTTTACCGCTGTCACTCGTGGGAATTTACATGATGTGGTATGTGCCTAGGTTGAAGAAGTACATTAACTCGGATGGATGGTATACAAGTGAAAGGTAATTTGACTGTTGAGGCGTTGCTAGTTCGGGTGGATGAAAGAGAAGCAACTTCGAGGTGAAGAAATTGCTTTGGTGAAAGTGGTATGGTTGGTAGTTGTTTGGTTGAGGTAATTTCGAGGACGAAATTCTTTTATGTAGGGGAGAGTTGTAATGCCCGTTCTTTTTAATTAAATTATTTATGAATTGTCGGTGTGCATTTACGTGGGAGTGTGTCTGAGAGCGTTGGTGGGTATTCTTAAAGTATAGGAAACCATTTATTAAATCATTGAGATTGATAATAATATAATATAATTAATAATGATGATAATTTAATAACTAGTAGTAATATTATTATTATTATTATTATTATTATTATTATTATTATTATTATTATTACTATTATTATTATTATTATTATTATTATTATTATTATTATTATTATTATTATTATTATTAGATGGAATAAAGGGAATTAGGGAGTTATTAGAGAAGTTGGGGGGAGAAAGAGGGTTATCACGATAAACTGCTCAGAAAACCAAAATTGAGGAAAAAAGTAAGAAGAAGAATTTTCCATCGGTGAAATTGGAAAAAAGTTGCAGGAGAAAGTTGCAGGAGAGTTACCGCAGAACGGAACTAGAAAGCTTGGAATTGGCCTCTACTCAAGGTAAGGGTGGGGTTCAATTCTATAACCATGGGTATGATCAATTTCATGTAGGGAATTGATTCATAGGTATAATTTCCGTTAATCGATAAATGTTAGGGACAAGGTTTTTCTATGTAAGAATGAATGTGTTATATACGATGCTCTAAGGTTTCCCTAATGGGGCAAATATGTAGTAATGTTCCCGTAGTGATGTCCCCGTAGTAACGTTACCGTAGTAAATGTTCTCGTAGGTTGAGAAACATAGTGATGTCCCCGTAGTAACGTTACCGTCGTAATGTTCCCGTAAGTTGAAGAAAGAAATATTAAAGATTAATGTTTCCGTAGTAACATTCCCGTAGTAATGTTACCGTAGTAACATTCCTGTAGTGACGTTACCGTAGTAATGTTACCGTAAGTTGAAGAAATATTAAGGGTTAATGTTTGTCTACGTCTGCATTAATGTTTATGTCGTTAGTTTATGTAGTAATATTGGGAATCGGCGCCGACACGCGCTAATTTCCCATTTGTTGAGGAAATGTTATTATAATTTTCTCCTTGGATTACGTGGATAAGTTGTAGTTATATTACCCGTATGAAAGTATATGAAAATGTGTTGAATCATTATTTGTAGTAATGATGTTGTCAGTTGTTCTCTGACATGAAAATGCTGTTGAGTTCTCAATTGTAGAGACGAGGATGTTTTTAATTGTTCTCTGCGAAAATGTGTTAGAGTCTTATTCGTAGGAACGATACTGTTGGTAGTTCTCTGATATGAACAGTTTAAATGGTGACTCCATAATATATGCAAAATGTGATGTTTCTGTTATGGATAATTGGTTGTAGGCGTGATGCCTTGTTGCACGGTTGTTGCACAGTTGTTGTTGTTGTGTTATAGTTCATAATAGTTGCATCTCATAGCATATCATTTGGCCTGGATTGGCGACGGTTGTGTCTTTAATGACAAAATAAAATGATTGTAGAGAGCTGTCTCCCGAATTATTGTGGAGTGTTGTCTCCCGATTTATTGTGGAGAGTTGTCTCCCGAATTATTGTGGAGAGTTGTCTCCCGAGTTTTGGAGTGTTGGCTCCTAGATGGGTTCGGGGTGTTGGCCCTGTCCCGAGTTTTGGAGTGTTGGCTCCTAGATGGGTTCGGGGTGTTGGCCCTGTCCCGAGTTTTAGAGTGTTGGCTCCTAAATGGTACCACATGCATATGCACAGTTGAGTCGCATTGATGAGTCGCATTGTTGAGTTGCATTGTTGAGTGGTTTTGATGAGTTGCTGAGATATGATGATAATTGTTGTGGTTATGAATAATGAATTGTTGCAGTTTAATTATTACTAATATTTATGCGAACTGCTGGAATTATAATGCTGTGATAATATTCTGACATGACTTTTATCATGCCTTATGTTATATTGTTGATATCTCACCCTTTATGTTGTATGTTACCTCCGTTGGTGGTAATTTGCAGGTAACTCGGAAGAAAGTGTAGCTTTATGTTTAAGGTCGTTGGTCGCTCTGATACGTAGCACTCTGGGGGGGGATGAACGATTAATGTTATTGTTTTAATTGAATTCCTTGTTGCTGAATTTTATTAAGTACTATGGCAAATAGATTGGTTGTTTCTGATAATGCCAAATGTTGCTTGGATGCATAGTTGTTTTAGCGAATTGATGCAAGATAATTACATGTTGAATCTTAATGGAATTTAATTAGTACGAATCGTTAGAAGTGTATTATAACATGGCGTTTATGATTAAAATGTTAAACAAGTTACCGTTGTTTATTCATCCGGATTTTGTGCTACGTGTGTTAGTAAATGAGCTTTTGCAGGTGTATGTGTTTTGGTTAAGTGTAGAATGTGACACCTCTGCTGCGTATGAGAATTTGGGAGTGTGACGGTCGTCACAGCTCCATGACGCTCGTCATGACCGTGACGGTCGTGACATCCATGACGGTCGTCATGAGATTTTATTTGCTGCACTCTGAATTGTTTCTGTTGTTTATCTTATTTTTCCGCGATAGTTTAGAGTGGGGTGTTACAACGACCGTCATGTGTGTGACGACCGTCATGCGTGTGACAACCGTCATGCGTGTGACGACCGTCACACAGCCATGACGACCGTCATGCAGCCAGAACGTGGCAGAATGAAGTCACATGCAAATTTCTCCCCTCAAAGACCAAAAGTGTGGCCACTAACTCCTATTTTTCTGCCTCAAACCTACTTCCTGAAGGAATAACCGTTAGATACTCTCCCTCTATAAAAGGAAGAGGTTGGGACCTGAAAAAGAGAGCCGCATTCAAGACAACGAAGTGCTGCCAATTCATCTTCAGAGCAACCTTTCCATTATTCTATTCTTATTTATTTCTCTTTCCCTTCTCTGCATTCTTTGAAGATTATTGTAATTCCCATTTCCCTTGTACGATCAATTGGCACCAAGACCAGAATCCTGCCAACATTTGTGGAGGATCTGCCCAAAGGCCAATTGGAATATTTACAGGTTTTAAATTTTAATCGTAATTTCAGTTTTCATTATGATGCATGTTATTAATTACTGTTTTTATTTATGTATTACCATTTCTATTTCCATGTCTAGCTAAACTACTGTAATCGATATGTAAAAATAATTCAGACGGAATTTGATAATAGTTGGCGTGGTTTTTCTCTTTTCAAAAACTCAGTTATGGTTTTAGTTTTTAATCAAAATTCTAAATAAATCTTTGCCACGACATGTGAGAAGCTATTTACGGTGGTTTTGCCACGACAGTGGGAAACCATATTAAGGTACGAACCAACAAGCGACAGCTGAGGCTAAGACCAGATAGTAAAAACTAGGCATTCGATTTAAAAACAGCGAAAGCGCTTTAAAAAGGATTAGAACTTAGAGATTTTCAAAAGGTAACTTTAACCCCGAACGGGATAGCGAAAGCATACGTTCCGCCTTAGAGTTGCGACTAGCGTCAACAACCATCATGAGACAAAAGTCTTTAAATCACTATTTTCTTCTTAAACTAAGTTTAAAAACATTTAATACGCCAATAAGTTGTCAAATCCACGAAGAACAAAATTATTGCATATCGATTCATAAATTCATATCTTAAGTAAAAACCTTAATTCCCTTTAGTTTACGCATCTACTCCATTACTATTCAACTTGAAACCAAACCGACCTAGCTAAACACCGTAACACCCGATAATATTAGATTGATTACGAGTCCCTGTGGGATCGATATCTATTATTACTACACAATAGACTGTGCACTTGCAGTTAGATTTGTTAGACATAGAAAGTCGCGATCAACCAATTGGGCCCAGAGGGGGGTGCGTATAGGAAGCGTGCGCCAGGCCCAATTCAATTTAGAAAATAAAAATGGAAAATCAAAGAAAATGGAAAAAACTTGGTACGAATAGCAATACTTTCACGTGTGAATCTCAATTAGGCCTCAGAAAGGGGTGTTGGTAGCAAAGATCCCACTAAGCCCAATCAACTCAGAGTTAATGAAACGGGGCGTTTCATGCTCTCAGCCTCCTTCACAAAATTTCAATCAATCCTGGCCGTTGGATCAGGCTTTGGTCAAAGTCTCACCTAGGATTTAAGGGTCCTCCCATCGTCTTCTTCATTTGAATCTTGGAGGGAGAAAAGCCATGGCTGATCAGAGCTTCAAGCTTCATCTTCTCCAAACGCAACTCTTTTAATCCTCATCAAAACCCTAACATAAACACATCATCTTGCTCGTTTTTCCCCAAGGAATTCAACCCTAACCTCCATTTGCATTGAAACCCTCTCCTCCTCAAAACACGAAGACATGTTCAGAAATGGCTCAAACAAGAATCATCACCAACTTCAAAATTGAATAGCTTAACATCAACTACACCTCACACTGAGTAAAATCCACCATCAAACTAGGCTTAAACCTCCAAGAATCATCAGATACGAGCCTCAACAGAAAATGTGATCAACCTAATTTTGTCTCTAAATCATGCCAATTGTTACCAGAATCCACCTAGCCATGTTCTACAATGCTTACCACTATCTAAAACCTAAAGAAACTTCATGAATCGAGCCATAGAAAGAATTTTACATACCTGCAAATCTTGGATGAACAGAGTGGTAAAACCTCCAAATCAAGCTCCAAGATCTTCCAGATACCTTCAATGAAGTATGATCAAGCTTCTGTATGCATCAAATTGGATTGAAACCTCTTGAATCATGGAATCCGATTCTGACTTGCAAGAGATGAATCCAAAATTCTCTCTCACGATTTTGCTCCAATCTTGCCTTGAATTGTATCTGGAATCATTCACCAACACCAAAGGAAGCTATTGATCACAAAAGAATGGATTGAAATGGATCAAATGGTTATAACCGACTCTGTTATGCAAACTGAAAACTCAATGTTCAATCTCTCCAATCTCCCTCAATCTGCACCAACTCTGGCTTTAGATCACTTCTACATCTTATATAGAACATGAATGAAAGCTCTAGAAACTTCTGGATAGCTCTAATGAGAAGTTCCACATCTCTTGCATTTGAAAATATCATGAGAAACTCATACATGGCAGCTGAGTTTTAAGCTTGCTTTAATGCCTCATTCTGATCCAAATTCTCACCACATGACATATTGAATGTGTTAGGATTCATTAGAGCCTTGGTTATGCCTTGAAGAATGATTTTGCATATGTGGCTTATGATGTAAGTAACCATTTTACAAAGGAAGTCATTGAATTAACCCTCAACTCAAAAATGTGTCAATGTCAATGTTTTCAAAATATGTTTTCCAATCAATTTGGTATGTCATATGGCTAGGTTTGGACCCATAGCTCAAAAATCCCAATTTCCATCCTTGGTTCATTTAAAATTCACCCTTATTTTAGGCCATTTTTGCAATTTTGTGATACAAGCCCTTCCAATCACCCATGACCTCTTACATAGCCTAAAAACACCATTCTAAGCACATCTCATGTTGAACATTTTTTCATTTGAGGAGTGGAATATGGAGATTTTGACCCATGTTGAAAAATGACCTGTAATCATCAATACCCAAAATACCCCTGGATTGCCAAGATCATAACTTGAGTTCTACAATTCTTATGTTGGCCAAGAATCCATTTGAAAACTCCTTGATGGGTAAAAGTTGCTTGGAAGTCAAGTGACTTTCACAGATAAATTTCAGTGTCCTCTGGTGACCCATAACTTGCAAGAACCATAACTTGAGTTCTACAAATCTTCTTGAAGACTTCTAGTACTCAAATTAAAGCTATTGAGAAGCTATACAAGTTTCATGTTGGCCAAGAATCCATTTGAAACTTGCATTTTGACTTGTCTGTCTTGGAAGTTAGGCCTAAATTAGAGGATTTTACACTGAAACCCTAATTTGGTAACTCCTCCTCCTCTTGATCCTCTTTGATATATCCTTGGCACAACACCACACATGTATAAACATATCAATTCATTAATCCCACAACCTCCAATTAAGCCTTGATGCTCTTCAATCACTCAGTTGACCTAGGGTTGACCCAGATGAAACCCCAATTGACTGCACTTCAACTGTGGCTCTTGTACTTGAGTCAATGACTTGTCTCATCTCCAATATGACCCTCTAGGAATTTCACTAGATTTGTACACCTTACATACCCTCAATTCATAGCTCATACCCCCATTGATGACCCTCAATACACCCCAGATTAGGAGAGAAATCCACCTGTTGATACTCAAACTTCTCAAAGCTTCAAACATTTCTTGATGACTTGGATAGTCTTAAACTTGAATAAGGCCCCTTGATGTGATTATTTAGATAAGAATGACACTTGATCCCTTGTTAGATGACTTGATATGCTATGCTATGCAAATGATTAGTTATGTTCATGATTTACTATGCAAATGGCAAAACCAGGTGAAATAGGTTGAGCAAATTTTAGGGTGCAACACGTATGTTCTGGAAGACCCATTTCTCTATGGAATCATATGTTCCTCGGTGAAATTGCCTTACCTTCCTCAGGAATAATCCCCAAGAGATTGCCATATTCTCCCCAAGAAGCCGGGATACTTTCCCCAGGAATGTCCGTTGATTTCTCCCCAGTAGGTCTGATGAACTCTCCGCAGGGAAGTTTGATATACTTTATCCCCTAGTTGGATGTACCTTCTCCACAAAGAGCCAAGGTATTATTCCCAGGAAGTTGTTGCACTGTCTCCATGAAACTGCCTAGCTCCACATCTTCCCCATGAATTAGATATTTATTTTATCCCCGGAAGTCTCTGATCCAAGAGTTCTGGGGGCTAATTATGGTTCATGATAGTAGTCCCTCCTGTGAAGTCATGACATTGTATCCCCATGCGGAGGTCATGGATCCCCAGTTGAAGTCATGATATTGTACTCTCCAGTGAAGTCGTATCCCCATATGGAATTCAGGAGATTTTCTCCCCAAGGAAGTTATAACTTTGAAACAGGATTTTTCTCTACCATCGACTTTTCCTATACCCTGATGGATGTACTGTTGCAGAGGTCGCTAGGGTACTCCCGTTGAGATGTTTATTTCATCTCATGTTTCCTCCTCTCGCTTGTTTTGTCAGCATATGCATAAGCATAGTCATCGCATGACATTGTCATATACATTAACATACATATTAGCGTACACTTTGGCATATGCATTAGCATCTACATTGTCTGCTATTTGTCATCATCCTTTATCGTTACCGCCGAGTAACTGGGTTTGTCCGCTCTCTCCAAGTAGATCGTCATCCCTAAGCACAAAATACTCATTTGTTTCCAGTTTCCCCAGCGAGTTCATCCCTCGTGGACGATGGTCATTTTAGTTACCTTTCCATATTAGGTAAGATGGTCCCACTCGAGTTTGTTTCCTCAATGGAGACTTGTTCGCCAGTTCTTTCTAGCCCAGTTCTGTTACCTTGCAACTTTCATTACAACCTTCATTACAATTTTTCATTACACTCTACAATTGATCTTCTCGTACAAGGAGCTCAGTACAACCTTCATTACAATTTACACTGTTCTTTCATTACAACCTTCATTACAATCTTCATTACAATTTACATTACCTGTTACCACCTCTGCAAGCAGCTCTCACTCGAGAAGCTTATCCGTGACATTCGTACAAATAAGCGGTAGTTCTCATCTGAGAAGCTTATCCTATCTTCATTATGACTCGCAGTAAATGGCCATCTCCATCGAGCAGCTGGGCTTCCATTTTCCTTTTCATTTTGAAGTGCGGGGAGGTTTTTGAATTGAATCATATTCAGGAGAGCACAGATCTTGAAGTATGAAGAAGTTTGTTTACCCTTTAGTAAAAGAAGGAGCGGAATCATATTCAGGAGAGCACAGATCTTGAAGTATGAAGAAGTTCCTTTACCCTTTAGTAAAAGAAGGAGCGGAATCATATTCAGGAGAGCACAAATCTTGAAGTATGAAGAAGTTAGTTTACCCTTTAGTAAAAGAAGGAGCTGAATCATATTCAGGAGAGCACCGATCTTGAATTATGAAGACGTTTATTTTATCCTTTAGCAAAAGAAGAAACCGAATCATGTCCAGGGAGCACAGACTTGAGACGTGAAGAAGTATATTATCAATTAATCCATTATCCACAGATAAGCAGTAGTCTCTTTATTTGAGAGCTTATCTAATAAGTCCCTTCCAACGATAAGTGCCAGTTCTTCCTCGAGAATGCTTATCAGGACGTTTCCCCTTAAAGTCCATTTATTTTGGCATACAACCGGTTTTACCCTGTATATTTTCTACGGATTCCTAAATTCCGTCTGATCCTATCACGAGAGAAAGTTTACAGAAGCTCGAATGTTATTCTTTGCTCAATGCTCCAGCATCTTGTTAATCGATCCTACAGTCGTGCAGATCCATTTTTATTTTCTTACCCTAGAGTATCAGCCGGTCACGCCTGAACGTGTTGATAATTACTCTTAAATTCCACCAGTGGAGGCCGTCTCACCGGTGCCATCTTGATTGACGATCCTGCTCTTACCATTCCGTTTTCTGAAAGTGAAAATTGGTCTTGGTCGCACTCGCACCAGTTGACTATCACCTTAGAATTCCCCAGTGTCGTGCTGTCTCTCAGTGCGTCATACCCCCCAGTGTGGTTCGTTCATCGCGTCTGTCCCATGTGTCATCGTGTCGTCTGCATCTTTGCATTTACCATTTCATCATACGCATTATATTAAATTCATGGCATTACCATCATTATAGCCTGTTCCGTTTTATCCATAGCATTGCATATCACTGCACCTAAGGGGAAAATTTTCGGTTATCTATATTTAAATCCCTCCACCATGATTTCTCGAGCCTTCGTCGCTTAAATCATCCGGTGAAGCTCTTTAAATAGGGGCAACTGCAATACCCCAAATTTTGCCCTAAGATTAGTCGTTTCATCTTGCATCCCATTTCATTTTGCATTGCGTTTAAACTAACCACTAACGGGTTGTGTAGTTGTTTGATTGTTGCAAGAAAATATCATGTGGCGCGCTCTTTTAGTTTACAGGGTTTCTAGTGCCATTTTATTTTGAATGAATAAAGTAGCACAATTGGCAAGAGACCATGTGTAAGGAGTTGTGAGTGTGAAAGGTCGAGAGTTCGAATCCCACCTTCTTCACTTTTTCTTTTAGTTCTTTTATTTTTATTCTAACTTTTCTATTTTCATAAAAAAATAACAAAAATAGTTTTTTTTAATTATTTAATTATTATTTTCGTATTTTATTTAAATTATTTTTTAAAAAATATTATTTTTTCACTTTTTTCCATATTATTCATAAAAACATCCAAAAATCATAAAATTAAATATATTAGAAAAGATTTTAGTCTTTTTATAATATTTTTAATGTTTAGTATAAATAAATAGAGTTTTAAGTTTTTTTTAGTTTGTTTAAATTTTATTTAGTTTTAACTAATATTAATTTAAGTTGGGCTTTAAAATGGGCATTAGGTTAGAGTTAACCCTAATTTGTTACCTATACAAACATAAGTGATGGGAGAAAACTTGATGAACATCAAAAAAAAATCAAGAGTAGGTCATCAGCGGAAGAGGGAATTTTTTCGGAAGAACCCTAAAAGGCTTGAATTCATCATCGACCAAGCGCTACCGGCGAGCAAAAAGTTCCAACGACGGAGGCTCAGTTCATTCAACATCATCACCGTTACCGTAACCTTTCTTTTTCCTTTGATTTACATCATTTTACAATTTTTCTATGTTGTTTTGTTCATTGATTGTAGATTAAGGGGAAGAATAAATAGACGAAGGAACCATTGACATGCAAAGAAAGATGACGAGAAAAGACTCTGAACCATGGAAGACAGCCGCCGCCGGTTGGGAATAAGAAAGGAAGGGTTTTTTCCCAAACCCTCAAAAAAAGGGAAAACCTTCTTTTTAAAAACCTTTTTTTAAAATTAAAACCTTCTTTTTGTTATTAAATCTTTTTTTATAGTAAAACCTTTTTAAAATTAAAACCTTTTAAAATTAAAACCTTTTTTTAATTTTAAAACGTTTTAAATAAATTAATACTAACATTTTTCAACACTAGACTTAAAATTATTTTCAGTTACTTACAAACCCTTTCATTCTAATTTCTAACCTAAAAGTCTAAAACAAAAATTCCCAGCATTCCCGTTAATTATCATCTGACTTTTATTGACTCTCATTTTGGTCGTTGCTACTAATCCTTTATTTTTTCACATTTATTTTTATGGTTGTAATTTATGCGAGGACATCGTCGCTTTTATTTCGTTATTATTTTTACATTCTTTGGGTTGTAATTTATGCGAGGCTATCGTCACAGTTATTTATTTTTGCATTTTGGGATTTGTAATTTACGCGAGTGATCGTCGCGACGCTTTCTTACTTTCCGCACTTTAATTTTTGCTGTATAGTAATTTGACGTATTATGCATGTTTTTACCGTTATTTTCCTTCCGAAGGATTAGGTCTAGCCGTTTGACCGCCGAGTCAATAACCCTAATTTTGACCCTTTCAAACCCTATTAGCCTAGGCGCCCCGCAGTGGATGAAAACACCATTTATCCTATCTTTTAGGTCAAAGAGTCGCCGTACTCTGTTTAGGGTTTCCCGCCGTGGAATCCCTAATTTCAACCCTAATTTTAATTCAACATTCAACGTAGAAATAAGAGTTCCAAAACTCCACGTAAGCGTGTCCTTAAGAAGCGCTACTTCCCCATTGAAACCTTGACCATAGTCAAGACGTTTCTAACCTCCCTTTCGAGGGGAACTACGATTACTCTGATTCCATTCCCTATCCAGGATACGTAGGCACAAGATGCGATGTCTTGCCGAGTAAACTTAGGACTAACCCTTAGGTCTTTAGGTCACTCTATCCCTTAGCTCAATATATATTAAAACAGATAATAAAATAAAAAAGCATACAATAAACAAATGGTTCCTGTAGAGTACTACAGAAGTTTAGGGTGCTAGTACCTTCCCTAGACTTAACCAACCCCTTACCTAGGTCTCTCCACGCATTGTGTTTACGATGCAAAAATAGATTTTCCCTCTTTTGACCTTTTCCTTCAGATAAATCAAAGAGCGGTTGTGAATTAAGAATTGTGATTCAAACTAATTAATAGTTTGATATCCTATTTCCACCGCAACATCATGCAACAGGCTAGTTATATTATGACGGTAATACGAAAAGGTCTCTCCTGAGCGGAGTCCTCATGCTAGGCACACGAGGAGCGGGCCCTCGGAGAGTAACACTACACGATTACCAATATAGAAACTTGTTATAAGAGTGGCTCCTAGAGTCAAGGACCCTTCATGAATCAAATCGTGCAACAGGCTAGCTGCGTTACGATAGGTTCTACGAAAAGGTCTACTCTGGAGGAGCTTTCATGCTAGGCACGCAATGAGCGAATCCTTGGGGATTAGCACTAATTACTACCAATTCTACACTATGTTTTCTCTCGACTTTTTCCAAAGCTCGGGTGTAGAGCTTTACTTGGGATATTTTCCCAGAATCCAACAGGCAGGTAATACAGAGCATATAATAGAAAGAGAAAGCAATAAATAAACAACAGGAGAAAATAAATATAAAGAAAACAATTAAGCAAAAGGTTAGTACTCTCGAATCGAGTCAAGTGAGGCTTGACTCTCTCTTGCATAGGGAAATGCATTTCCCCAGCAGAGTCGCCATCTGTCGTACCTCGAAAAATACGATCCTCGCGATGGACGCGGAAAAAACGTTCGAACAGAGTTGCCACCAAACTTTATTCATTCCAAGGTAGGAATAGGAAAATATTGATAAAACCTTTAAAGAGATAAGAGCATGGTCATCGCAACCAAATTCTAGGTTCGGGAGTCCATTACATGAGGGGAAGGTATTAGCACCCCTCATGTCCGTTGTACTCAAGGATTGGGGCCCTTGTGCCTACGTATCTTCACTTGTAAGAAGTGGAAAATCAGAGCATTCGTAGTTCGTGGGACTATGGGAAAAAAGAGGGAATTATGCTCGCCAAGATCATCGCAATCTTGTGCCTACGTATCTTACATTCAGAAGAGAATGAAGAATCAGAGCAGCCGTAGTTCGGATGACTACGGTAAAAGGTTGGTAAACGAACGAGTGTTTAAGTCACATTCTAACTGCTAAACATTAGCTTGTCTGCTCGCTAGGGGAGGCTGAAGCACGAGTTTTTTACAGACGGAAGAAAGGACTAAACAATGTTCTTGGTAAAAGGTGTATTTCAGTCGAACGAGAGTTTATGTCGCATTCTAACTGCTAAACATTGGCTTATTTGCTCGCTAGGGGAGGCTGAAGCACGAGTTTGTTATGCGCGGAAGAAGGGACTAAACAATGTTCTTTGAGAAGAGTTGTTTGAGTTGTAGGGATCGCGCGAGGGCGATGAATTTAGTGTTTGAATAGTTTCAATCGCACGGGGGCGAGAAAGAGGAGTTTGGTTAGGTATTTTGACAGAGAATGACGACTATTCGATAAACGAGACTTTGGCCTCGCAATCAATTAGTCGAGATATTATTGGAATTTGTGTTTGATGGAAAGTTTAGACGCGAAAAAGTTTGAATTGAAGGAGATTTAGATTCGATCACGCGAGGGTGAGAAACGAGGTTAGACGGGTTGTATATTTAGGAGGAATGACGACTATTCGATAAGCAAGACGTCGGCCTCACAACCAATTAGTCGGGATAACGTTGGAATGCTAGATCCCAACGACACCCTTTTCATTCCATTAATTATGAAATTGTATTTGTTGGACAATGTAAACTTATCCAAATAATTAGGGGAGGTGTTTTAGAAACGAAAGTTCAAATGACACACTAACCCAGGTGTACACCTCAATTTTTGTCACTCTCAAATTCAAGGAATGCGCAACTCCAAGAATTCGATACTTTCGTAATTTAACTAAGAAAATGGTTTGAATAGGTTAGCGTACTCGGATTGGACGCGCTAGGTATTCTAGGAATGTAAGATCGGAAGGATCACAACCTAAGGCGTGCACCTTAAAAGCAATTCTTCGAGAACCCAAGAAGTGCTAGACCTCAAGAGCTCGATATCTACATTGTTTAATTGAAAAGAATAGTTTGTTTTGAAGAAAAAAATAATGCCTTAGGAAAAGATTTTAACTTAAATAATAAAATATATTTTTTCTAAAGGTTTAATATTTAAAATGGTTATTTGGTAATAATTTTGAAAATAATAATTTGAATTTTCTTATAAAAATATCTAAGAGTAATTAAAAATATCTTTTAGAAATTTCAATTATTTTGAGTAAAAAAAAAACGTTTTGGAAACCGAAAGGCGGAACAACCACAACTAAAGGCGTGCGCCTTGAGAACGGTTATCCAAGGACCCAATAGGTGCTAGACCTCAAGAATCCACTACCTTCGTTGTTTAATTAAAAATATTTTGATATTTAAAAAAAAACAAATTGAAATAAGATAATTAATATTTAATCAAGATTAAGAAAATTTGTCTTTAGTGAATAGTCAAAATTAAATAATTTAGTGATCTAATTAGTATAAGACTAATTTATTAATTAATTAATGATAATCATAATCTAAAAAAAAATATAAGAATTAATCACTAAATTACTTTACTAAAACTAAACTAAATTGAAGTGCCTTCTTAATGGGCCCAAATACCACATGATGCGGATCCTTACGACTGGCCCAAGAAAGCACCGTTCAAAATTTCTATATCCTAATCTCTTGAAAGCTTAACCGTTAGTAGACAAAAGGGTTATCTTGAAATTTCAATAACTGTGCCTTGGAAAGACACATGGCCAATGATGATACTTGCCACCTTATCCAAATATCACTAATTTAGTTAAATACATATCTAAACTTAATTAGGCGAATCTCACAAAAACATCTTCCCCAAGCTCAACCTTCTCTCTCCTAGACTCATCTGATTTTCTCTCGCCTAAATCTCATTCTCTCAAACTCATCATAAACGCTTTTTCGTCTTCCAAACCTTCCTTTCTCTAACCCTGATTCCCAAACCGAATCATAAATCCCTAAACCTAACTCTTATCAATCAATATATCTTCCAAAGTTCTGATTCAAACAAATGATACAGACACGAAGGTGATGTAGAAGCAAGCTTCATCTCAAAGTTTTGATGACGTCAACATCAAGATCAAGAATAATTCATCTGTGCAAAAAGGCAAACGCTTTCAAAAGAGCAAGATCAAGTGGAATGGAAGTGATCAACATTCAAAGCTTCATGAACATTTGACTGATCAACTTTCATGTTTTGGACACAAGCTATGGTATATCAAAATCCATTAATTTAATTGATATACAAGTGTTCAACATCTTTATCATTTGATCACATTGCATTAGCATACTTTTTAAACTATTAGAATTGGTATAACACTATTTTTATAAGCATTTTTCTGAAAAATAGCAGTGTTAACCGATTAACCATATAGGTTAACCGGTTAACCATTTCAAATTTTGAATATTTTGGTATAACGTTCAAGTGTTAACCGATTAACCATATAGGTTAACCGATTAACACTGAATGTATTTTGAAAAATGGCTTTGTTTCAAGTTCAAAAATGGTTTGAAAATTATACCAGTTCATATTTTGAATTATACTCAAATATACCTTTTGGAAAAGGTGTGTTTACACATATAAATTCTGAGTTTTTCAAATTGAAAAACAACCTCCAATAATCAATTTCAAAACAATTCTTTGAATCAAATTCACCACTTTTCAAATACTTTTCAAATTTTTCAAAAGTGTTCATATTGATCATATATTTCATATGCATAGCATTGAACACTTGTGTTGAAATTAAAAGAGTGAATTTTGATCAGAAGGAGAAGATCAATCTCAGCATTGATATTACCATTATTACTCTCAAATCAAAGTATTCAGATTACTTGTATTTTGACTTGTGATCCAGGATTGTTGGACACAAGGGTGAGTGTTTACAAGAGGATTGTTCTTGTACACTTGTTGATTTTTATTGTTTGATAGTAGGCCTCACCGGTTGATGGTGTGATAGGTTGTACTTTATTAAACAATAGTGAAAACTCTCTTTCATGTTGAAAGGGGAGTGGAGTACTCTCGGATTGTGAGGGGAACCACTATAAATCTTGGTGTCCATTGTCCTTTTACTTTCTACTACATTAATCACCAAGAACCTAACCAGTAAAATTTCAAGAATACCGAAAAACCAGAAAAAGTCCCTAAAAGCCTAATTCACCCCCCCTCTTAGGCATACTCTGTACTTACAATTGGCATCAGAGCAGGTTAAGGTAACCTGTTCCTATCGATCCTAATGGCTTCCGCTAGTACTAACCCGGTTTTCAAAGATGGTGGAAGCAGTAACAAGCCACCACTCTTTTCTGGAGAATACTTCGATTTTTGGAAAATCCGTATGAAGGCACATCTTGAGGCTCAAGGAGATGGTATATGGGAAACCGTAGAAACTGGTCCACATGTTCCTACAAGTGTCGTAAATGGTGTTGGAACTCCAAAGATAAAATCCTCATATGATGAAGATGACAAAAAGAGAATTTTGAATGAGAAGAAAGCAATCAACATACTTCAAAGCGCTCTCAGTATGGACGAATTCTTCTGTATATCACAGTGTAAATCAGCAAAGGAAATTTGGGACACCCTGGTAGAAACGCATGAAGGGACAGCCGAAGTAAAAAGATCAAGACTTAATACTTTAAGTCAAGAATATGAAATGTTCTGTATGCAGCCTGGTGAATCCATTGTTGCCTTACAAAAGAGATTCGTTCATCTAACTAATCATCTGATTGCCCTCGGGAAGACCTTCACCAATGATGATCTCAACTTGAAAGTCCTAAGATCCTTAACAAGAGAATGGCAACCAAAGGTGACCGCTATTTCCGAAAAGAAGAGTCTTTCAACGATGACATCCGCTTCATTATTTGGCAAAATTCAAGAGCATGAACTGGAACTTGGTAGGCTTGAGAAGCATGAAAGTCAAGACAAGAAGTTCAAAGGAATTGCCTTGAAGATTGACACAAGGGATGACAAAAATGACAAATCTTCCGAAGACGAAAATGTCATGCTTCTAGTAAAGAAGTTTAGTAAGTTTTTTAATAATAATAAAATTTCTTCTTTTTCTAAAAAGAATAGACATTTCAGGAAAAAGGAGGCACCCACATCAAACCAAGAAATTACATGTTACGAATGTGGGAAACAAGGTCACATAAAGCCAGATTGCCCGAAACTCGCAAATAGAGGAAAATTCAAAGGCAAGAAGGATTTCAAAAAACGAAGAAGGCTTATGTCGCATGGGACGACAACGAAGTAAGTTCATCATCGGAATCGGAAAACGATGAATGTGCAAATATGGCGTTAATGGCCTCTCACCACTCCGATGAAGGAAATGAGGTTAGTAGTAATTTTTCTGTTTATGATAATGATGCACAAGAAATTATAGATGAACTTCTAAAAGAGTGCAAGACTTTGTATAAAAACATCTCATCACAAAAGAAAAGAATCTCCTCTTTAGAAGAACAAAACTCTGTTTTTATGAAAAATATTGAAGATGAAAAACAGAAACTGATGGATGAAAAACAAAGTCTTGTATGTAAGAAGTGTGAGTCTTTATCTTTCCAAATTGTTCAACTCAAAAGAGTTTTAGAAAGATACGAAAAAGGTCAAATTGGCATGGAAGAAATTCTAAAACATCAAAGATATCCTAATGATAAAAGTGGATTAGGATATTCTAAATTTTCAAATCCAAGCACCAATAAGACCGTTTTCGTAAGAGCAAGTGAACAAATTATTAAGGAAAAGGCCAACACTTCTAAAGTTCAGCATCAATATCATAACAAGAAAAGCATTGCAAAGAAAAAGAATCATGTTCCTAGATATAGAAGTCACTTTCAACCTACATGTTCTTATTGTGGAATTAAAGGCCATACACCTAATGCTTGCTATGTGCGCAATATTGGTGTTGCTAAAAGGCATTATGTGTGGGTTGAAAAAGGTACTAACTATCAAGGACCCAAAGCAATTTGGGTACCTAACACTACCTGATTTTGTGTTGTAGGTATGCTTGAAGACAACCACTAATCAATGGTATCTTGATAGCGGTTGCTCGAAGCATATGACGGGAGACATAAACAAATTTTCAAGTCTATCATTAAAGGCCAAAGGATACGTCACTTACGGTGATGATAATAAAGGAAAAATTCTTGGAGTTGGAACCATTGGTGCACCTCCATGTACAATCATCGAAGATGTCCTTTATGTGGAAGGCCTTAAACACAACCTACTTAGCATAAGTCAATTGTGTGACAAAGGGTTCCGAATCAACTTCACAAAGGAGGAATGCTTGATAGAACATGAAGTCACTCATGACATTTTGTTAAAAGGTAAAAGATATAATAACATTTTTATGATTTCTTTTGATGACTCTTCCTTGAAGGTAAAATGTCTTATGGCAAACAACAACGAGGCATGGCTTTGGCATAAAAGATTTGCTCACATTCACATGGAGCATTTAAACAAGTTGATAAAGCATGATCTAGTTGTTGGTCTTCCGAAGATAAAATTCATCAAGGATAAGTTATGTGATGCATGTCAAAAGGGAAAATAGACCAAGACAACTTTCAAATCCAAGCAAGTGGTTTCTACATCAAGACCACTTCAATTGTTGCATATGGATCTTTTCGGTCCATCGAGAACAAAAAGCTTCGGAGATGCAGTTAGTACAACATGCTTCGTAAGCAACCGTGTCAATATTCGACCACTCCTCAAAAAGACTCCGTATGAGTTGTTCAAGGGAAGAAAACCAAATATAGCATTCTTCCACATATTCGGATGCAAATGCTTTGTTCTCAACAACAATAAAGATAATCTCGGTAAGTTTGATGAGAAATCCGACGAAGGTATATTTCTTGGTTACTCTCTTTATAGTAAAGCATTTAGAATTTTTAATAAGAGAACACTTACTATTGAAGAATCCATTCATGTTTCGTTTGATGAGACTAACCCCTCGAAAGAGGATAATATTATTATGAATGATGATGATGATATAGTAGGTTCTCCACAACAACAAGAAGAGATTTCAAAGAATCAAGAAATACAACAAGAAGATGTCACTCAAATCATTGAAGAACATCAAGATCTTCCGAAGGAATGGAGAACGCATAGAGATCACCCGTTAGATAAAGTTATTGGTGATATTAGCCAAGGCATTGCAACTCGACTTAATCTTAAGGAAGCCTGTCTCAACATGGCTTTTGTATCTCAAATTGAACCAACCAAGATTGATGAAGCCTTAGGCGACGACCAATGGATTGTAGCGATGCAAGAAGAACTCAACCAATTCGAAAGGAATCAAGTTTGGAGTCTTGTACCAAGACCAGACCATAAGCACATCATAGGAACAAGATGGGTGTTTAAGAACAAACTTGACGAGAATGGGATCATAGTTCGTAACAAAGCAAGATTGGTCGCACAAGGCTACAACCAGGAGGAAGGAATTGATTTTGATGAAACGTTCGCTCCGGTAGCAAGGTTAGAAGCAATTAGATTACTACTTGCTTACGCTTGTTCTATGAATTTTCAGTTGTTCCAGATGGATGTCAAAAGCGCTTTCCTGAATGGGTACATTAATGAGGAAGTCTACGTCAAACAACCTTCGGGTTTTGAAGACTTCAAGAATCCCTCATATGTCTACAAATTGAAAAAGGCACTCTACGGACTAAAACAAGCACCAAGAGCATGGTATGACCGCCTTAGCAATTTCTTATGTGAGAAAGGATTTACAAAAGGAAAGGTTGACAAGACATTGTTCATAAAGAAAATCAAAGGAAACACTTTATTGGTTCAAGTCTATGTCGACGACATCATCTTCGGATCAACAAACAAAGAAATTTGCGAAGAATTCTCACTTATGATGCAAGGAGAGTTCGAGATGTCCATGATGGGAAAATTGAATTATTTTCTTGGACTACAAATCAAGCAAACTAAAGATGGCATCTTCCTCAACCAATCCAAGTATTGCAAGGAATTGTTGAAAAAATTCGATATGCACAGTTGCAAGGTGATGTCCACTCCTATGGGATCCGGAACGTACGTTGATCAAGATGAATTCGGTACTCCAGTTGATATAACAAAATATCAAGGTATGATTGGTTCATTACTATATTTGATGGCAAGCCGTCCTGACATTATGTTTAGCGTTTGTTTGTGTGCACGCTTTTAAGCAAGTCCGAAGGAATCGCATCTCACAGCCGTAAAGAGAATCATAAAGTATCTCAAAGGGACAATGAACGTCGGATTATGGTATCCTAAAGGTAGTATTTTTTCTTTAGTTGGTTACTCTGACGCTGACTATGCAGGATGTAAGACCGATAGAAAAAGCACAAGCGGTACATGTCACATTCTCGGGAATGCATTAGTGTCATGGGCCTGCAAGAAGCAGGCGTGTGTGGCACTCACTACAGTCGAAGCGGAATATATAGCAGCAGGAAGTTGTTGTGCACAAATTATGTGGCTCAAGCAACAACTCCTCGATTACGGTATAGATCTCGGCTGCATGCCTCTTAGATGTGATAATACAAGTGCCATCAATATTACAAAGAACCCGGTCATGCATTCAAGAACAAAACATATAGATATCCGGAATCACTTCCTTCGAGATCACATATTGAATGGAGATGTAGATGTTACTTTCGTCGACACACACAATCAACTCGCCGACATCTTCACCAAACCTTTGGCGAAAGAACCATTCTACAAAATTCGGCGAGAACTTGGGATTCTTGATGAAGGTGACATCTGACCTTTTCTCTAATATGTGTATGCATTATTTGTGTTGTGTTTTCATGTGTATGCATTCTGTTTTTAAGTATTTTTCAAAAATTCGAGTGTGTTAATCGATTAACCATATGGGTTAACCGATTAACACTGTTAAATTTTCAATTCTGACTCAATTTTTTAATGTGTTAACCAATTAACCTACATGGTTAACCGATTAACACTGTTAAATTTTCTAAAAATCAGAAACGAAAATTAATTAAATTTTTGAAATATTATATATGATAAATGCATTTTTTATGTGGTCCATATTCTCTTAAGAGTCCAAATCCATATCCAAAATCCTATCCCCTCTTAAAGAGTTTTGTGGAACTTCCCACTTCAAACCCTAACTTCTCTCTCCCACTCTCTAAAGTTGGATAACTCCTCATAACCATCCCCACAACTTCTCAAACCCTAACTTCCTCAGAACCCACAACTTCAGTTCTCTCAAACTTTCATCCATGGCATCCTCACACAAAGGAAAAGGAAAGCTTCCTGAGTATGCATCAGAATCTGATGACGACAGCATTCCAATGGAAACCACCAAAAAGAGGCGCATGGATTTCAAAGTTCGTGTTCGTCAACTTCTGCCGGTAAAGTACGTAAATCTTCGAGCTTTTCCTGCAATGTCTTTTGACTTTCCTACACTATTGGAATATCAGCGCATCGACAAGTTCGTCACCGACTCTGGTATTATTTATCCTGATCTTATTAAAGCTTTTATGAGTAAGATGGTTGTATATCTGGACATGGATGAGAACCACATGATCCGTTCCACCATTAGAGACCATGAGTTTGTTGAGAAATTATCCACCCTTGCTAGACACCTTAAGATTCCATCAAAAGGCTGCTTCCTGAGGAAAGGTGTAAACCATGTAGATGGACCTTGGGTAAATTATGATAAAATGGAGTATTATTATCAGATTTGCAGGTTCCCAAAAGAAACAGTTATTGCAAACTCTCGCACCGCTCATATGCTGTGCTATGCCAAGAATCTGACGGTATCTGATCGAATGCTTCATTACATTGTCTGCTATGTCCTCATCCCAAAGGATTCCAATCACTCTCAGATTAATGACTTAGAGATGCAGCTTTTGTACGCAATCAAGAATCGCATAAGGGTCAATTGGATTCTGACCATCATGTATCATCTGCAGCAGCAACTTCAGTGCATCACACGGTTACCGTATGCTCGGTTGATTTCGAGAATCCTGGAATTAACTGAACTAGACCTCAACAGGGAACCGTCCTCCAAGATGAAACCTACAACTAATGAGATCAATGAGATTAATATTGTCAAAAATACTGGTATCATCAAAGCGGCTGACGGTACCTACAGGTATACCGATGACGGTCCTGTCCATCACGCGTATCCAATGCCTGAAGGGGGTCTTACAAGTGAGTTTCTCTATTCAACCATGATGAACCTGCATCGAGAGTCAATGAATATGCATAGAGAGACCTCCCGAGCCATTGCCTCCCTCAGAAACCTCATTCTTAACCCTCCACATTCCAACACCCGAGTTGTGGACGAAGCGCTTGAAGAAGAGGATGATAGTGAAGAAGAAGAAGAAGATGATGTGGATATGCCTGATGAGGATCTTTAGAGAATATGTTGCTGTTGATGTCCTTTATTGCATTGTTTTCTAGTTTTTGATGTTTTATGCTTTCATTTATGTTTGAACACTGTTTTTATTTGGCATTGTAACTCGTACAATATTCGCAGTATTGTTGTCTTTTAATTTCAGTATGCTTTGCTTCCATATTCTTGTGATTGCTTGCATTATTGGTCTATCTAGTTTTCTTTCTTGAAAGCTCCTTGCTTTTTGCTTATGGCAAAGGGGGAGAAGATCTTTGGCTTTCTTATGTCTATGTGTGCAGAATTTTTGCCTATGTATTCGATAGGGGGAGTTCATGGACATAGGGGGAGAAAACAAGATCACTGCTAATCATCGTCAAAAATTGCACAAGATCATTTTGGTTGTCATCATCAAAAAGGGGGAGACTGTAGAAGCAAGCTTCATCTCAAAGTTTTGATGACGTCAACATCAAGATCAAGAATAATTCATCTATGCAAAAAGGCAAACACTTTCAAAAGACCAAGATCAAGTGGAATGGAAGTGATCAACATTCAAAGCTTCATGAACATTTGACTGATCAACTTTCAAATTTTGGACACAAGCTATGGTATATCAAAATCCATTAATTTAATTGATATACAAGTGTTCAACATCTTTATCATTTGATCACATTGCATTAGCATACTTTTTAAACTATTAGAATTGGTATAACACTATTTTTATAAGCATTTTTCTGAAAAATAGCAGTGTTAACCGATTAACCATATAGGTTAACCGGTTAACCATTTCAAATTTTGAATATTTTGATATAACGTTCAAGTGTTAACCGATTAACCATATAGGTTAACCGATTAACACTGAACGTATTTTGAAAAATGGCTTTGTTTCAAGTTCAAAAATGGTTTGAAAATTATACCAGTTCATATTTTGAATTATACTCAAATATACCTTTTGGAAAAGGTGTGTTTACACATATAAATTCTGAGTTTTTCAAATTGAAAAACAACCTCCAATAATCAATTTCCAAATAATTCTTTGAATCAAATTCACCACTTTTCAAATACTTTTCAAATTTTTCAAAAGTGTTCATATTGATCATATCTTTCATATGCATAGCATTGAACACTTGTGTTAAAATTAAAAGAGTGAATTTTGATCAGAAGGAGAAGATCAATCTCAGCATTGATATTACCATTATTACTCTCAAATCAAAGTATTCAGATTACTTGTATTTTGACTTGTGATCCAGGATTGTTGGACACAAGGGTGAGTGTTTACAAGAGGATTGTTCTTGTACACTTGTTGATTTTTATTGTTTGATAGTAGGCCTCACCGGTTGATGGTGTGATAGGTTGTACTTTATTAAACAATAGTGAAAACTCTCTTTCATGTTGAAAGGGGAGTGAAGTACTCTCGGATTGTGAGGGGAACCACTGTAAATCTTGGTGTCCACTGTCCTTTTACTTTCTACTGCATTAATCACCAAGAACCTAACCAGTAAAATTTCAAGAATACCGAAAAACCGAAAAAAGTCCCTAAAAGCCTAATTCATCCCCCCTCTTAGGCATACTCTGTACTTACAGGTGAAACATTTTCTAACCCTGGATTTATTACTATTTCTACAACCGCAACAAATTTCTAGATTTAGATTATACCTAGTTTCAAGAGTTTTGAAATCAACACTTTAAATTAACTGAGGCAGTCGATTAACCACATTACTGACAACAAGCAATCGAAATAATGAATGGGAATGGCAAGAGCATGCATCACAGAGGTTTAGCGACAGAGTTTTGTTCCCAACTAACCTGAAGGTATAATTTCTGAGCACTCTTTATTTGCGTGTTTGCTTCTCCTTCTTCCTCTTCTTTATCCGTGTCCTGCTTGCTCTTGTTTCTAGATTTGAATGATGCGGCTAAGTTCGAGTTGGCTAGAGCTTCAATATGAAGCTCTATCAACTTTTAGGAAGAACTTTGGAGTGATTTTAGGTATTGTGAGGATTGAATTTCGCAGAGCTTCGCTAGGGATTTTCTCTGTGTTTTTTGCTAATGATTGGGATGGTATATATAGGGGATTTTAGGGTTTGTCTTGGTACGTGCGAAATCGAAATTTGCTGATGAAAAATTGTTTGATTCGTGTGAGGTTTTGTGTAGGACTATGAGGTGCATTTTTTGTAGTACAAGTCCGTTAGGTGCTAATACCACGATTCCTGATTCTATGGGATTTGAATGATAGTGACTTCTGAGTTTTGTCTGTAGTGTGGGAAAATATCTGGTTTTTAACTCTGAATTTTGTTGCGTAAAAACATTTTTACTGTCATGAACTTGCTGATGTGGCATTTACTGACTCTCCTTTTTTTTCTTCTCTGTAATAGAAATTAATTATCACTAATCTTGACTCGTGCTGCTTTTGTTTCATGTTAAAAATGATGCAGGGTATGAGCGTTGGGATTTGGCACTTGGATGAAGCTATGGTTTAAGTTTGAAAATAGACTAAGGACTTGTACCCCCTTCTCTTCGTCACCTGCTGTAAGGTATCCTGGTTCGTCATACCTGTCAAGTCTTATTCTATGATATGTCTGGACCTTTTGACTTGAGAAAATGCATCCATGTCGCTTTGTAAATGTTCATTGTATGATGTCATTATTCTGCTTAATCATTGTATGATGTCATTGTTCATCATTGTATGATGTCATTTTTCTAAAATGAACTTGAAGATGTCCTCTGCATCTTTGGTTCAAGGGGGAAATGCTAAAAACCTATGGAAGGTATTGGTTTTTATTAAAACATTATAGGTCACTTTTGGTCCCTAAAAAGGCTTGAAATTTTTCAAAGTGTTTTGTGATTTTGAATCTTTTCATGGAGGCTATTTTGAAGGACCATATCTCTCAACTCAGATTGCCAAATCAATACTTTCTTTTCACATTGCAAATTTGGCATCATCCTCTACCCAATCAAAGAAGAAGCATCTCAAAAAGCCTCCTACATTGTGAGCATCATGGTTGCAAAGTTTGAATTACAAAGATGAAATTTCACTTTAAGTCAAAATTGAGTTTGGTTGAAATAGCCTCTAATCACCAAATTAAGCCATGAATTCTCTTTAAACATGATTAACCAACTTACTGGGTTGATTAGAGCCTTGAAACACATGTTTTGAGTGAGTTTTGACAGTTTTCAAGTCACACTTTGTTCATGCTGCAGGTGTACACGAATTCACATCAAATTGCATTATTCGCTCTCCCTCTTCATTCAGAAAGCTTCCCCTATAAATAAGAGACTTATTCCACTCATTTCCACAAGCTTTGATAGCCAGAATCACCATGCTGAGATCCTGTTTGAACTCTTAAACTTGAACTTCGAATTTTCATTTCCACACCCTAAACACTCAAATTCTCCATTTAGTTATCTTTACCAACATTTAGTGAAGCTAACCAGCTCAAGAACTTGAAGGATCATGGCCTGAATCAAGCTAGGGAACTCCTTTATCAGAGCTTTGAAGTTGAACTTCAACAGGTACATTTATTAACCATTTCAACTCAAATTTGTTGCTAAGATGTAGTCCTTGATGTGTTGATGCTTTTAGGATTGTTAAATTTTGGTTTTGGTTGAGTTTTGATGTTCTATTTTCAAATCCGTGTTTGTTTTTCTTTCTGGTTTTTTTCAAATTGAGTGAGTTATGGTTTAAAGAAATATGGTGCGATGATATGGTTGAGATTATCTTGAAAAGACGCATCAAATGAAACCATTATGAGCTCCAATGGTTATGGTTTGATGGATCCACGAATTTCTGCATTCTCTGAGACTTTTCAGTGGCTGGCGGTTGAAGACGATGATCTCACCGTCCATCATGCCACTTGTTATAATCTGGTGGTTTTGACTTTCGCTTGTTGGAATTGATGAGTTTGACTCAGATCCACCGTGGGTGCGCACTTTCTGGCCTGTAGATTTGACACGTCATTTAATGAACTCAGATCCAACGCATCTTGTTTTTTCTATTTTATTTTATTTTTCTAATTTGTTTTTAAATTCATTTTATTTTCAAAAATTCATAGAAAATTCATTTTTAATCATGAAAATACCAAATTAATTTCTAAAATTTCCTTTTATTTTTCTCTTTCTGATTTTTATTTTTGTGCATTTTAATTTTTCAATTTGCTATTTTTCTTGAATTTTAATTTGTTTGAGCCAATTTTAATTTGTTTAAAATTATGAGAAAAAAATGATATGATCCTATGATGGTTTTGAACCTATGGTGATTTTCTTGATTTTGTATTTCTGGTTTTGCTATTTTCCATGTATTTTTGATTTATTTGGCTAATTTTAATTTGTTTAAAATTAGTTTTGGGCCATTTAAAGTTATGAGGAAATTAACACATGGTCCTATGATGGTTTCTAACCTATGGTGATGTTCTTGGACTTTTGTTTGTGGTCTAACTATTTTCCATCCTTTTTTAGGTTTTCTTTTTCTTTTTTATTTGATTTTAGATTGCAAATTGATGCGATTTTGTTTTTAATGCATGTTTAGTTGCTTTTCTGTCCCTCTTCAAGTATTTTGAGACTTTGATGCTTGCTTGATGGTTGTTTCCCTTTTGGTATTGATTTGATGTTTGATTTCTTCTTAAGGCTTGATCTTGTGTGATCTTTCTTGTTATATCCTTTTGCGTGCTCATGTTTGATTGATAAACTTGTTACTTATGTGGATGTTGTTGCCTGTTCTTCTTGCTCATGTCATGTTCACATGTTTTCCGTTCTACCGCAAACAGGCATCAACCCTATTTGTTGGAATGGGAACTTAACATCACTCTTAAAAATACTTAACCAACCAGTGCTCTAGTTTCCCGAACTACATTTGCTCAGATTTCTCATACTAGATGAGGATATGTAGGCACAAGACGACGATGTCTTGGCGAGCAACCATCCCCCTCACCCGTAGTTTTCCGAACTACATTGACTCTGACTTTCCCATTGCACGAGGGAATATGTAGGCATAGAGCGGCGATGTCCTATCAAGTCTCCTTTTTCATTTCTTCCCCCGTTTATCACTAGCTTTTAGATAACTCATCCCTTTTGATAGACAACAAGCGTGGATCCCGTTGAGTACAACGGATGTGAGGGGTGCTCATACCTTCCCCTTACATAACTGACTCCCGAATCCAAGATTTGGTTGCGATGATCTTGTCTTTTCCTGTTCTTTTAGTTTTTCTTCGATCGTTTCCTTTCTCTCTCTTTGGGATAAATAACGTTTGGTGGCGACTCTTCTGTTTGTTTCTGTCACTTGGGAAAAATCATCAAAGCTTAAGCACATATAAATTCATTCAAACATGATGAAGATATAATAACATAGTAACAACCAAAGAGGTAAATGCAAGCATGTAACAACATTAAGCAAAGATAATAGCAAGGTTACAACCAAGTATTCATTCATAAAATTTTAGAATCAAACCAAATGGTTACAACCAAAGGTAACCATAGATATAACAACATCTAAAAAAGGATGAGATAAGGTTCTTACAAGACCAAACATCACAAGTATAAGTGAATCATACATAAGTCAAAACATTACTTATCATGGAAAATTTCAAAGATCAACATGCACAAATCATAACAATATTTAAGCACAAATACAAGTCAAGGTAAGTGTCATATATAAGTCAAAACATTACTTATAACAAAGATCAAAGAATCAGGATTGACATGCATAAATCATAACAATATTTAATCATGGATAACACATAGGATCATGTATAAGTCAAAACATTACTTATCATGGATACAAATCAAGTATAGGTAACAACCAAAATAACTTGAACATGTGTGGGACATGTATGAATAATCATGTGATTTATGGTGAATCATGTTAGAAAAGTAGGTAACAACCAAACATGTAAAGGGATTCAATCATGGATTTTTAAATGATGATAAACATCTAAAAGAGGATTCATTTATACTTGAGCATGTTCCAAAGATAAAATAACAAGTGTATGAGAACACTCAAAGTAAGGTACTAAACAAGATTTTAAGATATGCATTCATATGTGAAAATGAACTTAAAAAAGGTAACAACCAATCATGTAACAACAAGGGTATGCAAATTCACATATCAATTGAGGTTCATAAAAAGTATAATGGGTGCATACAATCAAAGAGAGTAAAAGGAATCAATCACAATGATCAAAGGAAAGCCTAAGAAAAACCCTCAAAAGTCATAAACTTGGACGTGCACAAGAGCAAGAAAAATAATCCTTTTTGAAATTTTCTTGATATCGGTAGAAAATAGACATTCTCATTAAAATTTAGCAAAAAGAGTGGGGAAAAAATGATGAAAATCAAAGAAGTTATGATTAAATCAAATTGTGAAGAAAACATAAAACTTAGGTATTAAAAATAAGGAAATGCACTCCAAGGGAGTTGAACCCACGCACTCAAGCTAATGGCTCAAAACCTTAGCCAACTGAACCACACACGTGATGTGAAATACAAGTGGAAGCAAGTCAAAATATGCATTCAGCTTTGAAAATGGGAAAAAGGCACAAAAGTGTTGATCAGAAGGATCGAAACCAGGTCAGGCAAAGCAAGAAGGTTCTAAAGCGCACATGGTAAACCACTGGAGTGGTGATACATCCATTGTATCATCTCCCCAAATTAAATCATAACCCTAAACATACCCTGAGGCCTTCTTAAATGCGCCATGGCCAGACCTTGACCTCATCAAAACCAGTTTGCAAGAGCACCTGTAACTCTCTTATTTCTCCATGAAAATGGACGATCCAAAGATCAAACTCACTCAAAATTTCACAAGGAATTCAGTGGTACCATTGTTTTTTTCTAATAATGATTCTATTTCAAAACCAGATAGTAAGATAAAAAAAGTCGTATTCTTGCATTTTCTATAGCACAACTTTATTCAAACATGATAAGCATCAAGTAATAGTTCAAACATGTCACAAATATCATACAAAACATGTCCATGATCACTATATATCAAAGCATATCATGGTTTGAAGAATTCAAGTTCAAGTGAACTTACCTCTTGGAGCTAACTTTGATTCTTCAAGCGAGTTGCTAATAATGGTGCTTTGTGGATTTGAACAGCTCCAATATACCTTCAAAAACCTCTTTGAGTGTCTGGAATCAAATGGAAATACTTGGAGTAGAATATCCCTTGCTTCTTGCAAAATGTGAAAAATGACCAAGATAAAACATCAAGTGAATGAAGTTACAGATGGAAAACCAGGTTTGGAATAGCTTGAGGATGATTTATAGTGTGTGCTTGAAGTTTTTGAAGGTTTGGAAATGGACTGGATGAGGTTTTGCATATCAAAATGAAGAAAGTATACAAAAATGAGGTTTGAGAATTGAGTTTTGGATTTGCTGGTCTTTTGATGATTGTGAGGATTTGAACACTTCTAACACATGTTTTGAAATGTGTTGGAATGATTGGTTTGGTGGTTTTATGTTTGGAAATGATTTTGAGGAGCTTTGTGCAAAGTGGTGATTTTTGGCACCAATGGTGTTTGGTTTGCAAGATATTGGTTTTGAAGGTGTTTTATCCGGCTTCAAACTCTTCTTCTCTTATTTTCTGTCTTCCTCCCCCATTTTTTGAAGCATGAATTTCACCTCTATTTATAGAGCAAGGTTGGAGGAAGAATTTGTGACTTGTTGGTTCCCTGTTCTAGTTGAATTCTAACTTGAAGTTTTGTGATTTTCCATGGTTTCAAGGCAAATTACCATGATATCTTGAGTGGTTGGCATGTTGCTTCTGACCTTAAAAGGGATTGAATCTTCTAAACTTTGAAGCTTCATAAATCAAAATCCAAGAATCTTTTGCTCATAGGTCACTAGGTAACTTTTGTATCTCATGAGGAGATCTTCAAATTGATCTTTGGAACTCACAAAATGGATGTGTGGATTGGAAGTTATGGCCTTTTAAAGTTGGCACCCAAACTAGGGATTTTATACACTTAGTTTGTCCAAGTTTTCTTCTTTTGCAAGAAACCTCGCAAATATTGATTTCTCATAATCACACTCATGGATTGAACATACCTTGATGAAATTTGGCTTGTAAGCTCCAATTTGAACCAAAAACCATAAAAGTCAAAGAGTTGACTTTGTCGGATGAATTTTGAATCAGATGAATTCAATTGTGTGATCTTTAATGAATTTGCATCTTGAGAATTCCAAAACATAATGAGTAGGCTTCAATGATGTATATTAACATGTTGAATCATGTCCCAAGGATGGGGATCATGCTTGGGCCAAAAGTCAAAGGCACAATTGACTTTTCCTAACAAAATCCTAATTTGGGGCCAGATGAAATTGGGCTTCAATTGACTTGCAATGAGATCAATTAACACTTGATTCTTGGTGAATATAAGCTCCTTGAATTTATGGTAAACTTGATTTGGTGATGATCAATCCAAAAAATTGATTGATCAGACAATGATCCTTTTGATTCCATAGATGCCAAAACCCTAATTCAGATGAATCTCAACAGTAACAAATTTAAAATAAGGTTAAGGTTAGACAACCAATGCTTGATGTTCCTAGAATGATAATGGGATCTAGGGGTCAAAATTTAGGGTATAACAGTTTCCCCTATTTAAATAGCTTTACCAGATGGTATGAGAGATGACAATCTCCAAAGAATCATGGGGAAAGGTATTTAAAAATATAAAACCAAAAATTTTGTCCCTTAGATGCAATAGTATGTGTTGTACCCCAAAATTTGACCAACCTTTCTTTTCTATCTTGGCTTTTGTTTCATTTTCATTTTTAGCATTAGCATTTGCATAACATTGTTCTTAGTAGGGGATCAAGAGTTTTGTTGTGCGACTTAAGAGGAGAGTCTCTTTGGTTTCAAGCTCAGCCAAGGGAATTTGTGCAAGCCATCAAGAGTTCATTGCCATTAGGGTCGGGGTTCAAAGCTCCTTAAGGGGAGAGGTTTATACATTTGTATCATCTCCTATCCTGAGGGCAGTAGAGGGTTATCAAGAGTTCATAAGGTCTTGTTATTGGTTACTACATGTTTTAAAAGCTCATTGTATACCTTAAGGGTCATTGTGGAGCTTGCGTAGTCATTCAATTCATGTGCAAGAGCCATCAGTCAGAGGATATGGTATTAGGGTTTCATCTGGTCAACCAAAGTCAAATGTGGACTTGAGAGTATTCAAGACTTGATTCTAAGTCACATAAGTCATGGGAAGTAATCTTTAAGCATCTAGGATTTCATGATAAGATCAAATCCAGAGGATTCAAGAGTTAAAAGATTTACTAAATTAGGGTTTCAGATTATTTCTATGAAAAATCCCCTCCTTTAGTGCTTAACTTCAAGGACATTTTTCCCTATGATGCAAGCTCAATCTCATTTTCATGAAAACAAGAGACTTGTAGAGCATCTTTCAAGATTTATTTTGAGTACAATAAATCATCCATTGAGTTTGTACATCTCAAGTTATGATGTCAACAAGTAGGTGTCCTCAGATAAAGAGAATTTTGGTCAACTTAAAGTCAACCAACTTCCAAGGCATTTTTGACCTAGAATCAAGTTTCTCCTCAACTTCAAGAGAACATGAAAGTTGTTCCTCATGATATTATCTTTCCAAAGAGTCCTAGAAGTCCTTTTTATCATTTGTACGTATCAAGTTATGGATCTCACATGGCAAGGGTATCTTTGGAAAAGTTCATTATAGGTCATCTTTTTCAATGACCATTTTCATGAATTTATGGACCTCAAATGCAATTCCAACCAACATGAATCTTGTGCCTAATTGTCTTAACTCTACATAAAACTCAAAACCCATTAGGATTGTTGCATTATATGGTCATGTGAATCATTTTAAGATGGAAAAGTAGACTTTTGGTCATGGTTTGCCCTTCTTCATTTATAACTCATGTTTTGCTTCGTTTTTTAATTTCTTCACACCATTACATGACCATCAAAGTTAATTGCCTCATTTGTGCAAACATGAAAGGAGATTATAGGCCACTTTTTTTCATATTCATGACTAAAAAGTCATGCACCAAAACTTTGTACAAACTCATTGTACATGACTAAAAATGATCCATTTCCTTTCCACACACTACACAATATCATTTGCTAACCCAAAGTGACATGAATATTGCCAATGCGTGAGTGTGCATGAAAAGTAACTTTAAAAGGCAAGTTTTGAAATTACATGATTATACCATCATGGGGCTGCATGACAATCATAAACCCATCATATAAGAGCTGAGGATTTGCCCTAATGGAAGATAATAGGAGGTTGTTGCGTGAGAGAGCTCATACATTTCAAAAATCTTCCAAAATTTTCCATCTTCGAATCAAGCAATTCCTGGTTGTTTCCTCCAAATTGTTGCTCATTCCTTCTTCACAGACCTTGAGGAGTGAATTGGAAGCAAGAGATTGAAGCTTGCAAGCTTTGGAAGAGCCAACGGAGCTACTCTGTTCAGTAAGTTTCTTCAACTGATTTCTCTCATTCTAGGCATGTTTTAGGGTCATTATGGGCTGCATCTGAAGCCCTACCTATGGTAGGAAATGCTTGAGCTATCTTTGTGTTTGCATATTGAAGTTTCAGAATGTGCTATCAAATTTTCATGCCTTCGTTTATCCTTATTCATGAACCTTTTTGAGTTTTGGTGGGTGGATTCGTGATCCTTGTAAGCTCAGCTGTCGTTTGGTACCAGAATCCACCATCTTTAAGGAGGTTTCAGACCTGGTCTCTGGAGAGGTGGCTTGACAAGACGACCGGAGCCCTAGCTCCAGCGTCTGGTTTGTTTTCTTGTGAGGCTGACTCACCATCCCTCTGAGTTTTTGACTTGCTTGTGTGTTTCATTCCAATTGGTTCGACCAAGTGCTACGCATGCGTTAAAATCCAACACGAATTAATGAAATGATGCGTTTCATTTTGTGAACTGGGTTGATTTGAATTGGGCCTCCATTGATAATCACACCCCTAGCTTTCAGAGCGCAGATGCATTTTGTAAGTGATTCAGTTCATTGGCTTATTGCTGATGCACCCCCTAGTTTGTTTATTTATTTTATTTATTTTGATTTATGTTTTCATTTTATCTTTTTAAAATACTTCTAATTATCAAAAAATTCCTAAAAAAATGTTTTCTCTTACCTTAAGATGTTATTTAATTTTCTAACATTTTTGTTTATGTTTTTATTTTATTTTGCCATTTTATTTTAATTTTGCAATTGGATGACTTTTATGGTGTTTACCTCACATAGTCTTGATCATTTGGACTTCAAATCCTAATCCCCTATGAATATGGCTTCTCCCTTACTTAGGTGAGGGATTGAGGCATCCTTGAGGGTAAGTTTTAGTGGTCACTTATCCTTTTCTATTTGACTTTGAGTTGACTTTTGTTGTCCCTCGATTTATGCTCGATAAGGTGGAGCACCATTAATGATTAAATTATTTGGTGATGATTTGAGATGATTTTATCCATGAGACTTTGGATTCTGTTTTTCACTTGACCTAGCTTGGTTGTGTTTTTAATTTGAGATTTATTGAATATTTTTCCTATTTTTGGTGAAGCTTGCAAGTCAAGTCATCTTAGGAAGTGTTCATACAAACTAGTTTGACTTAGTTCTTTTGGGAGATGACTTCTATGGATCCCATATGCACCTTATGAGTCTTGATGCTTGTTTATAACATGATTAAGGTGTTGTTTCATTGGTTTTAGGTCATACATTTGTGTAACTTGTTTTGCAAGTTACTTAGAAGTTATGCTTTTCCACTTGGTTTTA
This sequence comes from Lathyrus sativus, assembly GCA_963859935.3. NCBI lineage: Eukaryota > Viridiplantae > Streptophyta > Magnoliopsida > Fabales > Fabaceae > Lathyrus > Lathyrus sativus. The sequence continues at coordinate 49,785,667 of OZ012739.1, read as the reverse complement.
AATGTTGAATTTGTGATAGAACCTTGCTTCTTTCACTTGCCATGACTTACTTCATGATTGTGTTTTGTTTCTAACCTTGTATTGAGCTTTCTTCTTATTGATACACCTCTGCCCCATGTGTTTTAATCATTATTCAAGATGATTTGGTGTTCATAACTTATGCTTTGAGTTTGTCTTGAATAATGGGTCATTTCTTGCTCTTGTTTGTTTATTTCTTTGCATGATCAATGTCAGATGTTTGGTTGAGGTAATTCATATGTGGTTGCTGCCTAAGCTTCTTTCTCCCATCATTTCTTTGACCATGGCTTTTTGTCTTTGCTTTGTGTTAAGCATTTGTCTAGGTGATTGATGTTTGATGGTTGTAGGAGTTTCACTTCTCCCATTTCATCTCACCTATTTTGGTTGACTTGTTTAAGTCACTTGTGTGTGCTTGAGTCTCATGTTATTTAGTCCTTGTTGCATCTTTTCATCTTTGCATTCCATGTTTTCATAGCTTTGGCTTGTTTAATTCAACTTCTTCTCTTTCTTCATTTCATCAGTGATTGAATTATCTGTTGTTTACTTGGTCTTTTGCCATGATCCCCTAGGATTCCTAGTTCCTCTATTTAAGATGTGAGTAGGAGAGACATTAGGTGTTCAATCCTTTGCATGATAACATTAGGATATCTTATCCCTTTTCAATCCCAACTTTAAGATCATCTTGAATGACAACATTAGGGTTGATTGGTTTCCCCTTAGATTTTGTGTCTTTTCTTCTCATCCCATAACATCTTAAGACACCTAATAAAGGGTAATAAATGTTGTACGCTACGATCCTTAAGCACTTGAGGAATGATAGTTGGGGGGCCTCCTCTCATACTTTCTACAGTGCTTAGCGTATGCCCTTTGGGCGATATGGGACGCATTCGCTCTCAAGTCATAGTATTTAATGCAACATGATTTACAAGCCTAACTTAATTCACTTCTTTTTTAGAAAACACAAAACAAAACATCAAACCTTTTTATCCTTTAGGATTGTTTGACAACCATTTTCAGAAAGAGTGTGTTAAGTTTTGGTTCTACCGCAAACAGGCATCGTCCCTAACTGCTAGAACGAATATTTAACCCTACTCAGTTTAAACACTTAACCAACCAGCGGTCGTGTCAGCCTGAACTACGTTTTCTCTGATTTCTCGTACAAGACGAGGATATGTAGGCACAAGACGTCGATGTCTTGGTGAGCAACCTTCCCCACCTTCACCCGTAGTTTTCCGAACTACGTTTACTCTGACTTTCCCATTGCACAAGGGAATACGTAGGCATAGAGCAGCGATACTCTATCGAGTCTCTTTTCTTTTTTCCTTGTGAGCCAGCCTTTTGATAGATTAACACAATTTTAGATAGACAACAAGCGTGGATCTTGTTGAGAACAATGGACGTGAGGGGTGCTCATCCTTCCCCTTGCGTAACCAACTCCCAAACCCAAGATTTGGTTGCGATGACCTTGTCTTCTCCATTTTTTCATAGAATTTCTATGATCGTTTCCTTTCCCTCTCTTTGGGATAAATAACGAACGGTGGCGACTCTTCTGTCTATGCTAGCCCTTTTTTCATAGTGGCGACAATATGGTAATGACAACAAAAACCATGCAAGTGCTGACATGCCTTGAACTCTACAATGATTCTTTTTGATAAGAAATGCACAAATGCAAGATGGAAACAGACACGCAAGCGGAAGAAAGCCAACACAATGAATAACCATTCACTGGGGAGAATCAGCAACACCGGGGAAACTGAAACACACTAGGGAAATCTAAATTGATCAGGCACGAGGTTCAAACATGACCAGTGTGACACTCTAGAGGAAAGAATCTCTTAATAGGATCAGGAAACAACCCTACTGGGGAAAAACTAAAGAAAACAAGACTCCACCGGGGAACACTAGAAAGAAACAAAATCTCTATTGGGGAAACAAAAATTTCCACAGGGAAAAAACCAGAAAAGTACAAAATCTCCACTGGGGAAAACAAGAACGAAGAATTTCCTTACATCAAAGAGTTCAAATGGGATCTTAAGGAAACCACTGGAGATGCTGGTGACAACCAAACATCCTAGGATTCACAAGGGATACTGGTAACAACCAACCATCCTAAGATCAGGATTAGGTGAACATTGCCAATAACTATTAGATTTTAGATTATGTTATTGACAACTAGGCTTAATGGACTGGTGATAACCTGATCGATGATACCAACAATAATTGGGTTTTAAGAAATGCCAGTAACTACTGGACTTTCTGGGGTTTGGTGATGACCAAAATAGATATGCCAATGACAATTGGACTTAAAACAAGGCCTGTCAAAACACTACTGGGCTTTCAGGGTGGATTGGTGACGACCAAAATAGAGATGCAATAACAATTGGACTTAAAACAAGGCCAGTCAAAACATTACTGGGCTTTCAGGGTGGATTGGTGACGACCAAAATAGGGATTCCAATAACAATTGGACTTTGAGGGATGTCAGTCAAAACATTACAGGACTTTCAAAAAGAAATGGTGACAACCAAATCAGCAATACCAATAACAATTGGATCTTAGACAATGCCAGTAACTACTGGGCTTTCAAGGAGGATATCGTGACGACCAAAACCGAGATGCCAATAACAATTGGACTTTTATCAATGCCTGTCAAAACATTACTGGACTTTGAATAGATATGGTAAAGACCAAATCAACAATACCAATAACAATTGAATTTAAAGCAATGATCGCTAGTGACAACTAGACTTCAAAAAGGACTGGTAACGACCAGATTAACGATACCGATAACAATTAGGTTCACACAAAGCCAGTCAAAACCTTACTGTACTTTGAGGGAGTTAGCGATGACTTAACTTCATGGGGAAAATTTTGGTGACCACCAAATTGCAGCAGCAATTTGAGGGACTAGTAATAACTAGACTCACCAAGTAATACTGGTAACTACCAAACAACAAGAATCAATGATAATTAGATTCTCTGTTGGAAAATGCTAGTTACAACTAGACTTCACATGGAAATCTGGTGACGATCGGACAAGCCAAAACAATAGGGGGGCTAGTAACAACTAGACCACAGGGGGAAAATGGTAACAACCAAAGGTCAAAAGATGACAATAACAATTGATCTAGAAAGGTCTGGTGATAACCAAAGATCTCGAAAGGGGAGCCAAGCGACTATGCGAGAGACAAAGGTGGACGACAACCATAACGAATATGGAAGATTTCCAGTTACAACTGGACTTAGAAGAAAAATTAACAGCCTAGCAAAAGCAACCCAAAAAGATATGCTAAATGCGAATGCTATGATATGATGCAAATGCTCAAAGACACGCAAGGACTGACTCTAACAAGAGACAAGGAAACATCAAACTCAAAGGGAAGGCAGATCAAAATCTACTTTGCTGGGGAAAACAAATGCCACGCTAAATCCAGGGAACGAAGGTGTCCTTGACAACACGCAAAGGTTGAACCCATTCACTTCATTAGGGACTGTACGGGGCTTAGCAAAAATCTCTTTGGAGTGTCAAAGTCCCTACTCAGAGGATGGGTCTTCAAAACTTCCATCAGGTGAGGGGTACTAGAGAAATTATCCTTTAGTGGGGCCAACGTTCCTTGAGGTGGCAATATCAAGATTTTGGGTGTGTTCATACTTTCTGGGAATCAAATTATTTTCCGCTGAAATCCTTCACAAACCAAAGTAACTACTTGTTATGTTTTTAGTTATGTTTTAAAATCGTTTTTAATTCAAAATTTTCTTTCAAAAATCATTATTAACAAACAAGTGATATTTTGCATAACAAAGAAAAGTAAAGAACTCAGTAGATCACAAATATTTGAATGGTTTAAACTGATTTTATTTCATGAATGGTAGCTTGCAAACGACAAAGCTCCATGGAGTATTTACAATTTGAAATGGCAAAAAGGGAAGGAAAAAAAGGTACATCAAATCCAATGACTATCATGCCCTTCCATCTAAGAATTTCCCAAATCTTTGCCTCTGACAAGAGTAATGGAAGTGGATATCCTTAGTAATCTTTGTAGTGGTAACAACCTCTGATGCAGCAAAATGCTTTTTGTCCTTAACTTTTGCCTGAATCACCCTTTCGGGTTTTCGAATCACCGGGACGCTCATTTTTGCCTAAGTCGCCCTTGCGGGTTTTCGACTTAGTGAGCTCTCTTTTTTTGTTTCATCCCTAACTTTTTCCTGGATCTCCTTCATAGGTTGTGATCCACTAGGATACCCATTCTTGCCTAAGTCGCCTTTTCAGGTTTTTGACTTATCGGGTTTTTAAGCATAATATTTCCCAACTGCATCAGAGTTCACATGATAAGCGAGTTCTTCCCCATCCATTGTTGTGAGGATGAGCGAACCTCCAGAGAACATTGTCTTCACAACAAAGGGACCATCATAATTGGGCATCCACTTTCCACATGAGTCTTTATGAGTTGGCAATATCTTCCTGAGTACAAGTTCTCCTTCTTAGAATTCTCGAACACGAACCTTCATGTCAAAGGCTCTTTTGATCCTTTTCTGATATAGTTGGCAGTGGGAAATCATTCGTTTCTCGTTGATGAGTTTCAACTGATCAAACCTTTCTCTGACCCATTCAGCTTCCTCCAATTTAGCTTCCATCAGAACTCTCAAAGAAGGTATCTCTACTTCAATGGGAAGGACTGCATCCATTCCATATACCAAGGCAAAGGGGGTTGCCCCTTTTGAAGTTTGAATAGATTTTTTGTATCCGTGTAATGCAAACGGTAACATCTCATGCCAATCTCTATAGATTACAACCATTTTCTGCACAATCCTCTTAATGTTCTTATTTGCAGCTTCAACAGCTCCATTCATCTTTGGCCGATAAGGAGAAGAGTTTTGATGTTCGATCTTGAAGCTATCATAAATCATTTTCATAGTCTTGTTGTTCAAATTAGTTCCATTATCTATGATAATACGGCTGGGAATTTTGTATCGACGGATAATCTCCTTCTTGATGAATCGGGAAACCACTTGTCTGGTCACGTTGGTGTAGGATGTAGCTTCAACCCACTTTGTGAAATAGTCGACAACAACGAGGATGAAATGGTGTCCATTGGAAGCCTTTGGCTCAATTGTCCCAATTATATCAATGCCCCACATAGAGAAAGGCCACGGTTTCCCATCATACTCTTCTTATACCTTCTGGCAGTACGCAGGCTCGGTGTTCCTCTCAATTTGAATGAATGTTGCTTCATTAACAAAATGAACCTGCCACATAGCTGTCATCATAGCCAAAGCATCGATAATGTGATTCTCAGACCTTGGCACATGCTTGAAGGTTATCTCGTCAAAGTACTCAATCATTTCCACAATATAAGCTCTGTATGGGATTATTTTCTCGTCTCGGGTTTCCCATTCACCATTGACCTGGTAGACAACTAAAGCTGAGTCATCACTGACTTCTAGAATTTTGATGCAGAGATCAATTGCTACTTCTAGTCCCAAAATGCAAGCTTCATATTCAGCAATATTATTAGTACATTCAAAACACAATCTTGCTGTGAAAGGAGTATACCCACAAGCCGGATTCATCAAAATGGCACCTATATGTTGCAACTGCGAAAACACCCCATGGAAAAATAGGAGAGTCGCCACCAAACGTTATTTATCCTAAAGAGAGGGAAAGGAAACGATCAAAGAAAACCTAAAAGAAAGGAGAAGACAAGGTCATCGTAACAAAATCTTGGGTTCAGGAGTCTATTATGTATGGGGAAGGTATGAGCACCCCTCACGTCTGTTGTACTCAAAGGGATCCACACTTGTTGTCTAATCAAAGGGTGTGTTATCTAAAAGCTATTGCTAAACAGAATCAATAACAAAAGAAAAGAAAGAGACTCGATAGGACATCGCCGCCCTATGCCTACATATTCCCTCGTGCAATGGGAAAGTCAATGTAGTTCGGAAAACTACGGGTGATGGGGGAAGGTTGCTCGCCAAGACATCGCTGTCTTGTGCCTACGTATCCTCATTTGAAATGATAAATCATAGAAAACATAGTTCGGGTAAACTAGACCACTAGTTGGTTAAGTGTTTTTTATGAGCGACATTAAGTTCACATTCTAACAGTTAGGGTCGATGCCTGTTTGCGATATACTGAAAAAGTAACGTACTATTTTCTTAAAATGATTTGAAACATAATCCTGAAGGATAAAAAGGTTTGACTTTTTTTGTGAGTTTTAGTGAAGTGATTTGAATTTGTTAGGGATTCACGTTACACTAAAGACTATGACATAGGAACGAATACGTCGCATATCGCCCCTAGACAGGACGTACACTAAACACTCTAGACAAGCGAGAGGAGACCCCACACTCATCATTTCTCATATGCTTAATTCTCGTAACATACTATGTTCATCATCCTTATTAATTTTTTTGAGAGGATAAGAGGGACACACGAAAGATCTAAGGGAAACTTGCTCCTAAAGTTGTCATGTAAAGTGGTCCTAAGGTCGGGATGCGAAAGGAAATTCTATCCTAATATTAGCATGCAAAAGATGGACCTAGGTTAAGGTTAAAAGGGACTAGCCTACTTGTTATCATGCATAGATTACACTCCTAGTGTCTATCCTACTCTAAATTTAACTGGATATTAAATTAGAATAAGAATCCTAAGGGAACATGCAAAGGCAAAGCAAAAAGCAAGAAAGCAAGGCAAAAACAACAGCTAAAACAGCACTTCCTGCACAAAACAACAGTAAAATCCTACAAGGTAGTACAACAACATTTAATAGTTATTAATTTAGCACAAAAGTAGGTGTAAAAGGCAGGCAGCAAGCAAGCAAGGCAAAGACGGCATGCAAATTTAGAATAAAAACAATTGTAGTAAGCAAGGTAACAAGTATGTGAGTGCGATCAATCAAAAGTAAACATCAATCATGAACAAGCATCATGCAAGTATGGACATGCATCGACAATCAAACACAAATGATCAACAACATTGCAACAACAAGAAATCAACAAGATCATCATGTTTTTTAATTCAAATCGATAATTAAACGATCAAACGAACATGTAACAAACAGAATCAAAAGCAAACACAAACATGCATCACAAATCCAGCAAGATAATCAGCAATGATAATCAATTAACATGATGAAAGCAAGCAAAGCATATGATCATCACATCAATCAAGCAACATGAACATGTTAAGCATTCAAACGGAAACCGAAAGTTTCGTGTTGAAGAATCCAAATCAAATATTTAAGAGTGATAAAATAAGTCAAAATCAATCCACATAAATGCATCATATCAATCCATGAAGGTTAAAGGTGAAAAGGAACCCAAACAAGCAAGAAAATGCAATAAAAAGGCTAATTCTCCCAGTCTTAATCGATTACCAGGATCAGGTAATCGGTTACCTATCACAACCGTGAAAAGGATCAGCGGAAAAATAGAAGAGTCGCCATCGAACTTTATTTATCCCAAAGAGAGGGAAAGGAAACGATCAAAGAAAACCTAGAAGAACGGAAGAAGACAAGGTCATCGCAACCAAATCTAGGGTTCGGGAGTCAGTTATGCAAGGGGAAAGTATGAGCACCCCTCACGTCCGTTGTACTCAATGAGATACATGTTTGTTGTCTAATCAAAAGGGTGAGTTGTCTAAAAGCTACTTCGAAATGAGGAATGGAAAAGAAAAAGGAGACTCGGTAGAACATCGCCGCCCTATACCTACGTATTCTCTCGTGTAATAAGAAAGTCAGAGTCAACGTAGTTCGGAAAACTACGGGTGATGGACGGAAGGTTGCTCGCCAATACATTGTCGTCTTGTGCCTATGTATCCTCTTCTAGTATGAAAAATTAGAGCAAACATAGTTCGGGTATCTAGACCACTGGTTGGTTAAGTGTTTTTTATGAGTGACATTAAGTTCTCATTCCAGCGATTAGGGTCGAGGTCTGTTTGCGGTAGAATGGAAAAACAACGTACTCTTTTTTGAAAATGATTTTGAAACAATCCAGAAGGATAAAAAGGTTTAAAAATGATATTGAAACAATCTCGAAGGATAAAAAGGTTTGAATTTGGTTTAATAATTTTAGAGAAGCGAATTAAATTTCTTTGAGATTCACGTTGCACTAAAGACTCTGATATAGGAACGAATGTGTTGCATATCGCCCGAAGGACATACACTAAACACTCTATACAAGTGAGGAGAAACCCCCCACTCATCATTTCCCATATAGTTAAGGCTTGTGGCACACAACATTCTTCATTGTTTATTAAGTGTCTTAAAGTTGTTTAAGATGAGAAGAGAAGACACAGAGGAGAACACTAAAGGGAAACTGAAAACCCTAAGCTTATTATAAAAAATGGTCCTAAAGTTGGGATGGAAAGAAAGTCTACCTAATTTTATCATACAAGAGATGGACCTAAAGTTGAGATAAAAGGGATTATCCTAATTGTTATCATGCAAAGGATTGAAAGCCTAATGTCTCTCCTACACCCATCTTAACCAGAAATTAAGAGGGACTAGGAATCCTAAGGGATCATGTGAGCAAGCACAACTAAACACCAATCAATTCAATCACAAATGACAACAAGAAGAGAAAAGAGATGAAGAAGAAACATGAATAGGAAGATACAATCAAGAAGAACAATCATGGAAGTTCAAATGACAAAAAAGTATCAAATACACTCATTTAAATCTCATACAAGGTAAGCATCATCATCAAGTTAACTTATCAAGCAGAACAAAGTGCCCACACACATCCAAAAAGCATCATCAATCACAAATTAAGATGAAATGAAATCAAATAGCACAAGAAACATGGTAGGGCAGTAGCATAACACAGCATACTCAATGTTACGGTGAGAATTATGATGTCAAGCTATTGATTAACTTGAATCTTAATTCATTAAATTCACAATCAGACTTTGATTTATCCAAAGGAGAGTTTAAAGAAAGAAAGACTTATTGCGCGATTTAACAAAAAACGCTAAGAGATTTGGGGATTGGGGGTTGGTTATGCCAAGGGTAGGTATTTCACAACCTAAACATTTGTAGTACTCTACAGGAACATTTTGTATGTTTGCATGCTAAATTATTTGTGTTTTCTATGGTTTGGGATTAGGGTTAAGGTACAAGTTTAGGTAAAGACCTAAAGATAGCTCTAATTTTTCTTGCAAAGATATCTCATCTTCTGCCTACGTATCCTAACTAGGATAGAATGAGAGCAACCGTAGTTCACATCACTAAGGATGAGGAACTCTTGATTATGATCAAGGTTCAAAGGGGAACAAACATGACAATTCTTGTCTAGAGTTTAATAAAACTCTCAAATCTAAGTTGTACACTCAAAGGGATTGACTTTTAGAAAAGCCAAGAGGGGAGTAAGTAATCATGACAATGATCCTTACATAGAGTTAACAAACTCTATCTTAAAGTTCTAATTGAAAGATACTTCTAACAAAGGGGAGGTCTTTAGACTTAAAGAAAATCCTAAGGGCTATTAGGTTCTAACTTAACTAATCTAGCGTTCAAGGTGACTTAACAAAGTCAAAGGGACGGTAATGGGCTATCTATGACCCAAGGGTCAATAGAGAGGCTTTCCTTTGGAATGAGGAATGATGAGGAAACTTCCATCACTGTGGAGTAACTTAACAAAGTTAAAGAAACAAAGAAAGAACATGTAACAATATGTAAACATATAATCAAGATCAATATAAAGACATAGAGGTAACAACCATCAAGGCAAGTAAAGAACATGTGTAACAACAACAAGTTCATTTATAAAATTCAAACAAGATTAATGCAAGCCAGTTACAACTTGAAGCTAGCATGCAATATTAATAAAATGAGATCAAATGTAACAACATAAGACTAACTAACATGCATTGATAACAATCAATCAAGCAAGAATACAAGAAATGTTACAACAGTTCAGGTATAAATAAGGTCATGATTACATGGGGAAAAGTAAGCAAGTTTCATGGTAACAACCAAGTCAACAATCAAGCCCTAGCATTTTATGGTTCTAAAAAGACACATAAACAAGTAGAAAGAGGCATGATGAACATATTTAAGAAGTTACAACATCAATAATTATGGTAGAGTTCACAAATGAAGTTCAATAGGTTATTTTCATATATATGCATTCACAAAAGCAAATATGATCATGGTAAGACATTGAATCAAACAAATTTGATCATTTAAACATGTTAACAAACACATATGAATCACACAAGATAATTCTCACAAGAAAAAATCAAACCACAAGTTGAGAAAGTTCAAAAACACTAAGGTAAAAACCCTAAAAACACATGATTTTTCAAGTGGATCAAAGTCTTTATAGGATAAAAATCCTTGAATTCTTTCCTCACTTATTGAAAATCGGCATGTTAAGGAGCAATTTGCAAAAAGAATGGTACAAAAATGATAAAAATCAAGAAAGTTATGATGAAATTGATTTGTAAAGACAAAGTGAGAAAATAGGTGATAAAAAGAATGGAAATGCATTCAAAGGGGTTTGAACCCACGTCTTTAGGGTTACTACCCAATATTCTACCATCTGGCCTACGTGTGCCTTGTGAAAAATAGATGCATTCATGTAATAAAATAGGAACAACAAGCTATTCACATGAAATAAAAACAAAAGGTCGGGGGGGGGGGGGGGATCGAACCCTAGAACCTTCGCTCAACATAACACACAAAGCATCCTCCAATATGTGTATGCCTAAAAAATGTTCTAAACTATGGATGCTTTAAAATGGCTACCTCAGCGCCATGTCATGCCAGGTCATTCCCACATCAACTTCATCTTCTTTAGCCTTTCTCTCCCTCGCTCGTGCCCTAACTTCATTCCATGGCCAAGATTTCTTCAAATTCCAAGATGTAAAGATCAAAGTTGGAGTATTTTCCAAGGAGAATTCAAATATGTGGTTTGTTTATACTAACTCTAACAGAAAAGATCATTATGAATCCAACAAGAGTGCAACACAACAAGAGTATTAAATATCAAAACTTTACATATGTAACTCATTCAAAGCAAATAGTGATTAACACATCTAATACATGATGATGTCTACATGTTTCCTTTATGAAGGAATCAATGATAGTACATGAACATGAAGATTCAAAAGGGTGGAAACATACTTCTTGGAGACAGTCCAAGGCCTCTTCAAATGCCTTTACAGTTGCAAGGAAATACCCTAGTGAGCTTCCTTGATGCCTTTGAAACTTTCTAGAATACTTGGTTGGCCTGGAATAAGCTTGAGAAACAGAAATCGAACCAGCTGCTTTAATAGAGGTTTGAGAATTACAGGTGGTGTTAGGGGTGTTACAAAGATGCCTCAATGGTTTGAATATACTCTAATGGATGTGTATAGTTGTTTTGTGAAGTTAGTTTTGGAAGTGCACGAGTAAACTGGGAATTTGAAGTGTTCTTGCAAGTTTTGGTGCTTTTTGCAAGAAGAAGGTTTTCTTAGCAAACTAGGGGTTTTGCAAGGTTTTTTTGATTTCTTTTCTGATGTTTTGGATTGAGTTTTGATGCTCTGATTATAGGGAAAGTCGAGAGTAATGATCTAGTCATATTTCAAGTTTTTGCCAACTTGTTCATTTGAGAACCGACTTGTTAGTGATGATGATTTTCCTTGATTCAAGTGATGAAGTAAAAGAGTTTCTGGTTTTGGGGCATGCTTTTGAGGTTGAAGTGTACTTTGGAGTGTAAAATGAGATTAAGGGAATGGCTCAAGGATGATTTTGAGGGAAAATTCATGCTTTACCAAAATAACATTGCTCGCTTTATGCCATAAATGAAATTCTCTCTTGGTTCAAGCCTTAAATCCTTGTGTAACCCTTTAATTTTTAGTTTAACACCTTGTTTAGAGTGTATCGTGCAACTAATCAACTTGAAATAACAAGATTGACAGCCAAAGATTGGTTTTGCATCATGTCATTACAAGTTGAAACTTTGGATTTCAAGCTTTTGGACCTCGACTTCCTCTCTTCGAAAATCCTAGCTCACAAAGGCTATGGAGGAGTTCTTGTAAATTTTGGAAAGCCCTAAACATACGCTACAACTTTCATGTTTTATACAAGTTCAAATTCTAAGTGGAACCATGTCAAAAATCTCCTTGAAGTTGGCTGAAAATTTAACTTACAAGTCAAGAAATCCTGAATTTCTCTAAGTGTTTTTTCCCCTCTTGCCTTGTTTTTACTCATAACTCAAAATCCATGAATTTTATGCTTATGAGTTTGAAGAAATCCTTGAGAACTTTCCAACAAGCTTTGAACCACTCCATTTAGACATGTGGTTAGGAAGTTATGGCTTAGCCCTTTTTAAAACCCTAATTTCCCGACTTTTTGATTACTTCTCAAGTCTTGATCCAATGGTCATCAAAATTCATGATTGGATATGACATAACATTGGGAACATAATTGGCTTCAATTTTGGGTCAAAACCCTATTGGTCAGAGGGTTGACATTTCAGTCAGACGAACCGAATGATCGAAAACCCCCAAATTGACTGTTAGTGTTTTTTGTTCCCTGAGGCCTTGAAACTTCTTGTGTAGACTTCTTTTGGTCATATGATCCTTATGGACCATGGTTCCATCATTGGAGACCTCTATAGGTCAAAAGTCAAACTACAATTGACTTTTCCAATTAGAAACCTTAATTAGGGTTCTTGCACTGCACTGTTCTTCTTCTCTGGGTGACAACCTCAAATTGGATTCATACTTGATCCAATGTGATATCCTTGATGATATCCTTGATGATATATCCTTGATGATATGGAGGGTCAATCCAAAAACTTGACTGATCAAACCATAGAAACCTCAATTCTTGACTGTGTGGAACCCTAATTCACCTGCATCTTGACAAAGATCAAACTTAAAAGAGATTATAGTTAGATAAAAAATGTTGATGTCCTAGAATGATGATGTGATCTAGGAGGAAAAATTTGGGGTACAACACTCAAATCAAATCAATGGTCAAGGAGAGAGCACAGAGAAAACAAGCCATACATTACATTCAAAAGCAAACCACAAGCTAACACAAAACAAGTGTGCAAAGCAAGTATCCTAAAGGCAAAGGCATCCAAGCATGACATGGAACCAAGATGAAAACGCAACATTAACATGATCAACAAGTTAACATCCATTTAGTGAACACACAAGAGAGATCACACAAGTGGAAATCAAGAATATGTCTTAAGAAGAATCAAACACCCAATCATCCATAAAAGGAAAACAACAACGAAACAAGCATCAAAGTCCTAAATGACTAGAAGAAAAACAAAATGTCACCTAAACATGGACTAAAAACAACATCACATTATTTTGCAATTTTAAAATCAATAAAAAAAACAAATAAAAAGGTAAATAAAACCCATAAAAAGGAAAGAAAGAGGTAGAACACAAATGGAACCCCAAGAAAAATCATCATAGGTTCAAAAATAATTTGAAACCAATTAAAATCAAGCAAATACACCAAAAATACATGGAAAATAGCAAAACCAGGAATAAAAAGAAACAAATAAAATCACCATAGGTCCAAGACCATCATAGGATCATATAATATTTTTCTCATAATTTTAAAATGCCTAAAACAATTTTAAACTAATTAAAATTGGCTCAAACAAATTAAAATTCAAGAAAAATAGAAAAATGAAAAATAAAAATGCACAAAAATAGAAAACACAAAGATAACTATAAAAGGAAATTTTAGAAAATATTTTGGTATTTTTCTGACTAAAAATGAATTTTCTATGAATTTCTGAAAATAAAATGAAATTAAAAATAAATTAGAAAAAGAAAATAAGGCAGAAAAATAAGACACGTTGGATTTCATTTCATTAAATGACGTGGCTAACCCAAGGGCCAGAAAACGCGCATCCACGGTGGATCTGAGTCAAACTCATCATATCCAGCCAATGAAAGTCAAGCACATAGGATCATAACAAGTGGCATGATGGACGGTTAGATCATCATCTTCAACCTTCAGCCACTTAAATCTGCAGAGATTTGCAAAAAAATGAAGATTCTTCACTCAATTTGAGAAAACCCAAAAGAGAAATTAAACAAAAATTTGAAAATTAACCAACAAAACTCAACCACAGCTAAAATCTAACAATCCTAACAACATCAGCATATCAATGACTACATCTTAGCAACAAATTTGAGTCAAAATAGTTTAGAATTTTTCCTGTTGAAGCTCAACTTCCAAGCTCTGAAAATGGAGTCCTCAAGCTTGATTTAGGCCACAATTCTTCAATTTCTTGAGCTGGTTAGCTTCACTGAATGTTGATGAAGCTAACTGAGTTTAAAATGGGATCTCAACAAGGTGATTATGGATATCAAAGCTGGTGGAAATGGGTGGAATGAGTCCCTTATTTATAGGAGAAGTGTTTTGAATGTCGAGGAAGGGTGAATGATGCAAATTGGAGCAAATTCATGCACACTTGCATCATGAACAACGTGTGACTTGCAACTTATCAAAACTCACTCAAAACTTAAGTTTTAATGCTATAATCAACCCAGGCAAGTTTCTTAATCATGTTTAGATTGAATTCGGGCATTAATTTGATGATTAGGAGCCATTTCAACCAAATCCAATTCTGAATTGAAGTGAAATTTCAGCTTTGAAATTCAAATTTTGCCACCATGGTTCTCAAGATGTAGGAGGCTTTATGAGGTGATTCTTATTGCATTAGATAGAGGGTGATACAATCTTTGCAATGTGAAAAGAAAGTAATGATTTGGAAACTTGAGTTGAAAGATATGATTCTTCAAAGTGGCTTGCATCAAAAGATTCAAAATCCACAAAACACCTAGAAATATTTCAAGTCTTTTAGGGACCAAAAATGACCTATAATGTTTTGATAAAATTTAAGGCCTTCCATATGTTTTCAGTAGCAAACAACTTATCCAATCATCCACATGAATAAGTAATCAATTATGCATGAATTTAACACTAAAAATCAGTAATCAAACATCAATTAAACTTGATCAAACATTGAGATCACAAATCAGAAAGACCAAATCCAAACAAATGGGTCAAAATGCAGCAAAAATCATGGATCTACATTGTGATTATTCAAATAAGCTCAAAACAGAATTCGATCTAGAATTAACCAACCTTCAAAGCTGAGATTTGCTTTGGTAAGTGTTGATTCACTGAAAATTAATAGATCCAAGCTAGAAACCCAAAGAATCTTCAAGATCCAAGAGCTTCCTTATAGAAGAAGTGAAGAACAAGCAAAATCAAGCCAAAATTGATCCCAGAATCACTTCAAATCTTGCTTCCAAAATTAAATCCAAATCCAAATGAAAATTAAGTAATGAATTGAAGATAATAGAGATGAATGAAGGAGGTTGAGCTTTAGAATTCAAGGATTTCAATGAAGAAAACTCAAGTGAAAAGAGCTTTAATGGAGGTTTTGGGAGTAAAACGTTGAGAGAAAGTTGAGAGAAAATTCTCAAGAATGAGTGTGAAATCTGAAAATGAAGGTAATTGTCTTGAGGTTTGGAGCATATTCACTTAAATACGCTCTTTGGTTAGGAGTAGAATTATGGTTTGGAATGTGGGTTAGTGTTTGTAATGGAAATTAGGAGTGGAATTAGGAATTGAGTGTTCGAAATTTGGAGGGAAATGGTGAAAATGAGTCAATTCTAGATCCTTCTAATGATGCACATGTGTAATCAAGGGTTGAAAATGATTGAAAATTCTGCAGTGCTGAAAATTTAAATATTTTTGCAAACTTCGCCTGAGGTAATTGAATTGCCAATTTTGGCTCCATGTGGAAGGAAACTTACGTAATCACCTGTTGCCACCTTTTTTGAGCTCTGTTAAGCCTCTGAAACATGCTCTTGGATATTATAACTGTGAGAATGCCTGAGATAGCCTGTGACCTGTCTCATGTTCTGAAAATAACCTGCTGTATAAAATCGAAATAGGCCACTCCATTGTTGGACAAAATAAATGTCGGAGCCTCCGATACTCATTGTTTAAACTATTGCAATAAAAGAAAGCCCTGACACATAAAAACACCTTGATCCCATGTCTTAAGAATCAATGTTATGATATGAGGAAATGCAAAATGTAGAGAAACTTAAGCAAGTAAATCAAGAAACGATGAGGCAAATTTTGGGGTGTTACACTATACCATGCCCCTTTTGGTTGGAAGCATCGTCAAACATCATCTTCCATCGAGAACCGGGTTCAGAACCTTCATTTAGGCCTGTCTCTTCATAATCTTTCTTGATTAGCATAATGTCCTCATTTGGGAAGTCAAACTTGAGAGGCTCATAATCTTCTACCGGCTGATTAGAGAGGTAATTTAATAAGATGCTACCTTTGATTGACTTTTGAGCGACGTACTAGATATTGAGAAGAGAAGGTTATATTTCTAAGTCAACAAGTACTCATTATCATCAGAGTGGTTCTCGAGGCTTCTTGAGAAGAGAAGGTTGGTGTTTGGTTATCACCTCTTATCTTGAGGATGATTAGAGGCAAAGGAGATTATCTACTTGGATGAGACATGATTCAAGAGCTCAATATGCACCTTGGGGGTTCCTTATGAGGGTCCCATGATCACATAAACCATCTGCAAGAACCACAGTCAATGGAGAAAGTGTCAGGGTTTCATCTGGTCAACAAAAAGTCAAATGTGGGTTTGAAAGGGTTTAAGGCTTGGGTATTGATCTTGGAAGCCATGAGAAGTCATCCTAAATCATCTCAAATGTCATGTTGAAACTAGGATAAGAAGATTCAAGAGTTCAAGAGGTTACTAAATTAGGGTTTTGGATGATTCAAAGTGTAAAATCCCCTCTTTTGGTACCTAACTTCAAGGATGAATTCCACTATGATACAAGTCAATTATCATTTTCCAACAAACATGAGACTTGTTCCTTATTATTCAATATTTCTTTTGAGTACAAGAAATCATCCATTGGATTCATACATCTCAAGTTATGGTGTCTACAAGTTGGTGTCACAAGATGAAGGGATTTTAGAGGCACTCAAAGATAGTTCACTTCCAAGGCCTTTTTCACATGGAACCAAGTCTTGTCTCATTTTTATACAAACATGAGAGTTGTTCCTCATTGTCTTAGCTTCCCAAAAAGTGCTAGAACTCATCATTATTATGTGTGGAGCTCTAGTAATGGTCATCACAAGTCAAGGGCAATTTTGGAAACCTAGTTTTAGGTCATTCACTTAAAAGAACAAATTCATGGACTTCAAGACCTCAAATCCAAATTCTAGCCACATGAAAGTTGTGTCACATGATCTTAAATTCATATTGATATCAAATTCCATAACTTTTGATGAATTATGAGACCATTGAGCCATGGTAAGCATGTGAACATGAGTTTTTAGACCTAATTGGACTTTCTTCCATTTCAAGTCATTAAGTGAGATTACTTTTGATATTTTGATACTATTCTAACATCATCACATGACCACATGAGATCTTCACCTAAAATGAATCAACATAAACCCTAATTTTCAAGGCATTTTCAAATTTTGTACCATATGAGGCAATTGTCCAAAACCATGTTCAAATTCATTTTCAATTCTCCAAATGACCACTATTCCTTTCCTCACCCCCACCTGATCTGAAAGAGTGAGTTGGAAGAGTCACAAAAACCTCAAACTCTTATGTACTCCATTTTTAGTATTTTTGGCCATGTTTTGAAATCAAGCAAAATACCCAACATGGGCCTACATGAAGTCCCCAAAAGCCTTCATATTTAAGCTGTGAACATACCCTAATGCATCAGAGCATGAGTAGCTGCATGAAAGAGCATTTTCCAGCAAGAATTTCAGAGTTTTTCTTTCTCTTCGAATCATACTTTTCTCTGGTTTTTCCTTTTATTTTTGGCTGCATTCTCAATCATTGAAGGATCAGGAAGAGATTAGAAGCTTGGGATTGAAGCTTGCATAAGGATTGAAGGACCAATGGAGTTGCTCTGTTAGGTAATTTTCCTTGAACTGAATCTTGCATTCTAGACTTGCATTTAAGCTCATTCTGGTTGCATCGGAAGACCTACCTCGTATAGGCAATGTTTAGATACTTTTCATGCTTGTTTGAATCATTTTCAGTTTATGTGTAAAATTTTTGTGGCTTGTTTTCATGGTGATAGAGGAAGCTTTATGGAAAAATAATGTTGGACTCTTAATATACGTGAAAAATCCTTTAAAATGATGTCAAGAGTTTGCATTTATATGGTGGTTTGAGGTCTGAGCTCCAACGACCCTCCCGGAGAAGACGATCGGAGCCCTAGCTCCGGTGTCTGTGGTGGGATGCTGATGTGGCCATGAAGTCCTTTTGACCAGGGTGATTTGTCACTCACGTGTTGGCTGCGTGGCCCTTTTCTTTGACCTGAAGACCACCTCATTAGTGAAACGGTGCGTTTCACTAATGACCTGCGTTTTTGTTTGTTTGCTGAGGCGTGTGTTGGACTGGGCCTTGGAATGTTTGATATCCACACCCCCTCTTCTAGAGCCCAAATGCGTGTGAACATGGATTCAGTTCAACCTGAATATGCTACTACACCCCTCTTTCTTGTTATTTCCATTTTATTTTATTTTTGTTACATTTTCATTTTAATTCATTTAAAAATAGTTTTGATTATTAAAAAAATCCCCAAAAATATGTTTCTGACATTTTAGGATGTTGAGATATTTTTACAAATTTTTATTTTATTTTTCAATCATTTTTAGTATTTTTTAATCAATTTAATTTGTGAGGTGGTTTTATGGTTGATACATTGGTTTTAGGTGTGATCTTTAACCTCAATTGAATACCCCCTTTGACCAATTTTCCTCTCACACTTAGGTGTTTGATTGAGGTATATTTTTGGGATGGTTTGAGGTCTTGATGATCATCCCTTGATTGTTTTTCATTGGTTTTTATTTGTCCCTCGATGAATGCTTGATAAGTTGAACACCTTGTCTTAATTGACACAATTGGTGATGCCATGATGCAATTCTAGCCATGATATCTTGCACACTAATTTTGGATAGGTTTAACTTGAGTTTGGTATTTTAATTAGATTTTATTTAGGTTCTTTTCTATTTTTCATTGATGCTTCAAAACTCAAGTGTTTTACTATGAATGTTTGTGCTTTGCCTTGATCTAGTTTTGGGATATGATCTTGTGTGATCCCTTGTGAACTTTTTGAGTCTTGTTAGCTTTTGTTGACATGGTTAACGTGCTTACTTGTATGATTTGAGGTCCGTTGGATGTGTTTCTTGCCTCACAAGTCTTATATGATCATGTGTTTCCACTTGTGTTAGAACTGTGGGACTTTGCTTTGGACTTTGGCTCTTCAATTTGAGTTTGATCATTCTTGTTTTAGTTTGATAACTTGAAATTGGATTTGATGCACATCACTTGAGTTTTCTTAATGCTTTGGTGATGTTTGTTTCACTTTGAGAATGTTGTGAACACTTGAAGTTCTTTTGAGTTGTTTATGTGTTTTTCTTCATGTGATCATGAGTGAGTGTTTGGGTTAGATGTTCATGATATGGTTGCTACCCCACTCTCCTTCTCCCCTCAACTGTTTAATTGTGGTTAGTTTGTGTAGCATCTTTCATCTTAAGATATTTGTGGCATTTGATTGTGTGCACTTACTTCTCTCATTATCTCTCATCTTTCTTGACTTATTTAAGTCCTCCTTCTATTTTTCATATGTGATTGATTATGCATTGTGTTTAATTGTGCTTATTCACATGATCCCTTAGGATTCCTAGTCCCTCTGTTTAAGAAGGGAGTAGGAGAGATGTAACACCCCACTTTCCGAATTAAAATAAAATACGATTAAATCAAATAAATATCAGAGTTTCCCTTCAATAGTGGGATATCACATTCATAAAATTCAACAAAACACTTCATTGTATGATTTTCAAAATAAAACAGCGGAAATCATCATTAGTACATCATTCTCGGCCATCCGCCAATTTACATAAAACATTCATTAAGAGGGTTCACCAAAATAGGATACGTCACAAGAATAAACAAATTTAACATAAAACAAATTAACTCCCAAGTCCCGTGCTACGTATTAGAGCATCCTATGACTCGACTCGCACACCACTATCCAAGCTAGCTATGCACCTGGATTATCTGTACTTCCGAAGATGCACAGACCACAACAACAACAAAGGGGTGAGAAAACATGATCAAAATTATCGGTAATAAGATACATGAATAAAAAGGTAGTAAATATACATATCATCACCCCACCAAAATCAAACACGACCTACTGTCCAACATCAACATAACATACAATAATGCAAGAATGCAACTCAACACCATGCATGCGGTACCGACTCATTGGTTCATTCAATCGAACCCCGGATAGATCACATACGCTCTTCCTGAGAAATGATCTATCCCCACCATTCTCCTCTAGGGAGTACGGGTGAATCACTTACGCTCCTCCTGAGACATGATTCAACCCCACCCTTCTCAACAAGGGAGTACGGATGAATCACTTACGCTCCTCCTGAGACATGATTCATCCCACCAAAACACGATGATATGCACGACACCAAATGCACAACACACAAACTCAAGCACACTAAGTGCACACGATCCCACCGATCACATTACCATACATAACCAATAAATCCAAGCACACTAAGTACACACGATCCTCCTGATCACATCATCATACATCATATATATATATATATATATATATATATATATATATATATATATATATATATATATATATATATATATATATATATATATATATATATATATATATATATATATATATATATATATATATATATATATATATATATATATATATATATATATATATATATATATATATATATATATATATATATATATATATATATATACACACACACACACACACACACACACACCAATCAATTATGTCAATTAAAATGAATAATAGGGAAATCACATTCGAACACAAAATATACGCTCTTCACCATTCACACCATTCCTATACTCAACATGACCAAAAGGGGATCCTACAAAATATCAACGTTGGATGGAACCACAAAAATAAAGCAAGTTACTGTCATGCTCGTTGGCCCACTCGCCTAGCGAGACCTCAGCGAACGCTCGCTACCTCACTCGCCTAGCGAACTCGCTAGCGAAGGCAGCCAGTGGCTACTGGAGGCGTTCGCTACCCAACTTTCCTAGCGAATGCTCGTTACTAGCTCGCCTAGCGAAGGTGCTGGCAAACGTCTGCGATTTCACAAAACCCTCACTGCCCAGAAATTCATCAGAAGCTCGTAAATCATCTGATTCTCACCAAACCAATTCTCGTAGTCTTAGCCTAACATTCTCCGACTAAACTACCCAACTTATTCCAGATTTTACATGATAAAACAACAATTCTACCGATCAATTCATTTTCGACCCCAAATGGTAACCTTCACAAAACACTCAAACTATCCAAACAATCCCTATACGACCACATGCAAGAAGTTCACCATAACAGCAATGATCAGAAACACAACAACATACTAATCATATTCATCAAATCCCTATGGGGTTAAGGAATCCCCTCTACCCAATTCATGCAAATTACCAATCCCAATCAGTTTCTCCCCCCTTACCTCGATTAATCGCTCAAATTAACGAAGAGCTCCGAAGAATTTGACAGCCATAGCCTTGTCTCTCTTCCTTCCTTGTTCTTCCTTCTCTCCTTCCTCCTTAATATTTCTCTCCTCTTCTTTATCGTGTTCTATTTCTCTCCTCTTCTTTCCAAAAGCTCACAAATACCCCTCTTATATCTCTTAAATCCTTATTTCTTTTATTCCATTAATAATACCAACAATAATAATAATAATAATAATAATATTTCTATTAATTATCAAATTATTATCATTATTAATTATATTATATTAATATTAAACTCCATAGTTATTAAATAATCCCCATAACTTAAGGGTACCCACCAACACTCTCAGACACACCCCCCACATAAGGACACACCAAAAAAATAGAATAACACCAGAAATACTAAATAATTAAAATGGGTGTTACCAGAGACATTAGGCTTTCAATCCTTTGCATGATAACATTAGGTAGTTCCCTTCTATCCCAACTTTAGGACCACTTTGCATGACAACATTTGGGCTCTCAGTTCCCTTTAGAGTCCTTGTGTCTTCTCTTATCATCTCAAACTCTTTTAAGACACTTAATAAAGAATGACGAGTGTTGTACTCTATGAGCTTTAAGTACATGAGGAATGATAAGTGGGGAGGTCTCTTTTTACATTATCTAGAGTGTTTAGTGTATGCCCTTTGGGCGATATGTGACGCCTTCGCTCTTATCTCATAATCTTTAGTGCAACATGAGTTCCAAACTAACTCAATTCACTTCTTCTAAAAAAACACAAACAAAACTCAAACCCTTTATCCTTTGGGATTGTTTCAAACCTCATTTTCAGAAAGAGTATGTTACGTTTTTGTTCTACCGCAAATAGGCAGTGTCCCTAACTGCTAGAATGGATATGTAACATTGCTCATAAAACACTTGAACCAACCTGTGGTCTAGTTACCCGAACTACATTTTCTCTGATTTCTCATACCAGATGAGGATACGTAGGCACAAGACGGTGATGTCTTAGCGAGCAACCTTCCCCCATCACCCGTAGTTTCCTGAACAACGTTGACTCTGACTTTCCAATTGCACAAGGGAATATGTAGGCATAGGATGGCGATGTCCTATCGAGTTTGTTCTCTCCGTTCAACCTTGTTTAGTGGTAACTTTTAGATAGT
This sequence comes from Lathyrus sativus, assembly GCA_963859935.3. Lineage (NCBI taxonomy): Eukaryota > Viridiplantae > Streptophyta > Magnoliopsida > Fabales > Fabaceae > Lathyrus > Lathyrus sativus. Next base: position 49,762,892 of record OZ012739.1, on the reverse strand, counting down.
TTTAACCCATAGATTAGAAAAAAAGCGTAGATCCCGTTGAGTACAATGGACGTGAGGGGTGCTCATACCTTCCCCTTGCGTAACCGACTCCCGAACCCAAGATTTGGTTGCGATGACCTGCCTTTCCCTTTCTCTTAGGTTTTCTTCGATCGTTTCCTTTCCCTCTCTTTGGGATAAATAATGTTCGGTGGTGACTCTTCTGTTTCTTTGCCGGTCCTTTTTTGCAGTTGCGACAGCTGGCGACTCTGCTGGGGACCCTGTTTCCCTATGCGAGTCAATCCTAGTGCTTGTTTGTTTTATATTTGTGGGTATGTATACTGTATTTATATGTTGTCGCATTTACATTTTATTTTCCGCATTTTATTATTATTATCATACTGTTGCTATGCTGTTGGGTGGGGTTGTTTCATCGAGAGATAAGCCCAATACCCAGGCTTGAGTACATGCCTAGCTTTAGTGTGGAATGTAGAAAGGGCTTGCATGTTTGGTATGCAATAGTCCTCATGAAATTCACGTTCAGATGTGATTTTCTTTGAAGACATCATGTCCTGTACGTCTCAGATAGTTGAAAGGATGTTGGATCTGGAAATTAACAACTCTGGAGACCGATCATTGGGAAGTCAGTTGAGGCCTCCTCGCTTGACCATGATGCCAAACCAGAAATGGTGAACGTATCATCGTTTCTCAACTTGATAGTCCGTGATATTAACGACCTGCATAGGATGTCGTACCTTATCAGAGAATAGGTCCTACCTATGAGTGGGAAGGGTTATGCAGAAAACTTAACTTTCAACCAACCCAGTTTTCTGGTTTTTTCGTCAGTACAGGCCTTTGATCTTTGATATTATGGGTTTTTGTTACTTCAGTGCTTTGGTATTCTGATGTTCTGGTATTTTCTTGCCGAAGTGGAATTCTAATTCAACTCCGTCAGCAGCACAACATTCTTGATCCCTTGTTTGCATCTGCATTTTAACATTTGCATGTATTTATGATTTTAGGTGCACATTTTCCCTTTGATTCTAGTAGTCTGATCCACCATGAACATGGAGCCTGGTTTGAAAAGGACTATCACCTACATGTTCCCGACGCCGGAGTTAGGACCTTTATTTTGTCTCATTTTTGTGGTTGACCATGGTGTTATGGAAGACTTTAAGAAGGATTATGGGAAGATTTTGAGTTTTGTCCGTAAAACCTCAAGATATGAACTAGAAGCCATCCACACTTTGCTGCAGTTCTACGATCCTCAGGTACGCTGTTTCACTTTCCCTGGTTATGTCTTAGTGCCTACCTTGGAGAGTTTTCTTTGTTGATGGGAGTTTCGGTCATAGAGAAGATGCATTTCTTTCACTCTGAAGAAGAACCTGACTTGACAAAGTTGGCCAATGCTCTTCATCTGAGTAAGTCTGAGTTAGATGGTAAGGTGGTATGGAGAAATGGAGTCCCTGGTTTTCCATTGGCATTCTTAGTAGGCAAGGCTCAACATTTTGCTAAGGAGGGTTGTTGGGTGGTTTTAGACGCTACTCTGGCCTTATGCATATATGGCATAATTCTGTTTCCCAATATACCTGACTTCGTTGATGTGGATGCTTTCCATATTTTCGCTTCTCGGAATCCTGTACCCACTCTTTTGGGAGATGTATACCATTCAGTACATTACAAGCACGAGAATAGAAGAGGAAATAATGTTTCTTGTTGTGCGCCACTTCTCTATAAATGGTTTATGGAGCATCTTCCTCGATCTGAAGCTTTTGTTGATGTGTCAAACACATTGAATTGGTCAGAAAGACTCATGGGTTTGACATCTGAGAATATCGTTTGGTTTAATAGAGATCTGCTCGGCAAGGAGATTATCTATAGTTGTGGAAACTTTCCTAATGTTCCTCTGATAGGAAGTAATGGTGGTATCAACTACAATCCCGCTCTTGCTATTAGGCAGTTTGGTTTCGCTTTGAAAGAACCCCCGAAGAAGGAGGAAATACAAGAATCTCTGTATTTCACAGGAATGGCTGACTATGATACTTTAGCCAGGTTGAAAAAGGCTTGGGGAAGAATCCACCGGAGAGGAAAATTTTCTTTGGGTAAGGGTGACTGCAGAGCCTATGGACCTTATGTGGATTGGATTCAGAAAAGGGTGGAGAAGATGTTGTTACCATTCCCTGTTAGGGAACCTTTGTACACTTTGGTGATTGAAGAACCTATGACAGTTTATATTCAGAGGTGTAATAAGCCGTGGGCTGAAAAAGATGAATTACGCAAGGAGAATGAAGAGTTGAAAAAGGAGGTTAGTCAACTAAAGAGTGAAAAGAATGAAGCAACCTATTTGGCCAAGATGAAGACAGAAACCTTGAACAAGATGGGAGAAGAGTTGACTAAATAGACTCGTGTGCAAGAAGGAGTTGGTCAAGATTTGAAGAGCACTAGCAATGTCCTGAAAGACAATTCCCAATAAAGTTTTCTCAATTCCCAGCAGAGTGGAATTTATTCCCAGCCGAGTGGAGCTATCCCCAGGAGAGTTCTTTTTCCAAGAAGCCATTCAGGGCATTTTCCTCAGCAGTGTTTTATTTGCCGTTTATTTCGGCACCTGTTCTTGGTGGTGTTACTTTGCATTTGCATTTTGCATAGCATCCTCCCAAATGCGTAGCATTTCCATTTCGTATAAAGAATTACGCCATATTCAAACATATGCATACGAAGCATAAGCCAAGTTGTTACCTTTCGTTGCCAGACGTCTCTCTAGCAGATAATGGCGTATTTCGTGAGCCTTTGTGTTACCACACCCCAGTAAGAATCATTGATGGATGTTTCCATCTTTTCTTTTGCTCCCCTAACAGAGTTTGCTTGTTTAAGCTCCTCTTTCCCCAGCGGAATTCACTTTGTCAGATTATGAATCAGTTGATTCTACTTCCAACTTTGTGTTAAGGCTGTCTAACTTGTGTTAGCAATTGTTTTTCCAGCAGAGTGTCGAGCCTGTTGTTTAACAGTTGTTCCAACTTTGCGTTGAGGTTGTCTAACTTGTGTTAATAGTTGTTTTTCCGACTGAGTGTCGAGCTTGTTGTTTAACAGTTGTTCCAACTTTGCGTTGAGGTTGTCTAACTTGTGTTAATAGTTGTTTTTCCAGCTGATTGTCGAGCCTGCTGTTTAACAATTGTTCCAACTTTGTGTTGAGACTGTCTAACTTGTGTTAGCAGTTATTTTTCTGGCTGAGTGTCGAGCTTGTTATTTAACAGGTGTTCCAACTTTGTGTTGAGGTTGTCTAACTTGTGTTAGCATTTGTTTTTCCGGCTGAGTGTCGAGCCTATTATTTAAAAGTTGTTCCAACTTTGTGTTGAGGCTCTCTAACTTGTGTTAGCAATTATTTTTTCGACTGAGTGTCGAGCCTGTTGTTTAACAGTTGTTCCAACTTTGTGTTGAGGCTGTCTAACTTGTGTTAGCAGTTATTTTTCCGACTGAGTGTCGAGCCTGTTATTTAACAGTTATTCCAACTTTGTGTTGAGGCTGTCTAACTTGTTTTAGTAGTTATTTTTCCGACTAAGTGTCGAGCCTGTTGTTTAACAGTTGTTCCAACTTTGTGTTGAGGCTGTTTAACTTGTTTTAGCAGTTATTTTTCCTACTGAGTGTCGAGCTTGTTGTTTAACAGTTGTTCTAACTTTGTGTTGAGGCAGTTTAACTTGTGTTAGAAGTTTTTTTTCCGATTGAGTGTCGAGCCTGTTAATTGACAGTTGTTATTCCGACTACGTGTCGAGGCTTTCTAACATGTTGTTAGTAGTTGGTTTTCTATCACTTTCAGATACATTTCATTGGTGGTCCAGTTTTTTTGTTTGACAAATTGTACAGTTTACTATCCTGCATGTTGCAAATTTCTGGGTTTTTCTAGTATTCAATCACCTTTTACCTTGAATATTTGAAAACGGTTGCTTTTCATAGCTTCAGGTCCAAGTCGTTTGAATAGGGGCAGCTGTTGCACCCTAAAATTTGCCTAACCTTTTCTTTCATCTTGGCTTATGCTTCATAGCATTTAGCATCTACATTTGTGCATAGCATTGGTTCTAGACAAGGGATCAAGAGGTTGTTTTTGCTACTCAAGAGAGAATTTTCATGTTCAAGCTCAAGCAAGGTTATATTTTCAAGTCAACAAGTACTCATTATCATCAGAGTGGTTCTCAAGGCTTCTTGAGAAGAGAAGGTTGGTGTTTGGTTATCACCTCCTATCTTGAGGATAATTAGAGGCAAAGGAGATTATATACTTGGATGAGACATGATTCAAGAGCTCAATATGCACCTTGGGGGTTCCTTATGAGGGTCCCATCATCACATAAACCATCTGCAAGAACCTCAGTCAATGGAGAAAGTGTCAGGGTTTCATCTGGTCAACAAAAAGTCAACTGTGGGTTTGAAAGGGTTTAAGGCTTGGGTATTGATCTTAGAAGCCATGGTAATTCATCCTAAATTATATCAAATGTCATGTTGAAGCTAGGATAAGAAGATTCAAGAGTTCAAGAGGTTACTAAGTTAGGGTTTCAAATGATTCAAAGTGTAAAATCCCCTCTTTTGGTACCTAACTTCAAAGGATGAATTCCACTATGATACAAGTCAAGTCTCGTTTTCCAACAAACATGAGACTTGTTCCTTATTATTCAAGCTTTTTTTTAGTACAAGAAATCATCAATTGGATTCATACATCTCAGGTTATGGTGTCTACAAGTTGGTGTCACTAGATGAAGAGATTTTAGAGGCACTCAAAGATAGTTCACTTCCAAGGCCTTTTTCACATGGAACCAAGTCTTCTCTCATTTCTCTACATATATGAGAGTTGTTCGTCATTGTCTTAGATTTCCAAAAAGTGAAAGAACTCATCATTATCATGTGTGGAGCTCTAGTTATGGTCATCACAAGTCAAGGGCAATTTTGGAAACCTAGTTTTAGGTCAGTCACTTCAAAGACCAAATTCGTGGACTTCAAGACTTCAAATACAAATTCTTGCCACATGAAAGTTGTGTCACGTGATCTTAACTTCATCTTGATCTCAAATTCCATAGCTTTTGATGAATTATGAGACCATTGAGCCATGGTAAGCATGAAAACATGAGTTTTTAGACCTAATTGGACTTTCTTCCTTTTCAAGTCATTAATTGAGATTACTTTTGATCTTTTGATACCATTCTAACATCATCACATAACCACATGAGATCTTTACCTAAAATGAGGAAACATAAACCCTCATTTTCAAGGCATTTTCAAATATTGTACCATATGAGGCAATTGCCTAAAACCATGTTCAGACTCCTTTTCTATTCCTTTCCTCACCCCCACCTGGTCAGAAAGAGTGAGTTGGAAGAGTCACAAAAACCTCAAACCCGTGTGTACTCCATTTTGGTATTTTTGGCCAAGATTTGAAATCAAGAAAACTACCCAACATGGGCCTGATAAACTCCCCAGAAGCCTTCATATTTAAGCTGTGAACAAACCCTAATGCATCAGAGCATGAGCAGTTGCGTGAAAGAGCATTTTCCATCAAGAATTTCAGAGTTTTTCTCTCTCTTCGAATCATACTTTTCTCTGGTTTTTCCTTCTATTTTTGGATGCATTCTCAATCATTGAAGCATCATGAAGAGATTAGAAGCTTGGGGATTGAAGCTTGCATAAGGATTGAAGGACCAATGGAGTTGCTCCGTTAGGTAATTTTACTTGAACTGAATCTTCCATTCTAGACTTGCATTTAAGCTCATTCTGGTTGCATCTGAAGACCTACCTCGTGTAGGCAATGTTTGGATACTTTTCATGCTTGTTTGAACATTTTCAGTTTATGTGTAAGATTTGTGTGGCTTATTTTCATGGTGATAGAGGAAGCTTTATGGAAAAATAATGTTGGATGCTTAATCTACGTGAAAAATCCTTTAAAATGACGTAAAGAATTTGCATTTTTATGGTGGTTTGAGGTCTGAGCTCCGGCGACCCTTTCGGAAAAGACGACCGGAGCCCTAGCTCCGGTGTCTGAGGTGGGATGCTGATATGGACATGAAGACCTTTTGACCAGGGTGATTTGTCACTCATGTGTTGGCTGTGTGGCCCTTTTCTTTGACCTGAAGACCACCTCATTAGTGAAACGGTGCGTTTCACTAATGACCTGAATTTTTGTTTATTTGTTGAGGCGTGTGTTGGACTGGGCCTTGGAATGTTTGATATCCACATCCCCTCTTCTGGAGCCCAAATGCGTGTGAACATGGATTCAATTCAACCTGAATATGCTACCACACCCCTCTTTCATGTTATTTCCTTTTTATTTTATTTTTGTTACATTTTCATTTTAATTCATTTAAAAATAGTTTTGATTATTACAAAAATACCCAAAAATATGTTTCTGACATTTTAGGATGTTGAGATATTTTCCCACATTTTTATTTTATTTTTCAATTATTTTTAGTATTTTTTAATCAATTTAATTTGTGAGGTGGTTTTATAGTTAATACATTGCTTTTGGGTGTGATCTTTGACCTCAATTGAATACCCCCTTTGACCATTTTTCCTCTCACAATTAGGTGTTTGATGGAGGTATATTTGAGGGCTGGTTTGAGGTCTTTATTATCATCCCTTGATTGCTTTTCATTGGTTTTTATTTGTCCCTCGATGAATGCTCGATAAGTTGAACACCTTGTTTTGATTGACACAATTGGTGATTCCTTGATGCAATTCTTGCCATGATCTCTTACACACTGATTTTGGATAGGCTTAAATTGAGTTTGGTATTTTAATTGGATTTTATTTGGGTTCTTTTCTATTTTTGGTTGAGGCTTCAAAACTCAAGTGTTTTACTATGCACGTATGTGCTTTGCCTTGATCTAGTTTTGGGATATGATCTTGTGTGATCCCTTGTGGACTTTTTAAGTCTTGTTAGCTTTTATTGATATGGTTAAGGTGCTGACTTATATGATTTGAGGTCCATTGGATTTGTTTCTTGCCTCACAAGTCTTGTATGATCATGTGTTTCCACTTGACTTAGAAGTGTGGGACTTTGGTTTGGACTTTGGCTCTTTAATTTGAGTATGATCATTCTTGTTTTAGTTTGATAACTTGAAATTGGATTTGATGCACATCACTTGAGTTTGCTTCTGACCTTGATGGTTATGTACTTGTTCTTGATGCTTTGGTGATGTTTGTTTCACTTTGAGAATGATGTGAACACTTGAAGTTCTTTTGAGTTGCTTATGTGCTTTTCTTCATGTGATCATGAGTGGGTGTTTTGGCTAGATGTTCATGATATGGTTGTTACCTCACTCTCCTTCTCCCCTCATCTCTTTGATTGTGGTTCATTTGTGTAGCATCTTTCATCTTAAGATATTTGTGGCATTTGATTATGTGCACTTGCTTCTCTCATTCTCTCTCATCTTTCTTGACTTGTTTAAGTCCTCCTTCTGTTTTTCATCTGTGATTGATTATGCATTGTGTTTACTTGTGATTGTTAACATGATCCCTTAGAATTCCTAGTCCCTCTGTTTAAGATGGGAGTAGGAGAGACATTAGGCATTCAATCCTTTGCATGACAACATTAGGTAGTTCCCTTCTATCCCAACTTTAGGACCACTTTGCATGAGAACATTAGGGTTCTCGGTTCCCTTTAGAGTCCTTTTGTCTTCTATTCTCATCTCAAACTCTTTTAAGAAACTTAATAGAGAATGAAAAGTGTTGTACGCTATGAGCTTTAAGTACATGAGGAATGATACATGGGGAGGTCTCTCTTCATATTATCTAGAGTGTTTAGTGTATGCCCTTTGGGCGATATGCGATGCATTCGCTCTTATGTCATAATCTTTAGTGCAAAATGAGTTCCAAACTAACTCAATTCACTTCTTCTAAAAAACACAAACAAAACTCAAACCTTTTATCCTTCGGGATTGTTTCAAACCTCATTTTCAGAAAGAGTATGTTACGTTTCTGTTCTACCGCAAACATGCATCGTCCCTAACTCCTAGAATGGATACGTAATATTGCTCATAAAATACTTGAACCAACCAGTGGTCTAGTTACCTGAAATACGTTTTCTCTAATATCTCATACTAGATGAGGATACTTAGGCACAAGACGTCGATGTCTTGGCGAGCAACCTTCCCCCCATCACCCGTAGTTTCTCGAACTACGTTGACTCTGACTTTCCCATTGCACGAGGGAACACGTAGGCATAGGGCGGCGATGTCCTATCGAGTGTGTTCTCTCTGTTCACCCCCGTTTAGCAGTAGCTTTTAGATAGTTTTAACCCATAGATTAGACAACAAGCGTGGATCCCGTTGAGTACAACGGACGTGAGGGGTGCTTAGACCTTCCCCTTGCATAACCGATTCCCGAACCCAAGATTTAGTTGCGATGACATGTATTTCCCTTTCTCTTAGGTTTTCTTCGATCGTTTCCTTTCCCTCTCTTTAGGATAAATAACATTCGGTGGCGACTCTTCTGTCTGTTTGCCGACCCATTTTCGCAGTTTCGACAAATATCGTACTATGACAAGAGCATATGCCAACGGGCGAGCCTTCTTGTCTGAGTAGGTTTCTAAAAAATATACTTTATTGGATCCATTTTGGAAATCAAAAAAGTGGTATGACATATCATCTATTGCCTCAGACGTCTGGCAGCCCAAGTCAAAGCACAACAAGTCTTCTCCAAAAGTGTGTAACGACTTTCACAATCGGTGAACTTCTTGCTAAGATAGTATATGGCGTGTTCCTTTCGTCCGGACTCATCGTGTTGACCCAATACACAACCCATTGATCCCTCAAGCACAACCATGTACATGAAGAGAGGTTTTCCAGGTACAGGAGGAATCAAGATTGGAGGATCTTGGAGATAACCTTTAATTTTGTCGAAAGCTTATTGATAGTCTTCATTCTAAACAACTGTTTGATCTTTTCATAACAACTTGTAGATCGACTCATAAGTTGGATTCATGTTGGAGATGAATCTGGAGATGTAGTTTAACCTCCCAAGGAAACCTCTGACTTGGTTTTCTATCTTTGGAGCAGGCATCTCTTAGATAGCTCGCACTTTGTCAGGGTCTACCTCTATTCCATGCTAACTGACGATAAAGCTAGGTAATTTTCTAGATCTTACTCCAAAAGTACATTTTGCAGGATTCAGCCTCAACTGGTATTTCCTGAGCCTTTCAAATAGCTTCAACAGGTGATCCAGATGATCCTCTTTACTTTGAGACTTGGATTTCATATCATCGACATATACCTCAATTTCTTTGTGCATCATGTCATGAAATAATGTGACCATAGCTCTCTGGTAAGTAGCTCATACGTTCCTCAAACCAAAAGGCATGACTTTATATCAATAAGTGCCCTAGGGTGTGATGAACGTGGTCTTCTCCATGTCCTTTGGATCCATCCTTATCTGATTGTATCCGGAGAAACCATCCATGAAAGAGAAAATAGTGAATCTACCAGTGTTATCTACGAAGGTATCGATATGCAGCAGAGGGAAGTCATCCTTTGGACTGGCTTTATTCAGATCCCTATAGTCTACACATATTATAACTTTGACATCCTTCTTTGGCATGGGCACAATGTTGGACACCCATTCTGGGTATTTTGATACTTCCAAGAAACCTTCATCTATCTGCTTTTTGACCTCATCTATGATCTTGAGAGCCATGTCGGGTTGGGTCCTTCTGAGCTTCTGTTTGACAGGCAGACACTCAGGTCAGGGAGGTAACTTGTGAACAACTATGGAGGTATCCAAACCATGCATATCTTGGTATGACCAAGGGAATACATCAACATATTCTTCTAGAAGCTTCACTAGTCTCTACTTGATACCTGCCCCAAGCATTGTCCCAATCTTGACTTCTCTTCTATTTTCATCAGTGCCAATATTAAAAACATCGACCTGCTCTTGGTGTGGCTGAAGGTCCGTGTACTCGTACTCAGACATTTTTTCCAGCTCATCCAGAATCTCAAAATCTTCATCATTTTTGTCTTCAGCTTGATATATGGGTGAATCAAAGTCAGGAGGGAAAACATAGTCATTGGATTCAACGGGTTTGGAGTTTCTCTACATGTTTAGAATGGCTTAATTTATTAAATCACACAAAGACAAATGCACAGAACAAAAGGAATGTGTTTTTTCTAGTTTTCCAAAGAAATGTCATTTTCTTTAAAAGTAAAAACAAAAAAATAGTAAACAAACAAATGAGGGTTTTAAAAAAACATCTTCATTGATTATAATAATTTGAAAGCATGTGGCCCATACAAAATAATCCGATAACCTTGGGTAGGGTTATGGAAAGCTTTTTTGTGTGAAGGAAACTACAAAACAAAATAAGAAAATTACTTTGTCACAGGAAAGATGACAGGTATCTGTTGCACCCCAAAATTTGCCCAACCTTTTTCTTGGCTTGGCATTTGTTTCATTATATTTTGTTGCTTTTCTGCATTGCATAGCATTTGTTCTTAATACAAGGGATCGAGGTTTTCCTATGGCTCAGAATTCGCTCTTAGTGTACGCAATCAAAGTAGCGAGTATCAGGCGACATTTGTTTTGCCGAACAGTCGAGCGACCGATTTTATTTTATTTTGCAGGCTATTTTTAGCCAAGAAAGTAGCGTTCAGGCTATCGGGATCAGTCCCATGGTTACAACATTCAAGAACACATTCCAAAAGCTTAACAGGGTTCGAAACAGCAAGAAACAGGCAAACAGACAGGTTTCCCTCCAAAAGGCGCCAGAATTCAAATTTTGAAGGTGTTAATCGGTTAACCTATATGGTTAATCGATTAACCAATGAAAAATCAGCCTAGATTCAAAAATTCAAAGGGGTTAACCGATTAAACTATATGGTTAACCGATTAACCAATGTGATTTTTGCCTTTGTACGTGATTTTTCAATGCAGAGCCATTTGGGGTCCAATTTTGGTCATCTGAAAATTCATTTTTACACTTGGGAAGGATCTAGAACCATTTTGAAATTTGGATTAGTTTTCAAAGTAATTCAATTCCCTCCAAAATCCCACTCCTAATTCCATTCCAAATTTTCCAATCCACTCTCAAACCTTGCTTTGGATCCAAGCCAAAAGAGTACTTAAGTGATTCACTCCAAACCAAAAAGAAAAAAAAACTCTCATAATTCCCATTTCAAATTCAGAATTACTCTCAATTCTCTCTCAATTTCATCACTTCCAAAACCCTCACCAAAGCTCTTCATCCATTGAATTAATTGATTCTTCATTGGAATCCATTAATTCTTGAGCTTAAACCTTCATCTATCATCTCCATTGGATCAATTTCTTCATTCAATTTCCGTGCAAATTCAGATCTGAAATTTAAAGTGAAGTTAGAAGTGATTATTTGAAGCAATTTGGCTTGATTTTGAAGGATCTCCATCTCTACTACAAGGGTTAGCTTGGATCTTGAAGTATTCCAGGTTTCTTGCTTCGATCTACTCATTTCCAACAAATCAATATTAACCGAAGCAAATCTCCACTTCGTAGGTTGGAAATTCTCGATTTGATTCTGTTTTTAGCTTAATTGCATGTTCATCATGATGATTTTCATTTTTGATTGATTTGTTGCGTTTTGATTCATATAATTTGTGTTGATGTTGTTTGGATCTGTATACATGCTATTGGAATCATGGTTTTCTGATTTAATTTCGTGCATGGCTTATTATGTGATCATTGGTATGTTTGGAGAAGTGATAAGCTGTTGAAAAGTGATTCTGCTTTGCTGTTTTCTGCTGTCAGCACAATGTTAATCGATTAACGCATATGGTTAACCGATTAACCATCACAAATTTTCTAATTTTTCAAAATTTTCACAGTGTTAATCGGTTAACGCATATGGTTAATCGATTAACCAATTCAAATTTTCAGATTTTTCAAACGTTAACAGTGTGTTAACCGATTAACCCTGGGGGTCAACCGATTAACACTGTGCTGGCAGGTCTGTTTTGCTACTTTGTTTGATTGTTGGCATATTGTTTCACTTTGAATCTTCATAAATTGATATGATGCATTAGGAGTGAAATGTTTTTGGTGTTGGCCACTGTTTGTGCTTGGTTAATCATGATTTGGTTGGTACTTGTGTTCATTTTCCACTTGGATGCATACTTATGAATGTGGTTCAAAGTGATGACTCTTTGCATGTTTATTTGTTTCCATCTATGGCTTTCCTTTCCATGTTTGCATCATTCTTGCATAGCTGTTGAGGTCGAGACGAGCTTCTGGCAGCTGCTGCCCCACACATTTTTCCTCCCTCCCACCATTCTAAGTGTTGCATTTTCATGTTTGCCTCTTTTACTTGTGATTGAATTTACTTGGTGCTTTCTTGTGCTTTTTGCCATGATCCCCATAGGATTCCTAGTCCCTCCGTTTAGGATGGGAGTAGAAGAGACATTAGTTGTTCAATCCAAGCATGATAACATTAAGTAGTTCCCTTTTGTATCCCAACTCTAAGTCCACTTTGCATGACAACTTTTAGGATTGATTTAGTCTCCCTTTAGTAGGTCCTTTCTCTCCTCTCATTTCTCATCTTCAAACACTCATAAAACACATAATAAAGAATAACAAATGTTGTACGCTACGAGCCTTAAGCTACTTGGGGAATGGTGATTGAGTGGCTTCCTCTTAATTGCCTAGAGTGTTTAGTGTACACCCTTTGGGTGATATGCGACGCATTCACTCCTAGGTCATAGTCTCTAGTGCGACATGAGTTACAAATCAAATTCAAAACACTTCTTCTCTAAAAAACACAAAAACAGTTCAAATCTTTTTCATCCTTCGGGATCTTAATCGAGGAAAATCTTTTCGGATAAAAGCGTGTTGTTAACTTTTAGTTCTACCGCAAACGGAACACCTAAGTCTCCAATGGTCGAGCTGCATACACCAACTGCTAGAACTACTTGTTAACCCTACTCGGGCCTAAAAAACTTTTGAACCAACCTATGGTCTTTTTAGCTTGAACTACGTTTGCTCTAATTTCTCATACAAGATGAGAATACTTAGGCACAAGACGACGATATCTTGGCGAGCAACCTTCCTCCCTTTTCGCCCGTAGTTAGCCGAACTACGTTGACTCTGACTTTCCCATTGCACGAGGGAATACGTAGGCACAGAACGGCGATGCTCTGCCGAGTCTCTTTTCTTTTCTTTTTTTCTTGTGAGCCTTTAGCTAGATAGTTTAAACACACCCTTTTACATAGACAACAAGCGTGGATCCCGTCGAGTACGACGGACGTGAGGGGTGCTAATACCTTCCCCTTGCGTAACCGACTCCCGAATCCAGGACTTGGTTGCGATGACCTCGTCTTTTCCCTTTTTCGTTAGGTTTTTCCAATTGTTTCCTTTCCCTCTCTTTGGGATAAATAACGAAAGGTGGAGACTCTTCGATTTTTCGCTGGGTGTTTTTCGCAGTTGCGACAGTTGGCAACTCTGCTGGGGACTCTAGTTTCCTATGCGAGTCAATCCTAGTGCTTGTTTGTTTATCTTTGGGTGTTGTACATATGTGCTTTATTTACTTTCGCATTTTACTTTCCGCATTGTATCATTGTTGCTGTGCTGTGGGGAGGGGATGTTTCATTGAGAGATAAGCCAGACCTAGGCTTGAGTATAAACATAGCTTTAGTAGTGGAGAGTAGTGGTGAATGTGCTTGCTTTGCTCGTACTAGTTCACCATGAAATTTGCGCTCAGACGAGATTCTCTTTGATGATTTTCTTTCTGGCCCTTTAGGCTCGAAGGGATCTTGGATCTGAGGGTTGTCGACTCTGGGGGCCGATCATTTGTGAGTCAACTAATTGAGGCCTCTTTAAGAGATTATGATGCTAAACCAGAAATGGTGAATATATCATCATTTCTTGAAAGTATGTGACGCTGATGAACGCATAGGATGCCGAACCTTATCAGTGGATAGGTCCATACCTGTGAGAAGGATTGGGTTATGCAGGAAACTTTAACTTTCAGACTACCCGATTTTCTTTATAGTGTGAATATGTGTTCTTGGTACAAGGGGTCCTAAGGGCAGTGCTATGTTCTTGTCAAAGCAGAGCGCTGGTTATTCTCGACCAACAGCACAACAATCTTGATCCCCTGTTTTCATTTGCATTTTCATTTTCATACGCATTTCATTAACATGTATTTATGTTGAAGGTGCATATTTCCTCTCCGATTCTAGTGATCTTGTTCCTTTATTGCTGACATGGAACCCCTGAAGAGAACAGTGGCCTACAAGCTCCCAGCTCCTGATGTTAGTTCTTTTTTGAGTTTGATTTCCATGGATGATGGGAAGGTAATGGAAGACTTCAGCCAGTCTTATGGGAGGTTATTGAGATGTGTCTGCAAGCCTTCAGTGTACGAGATGAATGGTCTTTATGCTCTTCTGCAGTTCTACGATCCACAACTGAGGTGTTTTGTTTTCCCTGACTATATCTTGGCGCCTACCTTGGAGGAGTATTCTATGTTGTTAGGCTTGCCCATTCTTGATCAGATGCCATTCTTCCATACGGACGCTAAGCCTGATCTAGCTAAGCTAGTTGCTGTATTACATGTGGATGCTTCAGAGCTAGAGGGTTTTGCACCCCAAAATTTGCTCAACCTTTTCTTAACTGTGTTTATGTTTCATTTCATTTTGTTCTAGTATTTTCATTGCATAGCATATCACATTGAACAGGGGATCGGGAGTTTGTGCACCTCAAGAGGAGTCTTCTCAGGCATGGGGCCTAAGAAAGAGTGTTTACTCAAGTTCAAGTGGTCATCAGGACATTTTGAAGTGGTCAGTGTATTGTGAAAGGACAAATGGATGTGTGTGGGACAACTCCTAGCTAGGAGGCCAACTGAAGAGCATCAGAGGTTCGTGAATGCATGATTTTGGGTATGAGATGTAAAGAAAGCTTATTGATGGCCTTGAGGGTCTTTGTGGAGCTTATGCAAGTGGTTGTGTGAAGTGGAACAAGCCACAGTTGAAAGTATCGCAGTTAAGGTTTTCATCTGGTAAATCCTCAGTCAACTGCGCAATTGAAGAAGATAGAAACTCAATTAAAAGTCTCTATGGTCATGGGATGTTGTGTTAATACATATGACATCATTTCAAGTTCAATTCATCAAGAGTTAAATGTGTGAGAAGTTACTAAGTTAGGGTTCTCAGGGTAATATCCCCTATTTAGTGCCTGACTTCAAGACCATCTACCTCAAGATAAAAGTCTCATCTCAGTTATTGGCCAACATGGAACTTGTAGAGAATGTTCTTAGCTTTAATTTGAGTACTATAAGTCCTCGGATAGATTTATAGAACTCAAGTTATGATCTGGACAAGTTACAGGTCATTTGAGGTTTGTGATTTTGGTCAACAAAAGTCAACCAACTTCCAAGCCAGTTTTGACCTAGAAGGGTGTTTCTCCTCAACTTTTAGTCAACATTAAAGTTGTAGGTCTTGATCTTAGCTTTCCAAATTGTATTAGAAGTCTTTCATCTAATTTGTAGAACTTAAGTTATGAGGTTTACAAGTCAGGGGTATTTTGGGAAAGTAAGATTATGGGTCATAAAATTATAGGTCCATTTCACCAACTTGCACACTTCAAATGGAAATCTTTTCAACATGAAACTTGCTTCAAATGGGGCCAATTGCACTAATAAACCATCTCTTGTCATGGTGGGGGCTTAGATTGAGAATTTGGGGTTTGAATTTTTCATAAAGGAAGCTTAAAATTGAGAATTTGAGACTTATTGGATTTTAAACTTTTTCAAGGCAAGTTTGTGCATTTTTTGATTGCAAATAACAATTCAAAGACATTGCCATCTTCACATTGGATTTTTGAAGTCTCAAAATGGGCCATTTTCATGGTTTCTTTCTCTTGAAGTAACAAAACTGGAAATCAATCATAGGATCAAAATTAAACCTCCAATCTCATTCCTTAAATTTACACAACTGATATGTAGTGGATTGGGATCAAAAAATCAAGTGGTGTAGTGTTAAAAATGTGCATGGGATTTTCAAAAAGTGGTGAAATGTGAAAATTCAAAATGGGCTGTTTTGCATGGATTAAGGCCCCATTTGATCACAAATCCATCATATAAGTATTCTTGAGGAATTTTCAGGCAGAGCTAGGTCATTCTCACTGCATGAACAACCATTTTCGTTTTCAAAAAAGTGGTGAAAACTCAAAATTCAATTTCTCAGATTTACTCCATTTCAAGGCAAATTGAAGGTTGCAAAAGCTTTATTATGGATCATTGAACGTGTTTGGATCGTTTTCTTCAAGCTTTAGAACCTGTTGAAGGCTCAGTGGAAATTCTCCACTAGGTAACTTGAATTTAACCTTACACTCTCAATATACTATGGTTCTTCGCCATTTTTGTTGCATTTGGATCCTTGAAGTGTGCAGATCATTTCTGGATATTAATTGTTGATGTTCATAACATTTGAAAAATGGAGCTTCAAACTTGGTTGATTTTGTATTGACTGTTTTTGCATGTTTTTGCTTCAATTTTCATGGATCTATAACCTACATAACATGAGGATGATGTTAGGATGAATTTATTTGAGTTTTGGTGAACTTCACTTTTTGGCATGCAAGCTTGTTGTTCGATTTTCTCTTTATTGGTGAGGTTTCCATGAAAACTAAGGCTAGATTCTTGTTCCCCTCGGAGAGTAGATGGATTTCCATATAAGGTTTGTATGAAACGGTGGAAAAACGGAGAAGTTGTGATGGCAAGGGGGTACCGCGGTGGCCGGACGTGGCGAGGAAGACGACCGGCAACACGCCGGCGCCGACGAGCTTCATCGGAGAAGAAGACGGTGATGTGTCGCTCCAAGGTTCGTCCGATCGTGTACTACCATTTGCGCGCGTCTGTCGCTTGCGCGAAAATAAGGTGTCGGCATGACAGAAGAGTCGCCACCTTTCGTTATTTATCCCTCAGAACGGGAAAGGAAACGATCGGAAAAACCTAACGAAAAAGGTAAGACAAGGTCATCGCAACCATTGTCTGGATTCGGGAGTCGGTTACGCAAGGGGAAGGTATTAGCACCCCTCACGTCCGTCGTACTCGACGGGATCCTCGCTTATTGTGTTTACTTGGACGGGTTGGTTTCATTCTATCTACCTATCAAGGCTGGTTGAAAAAGAAAAGAAAATGACTCGGCAAAGCGTCGCACTTTATGCCTACGTATTCTCATCAGAGAATGAGAAATCAGAGTCAACGTAGTTCGGCCTACGACGGGTTATGGGGGAAGGTAGCTCACCAAGACATCGCCATCTTGTGCCTACGTACTCTCAACAGGTATGAGAGATCAGAGCTTACGTAGTTCGGGAAACTACGGTTTATTTCCTGTCTTTTACGAAAGAAGTGTTTTTTATTGTGTTTGCGATTTCAACCGCACTAAAGACTATGACCTGAGAGTGAATGCGTCGCATGTCACCCAAAGGGTACCATACTAAACATCCAGACTGTGGAAAAGAAACTCTCCCACCATCCTTTCTCAGATAGCTTAAGGCTCGTAACGTACGAAAAAAATCATTCATGATTACTGTATCTTAAACTATTTTGAGATGAGAAGAGAACAAGCCCAACTAGGAGGGAGACTATCAAGTCCTACTGTTGTCATGCCATGGATTCATCCTATGGTTGAGTTTTGAACAGGGAACTCCTAGAAGTTGTCATGCATAGGTTTCAACCTAAAGTTCTATCATCAATTCCTTATCAAAGGAAATGAGAGTCCTTAGGGATCATGTCAATGATACACCAAAACAGACAAAGCATCAGCTTAACAGTAAAATGCATGCAATGAAAGTGAGGGAGGAAATGTGTGTGGGGCTTCAGCCTCCACAAGCTCATCTCAACCTCAAGCCAGAATGGATAACAGTAATCATACTGAAATATAAACAACATTCTATCAAGCAATAACGGTAAACTGCAATCATACAGATAAAATGAAATAAAATGCCATCAGGCAAACAAACCAGATGGGCAAGGGAGCTGGGCTCTACCGAATACCCGCAAGCAAAGCCACACAGTAACAATACAAGCAGAGGGAGCAACTCAACCTCTAGTGCAATCATGCTTCTAGATTCTACCTATTCTAGATATGGACTTATTCTAATGCATCAAACAAGTCAAGCAAAACACAGCAATACAGAAAAGAAAAGAAGAAGATCAACCCCTCTCTCAACCTCAAGCTTCAGCTCTTCCAACAGCAACTCATTCTTCAGACTTCAATCACTCTTGACAAATATCAATTTGCTTTTCCAGGTTTCAACCCTTCATCATAAGTCTCAACTTATCTTCTCCCTTTAAGCTTCAGCTTCTTGATCAGCTCCACCTTCAGGCTTCACCTAATCTTCAGGAATCTTCAAGTATCAACTTGCTCTTGTTGCTCTTTAAGCTTCAGCTGGAATGGCAATATTCAAGGATTCATCCTCTTCAACACTCTTCAATGAAGTCTTCATCTTCACACTCAAGCTCTGCATCTCTCAAGATAATCAAACCAGAGGAAATCACTTACTGGATAAGCTGGGGGATATTGAACTGCTTATTTGACCACCAAAGGTGACCTATAAGGGTTCAACATCAAAGGAATGGTTCCCTCAAAAGTTCTACTTCCTAGGCACATCACTTATCCCTCCAAAGGAGAGAGGTGTATACCATGGAAGGACTTTGAATCATAGGGAGGAATGGAGGTGAAAGATACCATCCATGTTTAAGAAAGAAGTTGTCTAAGTCTAAACTCTTCCTAATTCCTAACCCTAAAACAACAAAAAGGAAAATAAGATCAAGCTCTCAAGCTCCTCAAAGCATCTTCAGGTCTTCTACTATGCTCCTCAATGCTCCTTAGAACAAGATCAAGCTCTCCAAGTCCACAAAGCAAAGCAAACAACAATACAAGCCCACAAGACCAACACAAACAATCAACCAATACAAAAATCAACTAAAAATAGTACACTACTATATTAAATCCTAATATAATTTCTAAGGGATCCTACATACCTACCCTTAATACCCATATATTCCCCATAGTCTAACTTGTCCTAGAAACCCAAAATCTAAAGTTATTATGGACCTATGTTGAAGTTTGACCTAATTCTACACAACCTAATGTCATCTAATCAAAACTAACCTAAAAATCATCACAAAAATATGGAATAAATCCAGGGGGAAGCTAAAACCTATATCTAACTATCCTAAAAAGATTGGCCTAAAAATGCTAAGGGAACTACCTAAACTAAATTCTACAAATTCATATATCAAGATAAAAGAATTAAAATGCAATAAAAGTAGAAAATATGCAAAAAAATACCAAAATGCATGAAATGACACATATTTTTATTTTATATTTTTCTTGACAAAAATATGAAATAGGAGAAAAAACTCCCATTAAAAAATCTTTATTTTTCAATTTATTATAATTTTCTAAGTTGGAAAGAAAATGGAGAAAATATAAAATGAAAATGAATGGATGGGGTGCAATCAGTAAACATATGCAGTTAAAATCACGCTTGGGCCCAGACTGGGGGGTTCAGATAGCATGCGCGCTCGGCCCATCATTAAACAGAAAAAACAATTAATAAAACCAAAAGAAAATAAAAGAACTACGGTGCAAATAGAAACGAATAATAGTTCAAAATACAATTGGGCCACGAAGGGGGGTGTGGATAGCCATTATCACTTAAGCCCAGAATTCCTTTTAATGAAACGCGGCGTTTCATCACGTTTCAGAATCCCTCCAAAACAAAATTGAATGTGGTGCGTTGGATTGCTTCTCAGGTCAAGGGGTCAAGCCAGCATCTGACGGCTGCGAGATCGTCTTCTTCCTCCAACCTAGGGTTTGGCCATGAAAGCTCCAAAAACCAGAGTTCATGCACTCATCTTCCACCTGCTCGTGCTACCTCAAATCAACATCCAATTCAATCATTCAAAACCCTAAGTTGCTCAGTTTTTCATGCTGAACACGATCATGGCCTTGGTTTTCATTGAAAGAGTCTCTATCCTCAAACCCGATGGTGTATCCAAATTAATCTCAAAATATGATCAATCCTCAACTTTAACCAACCTTAGATTTCTTTATACTAACATGATCACCACATTTCCCTAATCAAAACCAGCTATTAAACTTGCATTATCACTCACTATATCACAAGTTCTTGCTCCCTAAAGAAATGGTGTCCATGACTAAAACTCCACCAAATGATCCTAAACTCTTCAGAATTCATCACCTAGGTGTCTCTAGCCATTCTAAACTAATAATTCAACCTAACCATGCCTAAATAATAAGGTGAAAGAGATTTTGCAAACCTGATTTCTTGGTATGGCAGGTGATGAAATCCTGCACTTCAAGGCTTGAAACTCTTCAAGAATGA
Organism: Lathyrus sativus; assembly: GCA_963859935.3. Classification (NCBI taxonomy): domain Eukaryota; kingdom Viridiplantae; phylum Streptophyta; class Magnoliopsida; order Fabales; family Fabaceae; genus Lathyrus; species Lathyrus sativus. The sequence continues at coordinate 49,742,564 of OZ012739.1, read as the reverse complement.
TCCTTGGATGAAGATACTTCTTCTGTTTGCAAAAAATTGGAGGGAGAATGCTTGCACTTCAAGATTCGATGATGATTGGCTTCTTGCAAATTCAATTGGAACACCCTCAATCTTCCATCAATGGAGCTTCAATTCAGCATGCACACTCTCAGAGGGATCTATGGAAAGTGTTTGTGAAGAAAAAATGGATGGGAATGAAGAAGAATGAAGAAATTGCACTTGACTTGCAATGGAAGCTTTTGGATTTCACTCTCTCTTCTATGCACCAATTCACACCAACCTTGCATCTGAGCAAGATGCATTTGTTATATAGAGTGGTTTAGAATCATCTAGAACCCTCTAGGATCATCCAATGAGAAATTGAACTTTTCATGTCATGGTATTTTGATTTCCAATCTCCTCACATTTTATCTCATGCCAAGCTCCTTGTACACTTCAATTATGACTTGAATTTATCCCCACATGAGATTTATGACAAGTTACAATGCATAACTACCTTGCTTATTCAGTTTTGCCTTGTTTTGCTTTGGTACCTTAATGTGCAAGTAATCCAATTCCAAAGAAGCCCTATGATCCAAGCCTCAAATCAAAATTGTGGCTGAACCATTGTTCTTAGAATGTCATTTGGAGTCAAAATGACCTATTACATGACATGGTTTGGACTTATAACTTGTGATTTCCAATTTTCAATTTCACTTTAATTAACTTATGCCTCCATTTTAGGCCATTTTTATCACTTTTTGATATGAGCCTTTTCAAAATCTCATGACCTCCCTACTAGCCTTAAAACATCATTCTAAGCAAGTTTTATGTTGAAAATTTTTCCATTTGAAGCTTGGAAATAGGAGATATGGCCTTATGCTTGAAATGACCTATAACCTCCAAATGACCAAAATGCCCTTGACTTGTCAAAGCCATATGTTGAGTTATACAAATCCTATCAAGGAATTCTAGTACTCTCTAGAAAGCTAAGAAGATGCCCTTCAACATTCATGTTGACCAAGAATCCATAGGAATCATCCTACTAGGGCAAAAGTTGGATGCAAGTTGGGTGACTTTCAAGGACCCAGATTCACATACCTCAGATGACCTGTAATTTGTCAAAGTCATAACTTGAGCTCTACAAATCCTATCAAGGACTTCTACCACTAAAATTAAAGCTAAGAACAAGATCTACAACATTCATGTTGTGGGGAAGATGAGATGACAATCACATCTTGAGCTAAACTGCCTTGAATATAGGGATCAAACTAGGGGATTTTACACTGTCAGTCCTTAGAAACCCTAGCTTAAAACTTCTCAAACTCTTCAATCATGATGAGTTGGTCTAGGAATCATCCTTATAGCATCTCAATGCATCATTCCATGATCACATGGCTCTTGGATTAGGTCTCATAGGGTTGACCCAGTCAAACCCTAATTCCACCACTCATGGCTGAATCTTCTGAATTCTTGTACAATGACCTCTCTAGGCTTCATGATGGCTTTCAAGACATCTCACAAGCTTTCTCAATGCTTTAAGTCCATCCTCATAGTCTCAGAATCATCTGAGGAGCTCCCACAACTCTCAAGTTATGAGGCACACAACCTTGGTTTCAACCAATCTCTCTGAGGATCTCTTGAGTTCTCTGACAAAGGTATCAACCTTTGAACCTTTGAATAACCTTCTTGGCTAGCTTCAAAGTCTCATATAAATCTTGATGGGTAAATAAATGTTGGTCAAATTTTAGGGTGCAACAACTGCCCCTATTCAAACGGCTTGAACCTGACTGGGTGAGGAGCGAACGACTCTCAGCCAATCAAGGTGCGAGACGGTTGAATACCGATAAACCCGGAAATTTGCCAACTGCATAAGTACACGGTACTCAGGCAGGGACGAATCTTCGAACACTGAAATAATAGTTGCACGGCAACTAGCTGGAGACATGCTGATCTGACATCGCCGTCGGACAACCAAAACACCCAACATCGCCGTTGGAGAACTAAAGAATCTGACATCACCGTCATAAACAAACATCCAACATCGCCGCTAGAGAACTAAATCTGACATCGCCGTCGGAAACAAAACACCCAACATCGCCGCTGGAAAACTGAAGAATCTGACATCGCCGCCAGAGACGAACATCCTGCATTTCCGCCGGAAAACAAAGAATCTGACCTCGCCGTCATAAACAAAACCCCCAATATCGCCGCTGGAAAACTAAATCACTTGACATACCCAACATCGCCACTGGAAAGATAAACCACCTGACATCGCCGCCAGAAACAAACGTCCAACATCGCCGCTGGAAAACTAAAGAATCAGACATCGCCGCCAGAAACAAACTATAACTCTGGGAAACAGCCGACATCGCCGTCAAGTAATCATAATCTGACTTCGCCGTCAACTCTCAACATCGTCTGACCTCGCCGTCGGGGTGAAGAAACTTCATTGGGGAATTGGTCACACGGTAACCGGTAATACGTAGTCGATCATGCCATCAGGCATTCAAGAAACACTGTCGGGCATCAGCCGGACTCCAACCATCAGGTTGATCATGCCATCAGGCATTCCGCATTACTGTCGGGCATCAGCCGGACTTCATTAGCAAATCGGGAATAGAATTCTTGGTCAATCATGAGCCAACTGGGAACATCTAAACCTCTGCCATCAGGCACTCTGCATCAGCTGAGAGAACTGCTTCATTAACACGGTCAGACTTCAATCATGGAGTCTTCAAGGGAGATTTCAACTTCACCGTTATAAAACCTGCTGGGGAGGACGCTTCGCCGCTGGGGAATCTGGAGAACTATCAAGTAACTCCGCTCCGAGGGTCCAGAAATCATTCTGGATAAATCAACTCTGCTGAGGACTTCAAGAATCATCTTGAACAAATAACTCCGCTGGGGACCTTCAAGAATCATCTTGCACCGGTAACCATTCTGGAGATTTCAGGAATCATCCTGAGCGAATACTCTGTTGGGGATTCCAGGAATCATCCTGGGCAACTCTTGCCGGGGACAAACCAATCATGGCTTGAGCAGCTTCCAAGGATTCGGCTCTCTTGGGGCTTCAGGAATCATCCTGGGCAACCTTCACTGGGGACCCTACTGGGGAGCTTAAGAATCATCTTAAGCAAATAGCCCTATTGAGGAATTCAAGAATCATCTTGAACCGAATACTTCGCTGGGGAATTCAAGAATCATCTTGAGCAAGCGACTTCGTTGGGGGAGTATGTCAGGAATCATCCTGAACACCTGCAAAACAAGAACGATAACGACCTAGATCATGTTTATTATGCATATGCTTCAGCAATGGCACAATGCTCCACACGGTGGAAATGCTATGCGTTTATGATAAATGCTATGCAATCATGCACAATGATGCGATCCCGCCGGCAAAATAAATGCCGAAGGGAGAATCCTCTTGTCAAGGGGGAAGAACTACTCAGATAGAGGAATCATCCTGCTGAGGAGAACATGGTCACGCCAATATCAATTGGACTCCACATGGGACACAACTTTAGTTGACTGCTGCGGGGGAAACAAATTCAGTTGACTACTGCAGGGGGACGAAGCTCTACGAGAACCTGGACCTGCTGAGGGACAACGATGTCAATCGCGAGAATAAACTGCGTGGCCTTCATGGCTACTTCTCTGGAGATAACTCTGTGGGGAAACAACTTCGGTTGTTCAACACTCTACTGGGGAAGAACCAATCATGGTCTGAGCAACTTCCAAGGATTCGGCTCTCTTGGGGGTCTGCAAACTCGGCTGGGGAAGAAGAAATCATTCTTCTTCGCTGGAGAGAGTACGACTTTGGTGGGGAATTTCAATTCCGTTGGGGAAGAAGGACTCATCCGACTTCGGGGGAGAGTACAACTCTGGTGGGGAATCTCAATTCCGTTGGGGAAGAAGGACTCATCCGACTTCGGGGGAGAGTACAACTCTGGTGGGGAATCTCAATTCCGCTAGAGACTTCAGTCTGGCACCATCAATTGCTGCATACTTCGGCGTGCGAATAGTTTCCTACGGAACCTGCACTTGTGACCCGGTGCTGGGGGATGAATTCATGCTTCGGCGCCTGACTCAGTTGAGGGGATGACGTTCCTTCAGGACGCATCTGGTTGGGGGAGAGAATCTTCTCTGCCTGGGGAGACATATCAATGCTCACGATCTCGCGTTCAGACTCTACAGGGAGGGGCTACTGAACTCTGCTGGAGAAAGAGGAATCATCCTGCTTCAGGGATGCGCACGGCGCACTGTCTGGAATATGCTACACCTGTAACAACACAAACAAACAGACAAGATACCCTTTTCAAAGGGACCTATCAAGGTTATTATCTCGTGACAATATTCAAGTAATTAATTGTTTCAACAATCAGTGGCCTAGGCCAGTAAGTTTATGTATGCGCATTTTATCAAAAACATCGGCGTTTTATTTCGCAAACAAAACAGGTAAATGCTAAACAGACAAACAGAATTGCTGAATAGTATGCATTTTATTGATAACGAACCCCTGAATGGGTAAAAATGTTTTACAACAGATGCAAGCTCCTGGAATGAGGAAGCCGCGCAAAAATAAAATATAAATATACATCAGTATATATAAATGTCGGCAACGAGGTGTAGACGAACACCATGAGTTGATCCTTCTATGACCCACTCGACTTCGATACTTCTCCGACGCTTCAGCTTCAGAAGAGATTGATTCAGATAAACGTCCCTCAGGTCTTCCGAACCACTAAACAATGAAAGTCCACACGCGGAACGCAATAATTTGCTTTTTCAAATCCCTAACTTTTGCGTGAACCGCCCTTTGCGGGTTTTCAGTTCACCGGGATACCCTTTTTTGCCGAAGCCGCCCAGTGTAGGTTTTCGACTTCGCGGGTGTACATTTTTTCAATTTATATCCCTAATTTTTTCCCGAACCTTTTTATTCTATTTTTGGTTCGCCGGGATGCCCCTTTTTTGCCTGGACTCTCTTTTTTTGTCCAGCGGATCGCTTTCAAGCAAAGTATTTTTTAACTGCGTCCGCGTTTATCGGGGATGCCAAATCTTCACCATCCATCATGGATAACAACAAAGCTCCTCCCGAGAAGACCTTGCTGACGACGTACGGCCCTTCGTAATTCGGAGTCCACTTGCCCCGGTAATCGGAGTGTGGAGGAAGAATCTTCTTCAGGACGAGATCACCCGTCTGAAAGCTTCTAGGACGCACCTTCTTATCATAAGCTTTCTTCATTCGGCTTTGGTACAGAGGACCAAATGCAATCGATGCTAACCTCTTCTCGTCCATCAGGCTGAATTGGTTCAGACGATTCATAATCCATTCTGCCTCGTCGAGTTTCACATCAACCAAAACTCGCAAAGAAGGGATTTCCACTTCTAACTGTAGGACGGCTTCCATACCGTACACCAAGGAGAAAGGAGTTGCCCCGGTCGACGTACGTACCGTCGTACGATAACCGTGCAATGTGAATGGCAGCATCTCGTGCCAATCTTTGTATGTCACAACCATCTTCTGAACAATCTTCTTTATCTTCTTGTTGGCTGCTTCAACGGCGCCATTCATCTTCGGCCGGTAAGGAGATGAGTTGTGGTGTTCAATCTTGAAACTCTGGCACAGCTCCTTCATCATCTTGTTATTCAGATTCGAACCATTATCAGTAATGATCCGCTCGGGAATTCCATAACGACAGATGATGTCCCTCTTTATGAATTTAGCCACCACCTGCTTGGTCACATTAGCATACGAGGTTGCCTCCACCCACTTGGTGAAGTAGTCGATAGCTACCAGAATGAAGCGATGACCGTTAGATGCAGTGGGCTCGATCTTGCCTATCATGTCGATGCCCCACATGGAGAACGGCCACGAGGAGGACATGACATTCAACGGGCACGACGGTACATGAACTTTATCAGCATAAATCTGACATTTATGACATCTCTTCGCGAATCTGAAGCAATCAGACTCCATCGTCGGCCAGTAGTATCCTGCTCTCAGGATCTTCCTCTCCATAGCATGCCCGCCGGCGTGCATACCAAATGTGCCTTCATGGACTTCTTCCATGAGCATACTCGCCTCTTTCTCATCTACACATCTGAGTAGCACGAGATCATGGTTTCTCTTATACAACACTCCATCAGGGTTGAGATAAAAGTTTCTAGACAGCCTCCTCAGAGTCTTCTTATCCTGGGTTGACGCACCCGCAGGATACTCCTTAGTCATAAGGAAGGTCTGGATGTCATGGAACCATGGCTTGCCGTCGGCGGCTTCCTCGATTGCAAAGACGAATGCCGGTCTATCAAGACGGGATAAGACAATTCTTGGAGCCTCATTCCAAAAATTGACTTTATACATTGAAGCCAACATGGCTAAGGCATCAGCCATTGATTTTCCGCTCTGGGCACATGATGGAGTTCCACTCGATCAAAGAACGGAAGCAGCCTTCTGGCATAATTCATATATGGCACCAAATTCGATTGACGAGTCTCCCACTCCCCTTTAATTTGGTTGATCACAAGCGCTGAGTCACCATATACGTCTAGATTCTTGATTCTCAAATCAATTGCCTCTTCTAGACCCATGATGCATGCTTCGTACTCCGCCTCATTATTGGTGACTGGAAACGTCAGTCTCGCAGTAAACGGGATGTGGGATCCGTGGGGAGTCGTGATGATAGCCCCGATGCCACTTCCATAGGAATTAACCGCTCCGTCGAATATCAACTTCCACTGGGATTTCCTATCTGGCCCCTCGTCGGGAAACGACTCATCGCAATCATTCGCTTTGAGAAACATAATATCCTCGTCAGGGAATTCAAACTTCATCGGCTGATAGTCCTCGATCGGCTGTTCGGAAAGGTAATCAGACAATACGCTTCCCTTAATGGCCTTCTGGGACACGTACTGAATATCATATTCCGTTAGCACCATTTGCCATCTGGCAATCCTGCCCGAAAGAGCCTGCTTCTCGAAGACGTACTTGATCGGATCCATCTTTGAAATTAGCATAGTGGTGTGATTGAGCATGTACTGTCGTAAACGTTTGGCAGCCCAGGCTAGTGCACAACACGTCTTCTCCAGCATCGAGTATCGAGATTCACAGTCGGTGAACTTTTTACTCAAGTAGTAAATGGCATGCTCCTTTCTTCCCGTCTCATCGTACAGACCGAGAACACACCCCATACTGTTCTCAAGAACTGTCAAGTACATGATTAATGGCCGTCCAACCACTGGGGGTATCAAGATTGGAGGTTCATGAAGATACTGCTTTATCTTGTCGAATGCCTTCTGGCAATCCTCATTCCAAGTAATCGCCTGATCTTTCTTTAAAAGCTTGAACATCGGTTCACAAGTGGCCGTGAGCTGAGAGACAAACCTTGCAATGTAGTTTATTCTGCCCAAGAAACCACGAACTTCTTTTTCTGTTTTCGGCGCTGGCATTTCTTGAATGGCTTTAATTTTCGCAGGATCAACCTCGATGCCTCGTTCACTTACGATAAACCCCAATAACTTTCCGGACCGCACTCCGAAAGTGCATTTGTTAGGATTCAGCCTCAACCTGAACTTCCTAAGCCTCTCAAAAAGCTTCAATAAGTTGACCAGATGCTCTTCCTCCGTTTGGGACTTCGCAATCATGTCATCAACATAGACCTCGATCTCATGATGAATCATATCATGAAACAAAGTTACCATTGCTCGCTGGTAAGTGGCCCCTGCGTTCTTCAGACCGAAGGGCATTACCTTATAGCAAAATGTTCCCCAGGGGGTGATAAACGTCGTTTTCTCCATGTCCTCCGGCGCCATCTTGATCTGGTTGTAACCGGAGAAGCCATCCATGAACGAAAACACGGATAACTGGGATGTGTTGTCGACCAACACATCGATATGAGGCAACGGGAAATCATCTTTAGGGCTCGCCCTATTCAAATCCCGATAATCGACGCAGATGCGTACCTTACCGTCCTTCTTCGGTACAGGCACTATGTTGGCGACCCACGGAGGGTAAGTGGTGACCGCTAAGAAGCCAGCATCGAGCTGTTTCTGCACTTCTTCTTTAATCTTAACGGCCATATCTGGTCTCGTCCTCCTAAGCTTCTGCTTAACGGGAGGGCAATCTTCTCGTAGCGGCAAGTGGTGGACCACGATGTCCGTGTCAAGTCCGGGCATATCTTCGTATGACCAAGCAAAGACATCACTATACTCTCGAAGCATCTCGACCAATCTCTGCTTGACATCATTCTGCAACGCAGCCCCTATCCTGACGTTTCTGACGAGCTCTTCAGAACCCAGATTTACGATCTCGATCTCCTTCTCATGAGGCAGAATAACCTTTTCCTCTTGTTTCAACAAGCGGGCCAACTCTTCAGGATGGTCTTCGTCTTCATCAATCTCTTCTTCGGCTTGATAGACCGGGCAATCGAAGTCGAAGTGAGCCGTAGAAGGTCCAGAGTCGATGTCATCTGTTATGTGGATCCTGCAATAATAAGGGTTAAGTTTAAAACAAGAATATGCAGGTTAGCACAAACCCCGTTGCCATTTTGCTGTTTTTCAAAACAAACATAAAACAAGAATAACAGAGATCGCAATATTTGAATATGAAGAAAACGCCTTTGATTTATTAACAAAATGCACGTACATAATCCAACAAGGCCCTGACAATAAAACCGCTATGCCCCGGGTAGGACATAGGGTTGTACAATGATTGAAAAAAGTAAATCATTACTCTTCACTTGTCAGCTGGATGATATCCTTGATGGTCCAATTGTTGAGGCCCTTGCCCGGCTTGCTTGGATGAATCCAAGAGTCGAGATCACAATCGCTATCCCCGCTATCTTCAGACGCCGCGTTGATGCTTTCGAAAATCACTCCGCCACTGGTAAATAGGATCGGCCCCTTACCCCATGACGCACTGCTAGACGAAGAAGAAGAAGCTTCAGCTCCAGGAGAGTACCCCAACCCAAACTTATCCTGCTTGATTGGTATCTCCAAAATATGCCCCCAACCTGGGGTAGATCCAGCTTGGACGACGGCCCGAGCTTCTTTGAATGAGGAGAGATTCATCTCTGGCTTTTATGTGACTACAGGAGCTACCTCTTTCACTTTGACAGCTTCAAATGCCTGGCAGAGAGTTTCATAGATTTCGCCATCCATTTCAACATACTTAAAGGATGACAAATGGCGCACCATTATGTCCTCCTCGCCACACACGGTTACTATGCTTCCTCCGACAGCATATTTGAGCTTTTGGTGCAACGTGGAAGTCACGACACCAGCAACATGGATCCATGGCCGGACCAAGAGGCAACTATAGGCAGGCATGATGTCCATAATATAAAAGACCGTGTAGAACGTTTCCGGACCAACTTGGATCGACAGGGTCACCTCCCCGAAAACGTGGCGTTTAGTTCCGTCGAACGCCTTCACAACCAGATCACTGGGTGTGCAGATCACTCCACGAGTATCCAACTTCATTAATGCCTTCTTCGGAAGGACATTAAGCGACGAATCTGTGTCCACCAGGACGTGCGACATGATTGTGCCCCTACACTCTATCGAGATGTGCAGGGCGCTGTTGTGATTCCTTCCTTTTGGCGTCAGCTCTAAGTCTGTGAACCCTAACCCATTGCCAGCATTGACGTGGGCTACCACCTCTTCTAGCTGATTCACCGATATCTCTTGCGGTACGTAGGAAGCGTTCAATACCTTTAGCAACGCATTGCGGTGTGCTTCAGAACACAGCAACAAGTTGAGAATAGAAATCTTCGACGGCGTCTGATGGAGATGGTCTACAATCTTGTAGTCTCTCTTTTTGATCAACCGCATAAACTCCTCGGCGTCTTTGACAAGCAAATCTTTTTCTACCCCAGACGGGACCTCTTCGACGACTTTGCTTTTACCCTTATCGGCCGCCTCAGCTCTGACCGCTTTATCTGCCACGACCTCCGGCGGTGCAAATACTCTTCTGCTGCGAGTAATACCACTGATTCCTGCGAGATTCTCCGTAGTCGACCCATACGGTTCCAGCTCAAACTTTTGACCGTTGCAATAGACTTCAGCCCCATAATGCCACAGAACGGCGTTAGTGCTCTCGAATGGTATCGGCCCAGCTATGGTAATAGTAATTGTGGGCGGTCTGGGCGCAGCAATGGTTATCGGCCGGCGAGGGATGGTGATGGTGGCGACTTCATCAGCCTGCTTCAACACTACCTCTCCTGATACACTTTCAGCCCTCCGGCTGAACTGCAGAATCCCTTCAGCCATCAGGCTTTGAATTCCTTCTACCAATTGCTCGCATCCATCAGAATGTGTAGCACAATCCATGCATAACTCTCCGCATCCTGGAAAGAACCCTCTTTTCAACAACTTAGCTTTGACGAAGCTGAGCGGCGTCTTTAGGTCTCTGACATCAGTCAACAGATCTGCACTCTCTTCCTCGATAATGGCGTTCACTCCGCCTCCCCTATGATTCGGCATAGGATTCTTCGTGACATTGGGCACATTATTGGAGAAGTTAATAATCTTGGCATCTACCAGGTCCTGCACCTTGTGCTTAAAGGCCTTGCAGTTCTCAATTGTATGCCCTGGTGCCCCTATGTGGAAATCGCAAGTGGCATTTGCATCAAACCCTGGTAGAGGTGCCCCTGTCAAGGGAGCCATCGTCCTCTTCTGAACCAACTAAAGCTGAAGCAAGGTCTGCAAGAGTTGCGTGTACGACATAGGCGGTGCCTCGAAGTGACGGTTTGTCAAAGAAGCCCGATTCTAGTACTTTCTATATCCCTGTTGATTCGGCTGCTGTTGCTGCTGCTGCTGCGGAGCTGCCGGGATATTTATACTGGCTATTTGCTGCTGAGGGCCTTTGCCCTTCCTTCGAGCGTTGGTCACAGCGCTCGTCTCTCCTTCTCGTCGTTTACCAGCATAAGGTTTCTTTCCACCTCCTCCAGCTGAGGAGGATTCACCTTGAATTTTCCCGATCTTGATTCCATTCTCGACGTGCTCGCCCATGATAATGAGAGCTGAGAACGTCCCAGACATACCGCTGACTAACTTTTCATAGTAAACCCCTGGGAGGGTAGCCACAAACATCTGCACGAGCTCGCGTTCAACCATCGGCGGCTAAACCCGGGCGGCCAACTCATGCCACCGCTGGGCGTACTCCTTAAATCCTTCATTATTCCTCTGCGAAAGGTTCTGGAGCTGAACTCGGTTCGGGGCCAAGTCGCTATTGTACTGGTAATGGCGGACAAATGCTTCAGCGAGATCCTTCCAGGTACGCACGCTAGTGGGCTCCAAACCCATGTACCACTCGAGGGATGGTCCGAAAAGGCTGTCCTGGAAGAAGTGCATCAGAAACTTCTCGTCTTCGGAATAGGCAGACATCTTCCTGTAGTACGATCTCAGGTGGACACGAGGGCAGGTGGTACCCTTATATTTCTCAAAGTCAGGAACCCTGAACTTAGGAGGTACCTTGAAATCAGCAATTAACCCCAGCTTGGACATATCAACGCCCAAAGTATTCTGATTCTCAATATCTCTCATTTTGTCTTCAAGTGCTTTGAATCTGAGCCACGCTTCAGCATTCAGCTCCCCTTCTGCACCTCTTTGAGAGAACACATCATCCTGATGATCCTCAAGCCATGGTTGAGGCACCAACAGATTCCCGACGCCAGCATTTCCGTTGCCCGGCCCGATGTTGACATTAGCTCCCAGACTCCCATTACCGACGCCCGTCGTGTTGAGTCCGATGTTGGCCATCACATTGCCATTAGCACTGCCGTTGCCCCCGGCCACGGGGACACCATTCTGCGGAGTATCAACTGGTGGAGGAGTAGGCACAGCCCCGCCATGGAGTATGCCGTTGCTATCAACCCTGGAGATCAAAGGCTGAACCAAAGTCCTGAGCTGGTCTTGACCATTGGCGACCACCTGCATAAGTTCCATGAAGCGATCCATCCTCTCGCGGAGCTCCTGAACGTCTGTCTGCACTTGATCCATGATCCTGGTCTGATTAGCTCTAGTCGGGTAACGGTGAATTAGTCTCTGATCAATCCTGGAATCACCGGAAACAGCCTGGGACCTGTAAACCTGAAAAACCTATAAACACTAAAGGTTAGGAAAAACAACAAAATGTACGCTATGCAAATGCTTCATGCAGATGTATGCGTGTGTCTGTGTGTTTGGGAGATTCCCCCGATCCTAGTGCCTGAGTGCCAGTGCTGATAATAATAATAAGAAGAAGTCTGAGTCCAATCATGGAAACATCAATCTCATATATAAAGAAAGCCTATCAAGGCAGTACATAGCATCAGCGAGTACAAGACGAATCAACAGCGTGACCTCAGCCAACAAGCCTGGTGATGGTCAGCATACAACAATGATCAAAACAAAAGGAATACAAATAGTCAAGTACGGCCATGGGCGCGATACTCTTCTAACAACTCCTTCGTCTCTGGATGATCTGGCAGAGTGAGCAACCCCTCGACGAGCAATTCCCTCTGCACAATGGTATACTGAAGTCCTTTGATCGAACCTTCCCATGCTCCTTCGCCAAAGCAATCTTCTAATTTCTGCTTCTTAGACTCAAACGTCAGCTTGCGTTCCTTCAGGTTAGCAAGAGCTTTGTTGAGCTGGCCTTTGACGGCGTATCTGCGGGCGGTTTCTTCATCAAACCTCTATTCACTGTCCTTCACCTCGGCTTCCAGCTTGGAGATCTACAGCATCAACTTATCCTCCCGCTCTTTCCTGGTGGCAAGGGAAGCTTTCCAGTGTTGGTTGAACTTGGATATCCTCCGATATGCCTCGTCCAAATGTTGCTTCTTCGTAGCTAGTACGTCGTTGACAACTTTGAAGTCTCGACCCATGCGTTCACGCTCGGCTATCTGCTTAGTCAGGTCTGTACCTAGCTGGTTCACCAACTCTGTCTGCTTTCTGAAAGCATGAACGACTTCGTTCCTTTCGCTTCGGAGCTGAGCTAGTTCCTTTTCCAGTTCTTCGTTCGCCCGCTTCAATTCATCCCGCTCAGCTAATACCTGCTTATGCTGCTGAATGGACACAGTAGTAGGCTCTTCGATCATCGGAGGACTTTCTGGCTTGGCCTGAGGAAACGGCATCCCTATAGCATTGGCCCTGGCTCTGATCCAAGTCAAATACGGAGGGTAGGCTTGATTGTTGCTCTTTCCCAGCAAAGGCTTTCCTCGCTTACTGATACTGTTCCAGGCGCGCTAAAGCTTGGACAACAGATCCCCCTCTAGAGTACCAGTGAGATACAGAGATTCCTGTACCTCTTCATCCTTCGGCGGATTCCTCAAAGCATACGCGAACTGGCGGACCAACAACGACGGATTGTAGTTTATGCAGCCCTTCCTACCTATCAGAGGTACATTTGGAAACCCGCTGCAACTAAAGATCACCTCAGTAACCAACCTATCTCTGTCGAACCAATCAATATCCTCTGCCGATAAGCTCATCAGACGCTCAGGCCACTCAGCTGTGGCTGCAGACAAGACAAAAGGACCCCTCTTGGGCAGATGACTTTCAAGCCATTTGTACAGCAAGGGTACGCAGCACGAGACGTTCTTCCCCCTCCTGTTCTCGTTTTTGTAGTGAACTGAATGATAGACATCTCCTATCAAAGTAGGGACTGGATTCCCTGAAGCAAAGATGTGAAATGCATCAAAGTCTACAAAATCGGGCATGTTGGGGAACAGAATAATGCCGTATATGCATAGAGCGAGGATGGCATTGAACGCGACCCAACATCCGTCCTTGGCACACTGTTGAGCTTTACCTACCAGAAACTGCAATGAGAACCCATGAACCTTGTTCCAACTAGTCAACACTAACTCGGAGGCGTCCAAATGAAGTGAAGGAGCTAAACCAGCCAGATCAGGCTCAGCATCCATATGAACAAAAGGCATCTGCCTCTTGATAGACACACCTAGCAAATCAGCATACTCTTCCAGCGTAGGTGCGAGAAAAAGTCCTGAAAAGTGAAACATCTCAGCGGAGGGTCGTAGAACTGCAGCAGAGCGTGCAACCCATTCAACTCGAACACAGAAGGCTTATGAACCAAGCTGAGCAACCTGCCATAAGATTTCCTGAACTCATCCTTCACAGAATCATCTGCTAGAGCTATCAAACCAGTCAGCTTAACCACGTCAGGGGTAGGGAACTTGTAAGCCACGGTCTTCCTCAGAGAGCCCATAACAATACAATAGGAGGCAAGAAATCTTGGATCGGGGAAAACGGTACCTGCAACACAGACACACGTTAATGAAATGCAAATGAGTATGCAAACTAATGCAAAATGCAATCATGCAATAAGAGGCCAAAGCAACTGCTGCTGTGGAGATTCTGTATCAACAACCACTGATAAGAAGAAAACCCCGGTGTAGGACCACGAATCTGATCTGCCAAGAACAACCATCTGATAGGACCATATACACAGGATCATAATTCTGCTCTGTCAAGAACAAATGTCTGATAATAAGGACCTCGGATGTATGATCAAGAAATATCTGCTGATGAGGTCTTCAGACCCTAAATCAAAAATTTGCCCTATCAAGAACAAACATACAGCTGCTGACGAGATTTTCAGACCCCAAAAATCTGCTCTATCAAGAACAAACAACACCTGCTGATGAGATCTTCAGACCCCAAAAATCTTCTCTATCAAGAACAAACAACAACTGCTGATGAGATCTTCAGACCCCAAAAATCTGCTCTATCAAGAGTAAACAACTGATGACAAAACTATGCTCTATCAAGAACAGACACACACCTGATGATAAGATCCTCTGATCAAAACCTGCTCTATCAAGAACAGACAAATCTGCAACTGAGAAACCCTGGTACCAACAAAACTGATTCACTGTCAAGAAAACCAGGTGGTCTGAAGGTCAAAATTTCCTGCAATAAACCCAACCCCACTCATAGGTATGGACCTAAACTGACTCAAGGTACGACATCCTATGCGTTCATCAGCGTCACAGACTTTCAAGAGGGGTGATACGATACCCAGAAGGTGTGGCATCACCAGCTCATGAAGCGGCCTCACTTAGCTGAATCACAAATGATCGGTCCCCAGAGTCGACAATCCACCAAACCAGCAACTGTCTCAACCCAAAGGGTTGAAAGGGAAGCCAACCGGATGAACCTCGTCTGAGCGTGGATTTCATGAGACACTAGTGCCTGCAAAGCAAGCACGCGCCCACTAATTTCCACTCTAAGTCTCTAGTGCACTCAAGCCTGGGTCTGGCTTCTCACTCATCAGAACTCCCATCCCACAACAGCACAGATAATCATATTATACTGAATATCAAATGCGGGAAATAAAGTGCGAGAAGTAAAATGCGATAAATAAATGCAACCCAACAAGTAAACATACAAGCGTTAGGATTGACTCTCTTAAGGGACGTTGGATCCCAAATGCATAGGGAACTATCGCTGCGTCCCCAGCAGAGTCGCCAGCTGTCGCTTACGCGAAAATAAGGTGCCGGCATGACAGAAGAGTCGCCACCTTTCGTTATTTATCCCTCAGAACGGGAAAGGAAACGATCGGAAAAACCTAACGAAAAAAGGTAAGACAAGGTCATCACAACCATTGTCTGGATTCGGGAGTCGGTTACACAAGGGGAAGGTATTAGCACCCCTCACGTCCGTCGTACTCGACGGGATCCTTGCTTGTTGTGTTTACTTGGACGGGTTGGTTTTATTCTATCTACCTATCAAGGCTGGTTGAAAAAGAAAAGAAAATGACTCGGCAAAGCGTCGCCCTTTATGCCTACGTATTCTCATCAGAGAATGAGAAATCAGAGTCAACATAGTTCGGCCTACGACGGGTTATGGGGGAAGGTAGCTCGCCAAGACATCGCCATCTTGTGCCTACATACTCTCAACAGGTATGAGAGATCAGAGCTTACGTAGTTCGGGAAACTACGGTTTATTTCCTGTCTTTTACGAAAGAAGTGTTTTTTATTGTGTTTGCGATTTCAACCGCACTAGAGACTATGACCTGAGAGTGAATGCGTCGCATGTCACCCAAAGGGTACCATACTAAACATCCAGATTGTGGAAAAGAAACTCTCCCACCATCCTTTCTCATATAGCTTAAGGCTCGTAACGTACGAAAGAAATCATTCATGATTACTGTATCTTAAGCTGTTTTGAGATGAGAAGAGAACAGGCCCAACTAGGAGGGAGACTATCAAGTCCTACTGTTGTCATGCCATGGATTCATCCTATGGTTGAGTTTTGAACAGGGAACTCCTAGAAGTTGTCATGCATAGATTTCAACCTAAAGTTCTATCATCAATTCCTTATCAAAGGAAATGAGAGTCCTAAGGGATCATGTCAATGATACACCAAAACAGACAAAGCATCAGCTTAACAGTAAAATGCATGCAATGCAAGTGAGGGAGGAAATGTGTGTGGGGCTTCAGCCTCCACAAGCTCATCTCAACCTCAAGCCAGAATGGATAACAGTAATCATACTGAAATATAAACAACATGTTATCAAGCAATAACGGTAAACTGCAATCATACAGATAAAATGAAAAAAAATGCCATCAGGCAAACAAACCACATGGGCAAGGGAGCTGGGCTCTACCGAATACCCGCAAGCAAAGCCACACAGTAACAATACAAGCAGAGGGAGCAACTTAACCTCTAGTGCAATCATGCTTCTAGATTCTACCTATTCTAGATATGGACTTATTCTAATGCATCAAACAAGTCAAGTAAAACACAGCAATACAGAAAAGAAAAGAAGAAGATCAACCCCTCTCTCAACCTCAAGCTTCAGCTCTTCCAATAGCAACTCAGTCTTCAGACTTCAATCACTCTTGACAAATATCAATTTGCTTTTCCAGGTTTCAACCCTTCATCATAAGTCTCAACTTATCTTCTCCCTTTAAGCTTCAGCTTCTTGATCAGCTCCACCTTCAGGCTTCACCTAATCTTCAGGAATCTTCAAGTATCAACTTGCTCTTGTTGCTCTTCAAGCTTCAGCTGGAATGACAATATTCAAGGATTCATCCTCTTCAACACTCTTCAATGAAGTCTTCATCTTCACACTCAAGCTCTGCATCTCTCAAGATAATCAAACCAGAGGAAATCACTTACTGGATAAGCTGGGGGATATTGAACTGCTTATTTGACCACCAAAGGTGACCTATAAGGGTTCAACATCAAAGGAATGGTTCCCTCAAAAGTTCTACTTCCTAGGCACATCACTTATCCCTCCAAAGGAGAGAGGTGTATACCATGGAAGGACTTTGAATCATAGGGAGGAATGGAGGTGAAAGATACCATCCATGTTTAAGAAAGAAGTTGTCTAAGTCTAAACTCTTCCTAATTCCTAACCCTAAAACAACAAAAAGGAAAACAAGATCAAGCTCTCAAACTCCTCAAAGCATCTTCAAGTCTTCTACTATGCTCCTCAATGCTCCTTAGAACAAGATCAAGCTCTCCAAGCCCACAAAGCAAAGCAAACAACAATACAAGCCCACAAGGGCAACACAAACAATCAACCAATACAAAAATCAACTAAAAATAGTATACTACTATATTAAATCCTAATATAATTTCTAAGGGATCCTACATACCTACCCTTAATACCCATATATGCCCCATAGTCTAACTTGTCCTAGAAACCCAAAATCTAAAGTTATTATGGACCTATGTTGAAGTTTGACCTAATTCTACACAACCTAATGTCATCTAATCAAAACTAACCTAAAAATCATCACAAAAATATGGAATAAATCCAAGGGGAAGCTAAAACCTATATCTAACTACCCAGAAAAGATTGGCCTAAAAATGCTAAGGGAACTACCTAAACTAAATTCTACAAATTCATATATCAAGATAAAAGAATTAAAATGCAATAAAAGTAGAAAATATGCAAAAAATACCAAAATGCATGAAATGACACATATTTTTATTTTATATTTTTCTTGACAAAAATATGAAATAGGAGAAAAAACTCCCATTAAAAAATCTTTATTTTTCAATTTATTATGATTTTCTAAGTTGGAAAGAAAATGGAGAAAATATAAAATGAAAATGAATGGATGGGGTGCAATCAGTAAACATATGCAGTTAAAATCACGCTTGGGCCCAGACTGGGGGGTTCAGATAGCATGCGCGCTCGTCCCATCATTAAACAGAAAAAACAATTAATAAAACCAAAAGAAAATAAAAGAACTACGGTGCAAATAGAAACGAATTATAATTCAAAATACAATTGGGCCACGAAGGGGGGTGTGGATAGCCATTATCACTTAAGCCCAGAATTCCTTTTAATGAAACGCGGCGTTTCATCACGTTTCAGAATCCCTCCAAAACGAAATTGAATGTGGTGCGTTGGATTGCTTCTCAAGTCAAGGGGTCAAGCCAGCATCTGACGGCTGCGAGATCGTCTTCTTCCTCCAACCTAGGGTTTGGCCATGAAAGCTCCAAAAACCAGAGTTCATGCACTCATCTTCCACCTGCTCGTGCTACCTCAAATCAACATCAAATTCAACCATTCAAAACCCTAATTTGCTCAGTTTTTCATGCTGAACACGATCATGGCCTTGGTTTTCATTGAAAGAGTCTCTATCCTCAAACCCGATGGTGTATCCAAATTAATCTCAAAATATGATCAATCCTCAACTTCAACCAACCTTAGATTTCTTTATACTAACATGATCACCAGATTGCCCTAATCAAAACCAGCTATTAAACTTGCATTATCACTCATTATATCACAAGTTCTTGCTCCCTAAAGAAATGGTGTCCATGACTGAAACTCCACCAAATGATCCTAAACTCTTCAGAATTCATCACCTAGGTGTCTCTAGCCATTCTAAACTAATAATTCAACCTAACCATGCCTAAATAATGAGGTGAAAGAGATTTTGCAAACCTGGTTTCTTGGTATGGCAGGTGATGAAATCCTTCACTTCAAGGCTTGAAACTCTTCAAGAATGATCCTTGGATGAAGATACTTCTTCTGTTTGCAAAAAATTGGAGGGAGAATGCTTGCACTTCAAGATTCGATGATGATTGGCTTCTTGGAAATTCAATTGGAACACCCTCAATCTTCCATCAATGGAGCTTCAATTCAGCATGCACACTCTCAGAGGGATCTATGGAAAGTGTTTGTGAAGAAAAAATGGATGGGAATGAAGAAGAATGAAGAAATTGCACTTGACTTGCAATGGAAGCTTTTGGATTTCACTCTCTCTTCTATGCACCAATTCACACCAACCTTGCATCTGAGCAAGTTACATTTGTTATATAGAGTGGTTTAGAATCATATAGAACCCTCTAGGATCATCCAATGAGAAATTGAACTTTTCATGTCATGGTATTTTGATTTCCAATCTCCTCACATGCTATCTCATGCCAAGCTCCTTGTACACTTCAATTCTGACTTGAATTTATCCCCACATGAGATTTATGACAAGTTACAATGCATAACTATCTTGCTTATTGAGTTTTGCCTTGTTTTGCTTTGGTACCTTAATGTGCAAGTAATCCAATTCCAAAGCAGCCCTATGATCCAAGCCTCAAATCAAAATTGTGGCTGAACCATTGTTCTTAGAATGTCATTTGGAGTCAAAATGACCTATTACATGACATGGTTTGGACTTATAACTTGTGATTTCCAATTTTCAATTTCACTTTAATTAACTTTTGCCTCCATTTTAGGCCATTTTTATCACTTTTTGATATGAGCCTTGTCAACATCTCATGACCTCCCTACTAGCCTTAAAACATCATTCTAAGCAAGTTTGATGTTGAAGATGTTTCCATTTGAAGCTTGGAAATAGGAGATATGGCCTTATGCTTGAAATGACCTATAACCTCCAAATGACCAAAATGCCCTTGACTTGTCAAAGCCATAAGTTGAGTTCTACAAATCCTATCAGGGACTTCTAGTACTATATAGAAAGCTAAGAGGATACCCTTCAACATTCATGTTTACCAAGAATCCATAGGAATCATCCTACTAGGGCAAACGTTGGATGCAAGTTGGGTGACTTTCAAGGACCCAGATTCACATACCTCAGATGACCTGTAATTTGTCAAAGTCATAACTTGAGCTCTACAAATCCTATCAAGGACTTCTACCACTCAAATTAAAGCTAAGAATAAGCTATACAACATTTATGTTGTAGGGAAGATGAGATGACAATCACATCTTGAGCTAAACTGCCTTGAAGATAGGGATCAAACTAGGGGATTTTACACTGTCAGTCCTTAGAATCCCTAGCTTAAAACTTCTCAAACTCTTCAATAATGATGAGTTGGTCTAGGAATCATCCTTATAGCATCTCAATGCATCATTCCATGATCACATGGCTCTTGGATTAGGTGTCAACCCTCTCCAAATCATCAGTTGACCTAGGGTTGACCCAGTCAAACCCTAATTCCACCACTCATGGCTGAATCTTCTGAATTCTTGTACAATGACCTCTCTAGGCTTCATGATGGCTTTCAAGACATCTCACAAGCTTTCTCAATGCTTCAAGTCCATCATCATAGTCTCAGAATCATCTGAGAGCTCCCACAACTCTCAAGTTATGAGGCACACAACCTTGGTTTCAACCAATCTCTCTGAGGATCTCTTGAGTTCTCTGACAAAGGTATCAACCTTTGAACCTTTGAATAACCTTCTTGGCTAGCTTCAAAGTCTCATATAACTCTTGATGGGTAAATAAATGTTGGTCAAATTTTGGGGTGCAACAGCGTCCGATCATGATCTATGTGTTCCTCATTTTTTTTGTTTACACCATAACAAGTCCCAATTTCATTAATTGATGTGGCACTTCCCTTGGCCACTTGATTGAATTACTTTTATTTTGATCGTGTGGTCTGCAGTGATTTCCACCATACCCTAAGTCAAACCAACCATACTTTGTCTATTCTGTTTTTTAATTTCTTTTTTCCTCTTGCTGGGCCTTGCGCGAATTGATATTGGCACCCCCTGGGAGGCCCAGTCCACTGTTTTGCCTTAATTTAATTGCTATCCATACCACATTCCTTTCCATTTATTCTTATGTTATTTTATTTTTCTGTTTTGAGCTGTTTCAAATTTAATTCAAATAAAATGGTTTCAATAGTTTAAAAATTCACAAAACATAATTTTCATAAACTTTAAGATGTCTAGTTTTTTCTGGAAATTTTTATTTTATTTTTTGATTTTATTTTCAATTTAAAAACGAATTAAATATTGGGGCTGTTTTATTTCATTTAAATTGTGGTTTTGTTCTTTCTTGATTTTATTTCCATGTTTAAACTTCTTATTTTTGCATGATTTTTTTTGAGCATTGTGTTGGCATGTTAATTGATCCTTGGATATTTTTTCCATGATTTTGTAAGTGCTGTTTCCATGTGGTTTGATTCTTTTTTGTTCCCTCTCCATTTCTGCCCTGTTTTGGAATACTCTTGATGTTTGCCTTCTGTTGAGGCACTTCCCTTTTGTTTTTCAATCTCCCCTTTTACCCCTGGTTCCTAATACCTTGGGGGTCCTCTGAGATTTTATTTGGTTTCTTTTGATGCATTTTCTTATTTTTCATGTAATTTGCAAGTTGCTTCATGTTTGTGCATCTTTGTTGTTGCATTTGTTTTGTTTTGCTTCCAAAAGCTTAGTTTTTCATTATTGATGAACCTAATTCTGATTGTTTCATGTTAGGGACTTGTTATAGGTCTTGTGTGCTAATTCTTTGGTTTTTATCATATGCAAAAGTTGTTCATTTGTTATCATACTTTCATGTTTGCATATTGTGTTTCCATAAGTGATGTTTGTTTGCATTCTTTGATGTTATTGTTGGCATTTGCTCATGATGTTGTGCTTTGGCTTTTGAGATCTCTTCTTCTCATCCCCATTCTGTCCAATGACCTTAGAATACTACTTAAGGTTGCTTGGTTCCTCCTGAGGAGGAACCGGAAGCTTGCCTAAAGTAATGAATCCATGAGGACTTTTTCTCATTGTTTTTGTTGCTTGTTTTCTATGCATCTTCTTCTCCATTTCTCTTGTGTTTATTCATACCATGGCTTGAGGTTGAGATGAGCTTGTGGAGGTTCCAGCCCCACACATATTTCCTCCCTCACTTGCATTGCATCTTTGGCTTCCTTGTTGCATTTGTGTTTGCATCCTACATTTGCATTGTTTCTTATTGTTTCTTCTTCTTTTGTCTTCCTTCCCTTAGGATTTCTAACCTTTATTGTTCAAGAGAGGTTATGATAGACATTAGGGTTCTAACCATGCATGATAAAATTAGGTAGTCCCCTTTCAAACTCAACTTTAGGTGCACATTGTATGACAACTTTTAGGGTTTGGACTAGTCCCCCTTAGTTCGTCCTCTGTCTCTTCTCATCTTCAAACAACTTCAATCCACTTAATAAAACTTGACCATTGTTTCACGCTACGAGCCTTAAGCCATTTGGGAAATGATGATTGGGTGGTTGCCTCTCAATTATCTAGAATGTTAGTGTATGTCCTTCGAATGATATACAAAGCATTCGCTCCTAGATCATAGTCTCTATTGTAGCATGAATCACAAACCAAATTCAAAACACTTCTTCCTTAAAAAACACAAAAACAATTCAAACTCTTTTTCACCCCTTGGGGTCTTAATCAGGAAAACTCTTTTCATAAACAAGAGTGTTGTTAACTTTCAGTCCTATCGCAAACGATAACGCCTAAGTCTCTAAAAGTCGAGCTGCATACACCAACTGCTAGAACTGTCTATTAACCCTACTCAGGTAACACTTTTGAACAGCCTGTGTTCTCGTAAGCCCGAACTACGTTTTCTTTGATCTTTCGTACCAGATGAAAGTACGTAGGCACAAGACGCTATGTCTTGGCGAGCAACCTTCCCCCCTTCTTTGGCCGTAGTTAGGCGAACTACGTTGACTCTGACTTTCCCATTGCACGAGGGAGTACGTAGGCACAGAGCGGCGATGCTCTACCGAGTCAGTTCTTTTTCTTTCTCTTTTGTCCATAAGCCTTTAGCATAGATAGTTTACACACCCTTTTAGCTAGACAACACATGCGTGGATCCCATCGAGTACGACGGACGTGAGGGGTGCTCATACCTTCCCCTTGCGTAACCGACTCCCGAACCTAGGACTTGGTTGTGATGACCTCGTCTTTTCCCGTTTTCGTCAGGTTTTTTCGATCGTTTCCTTTCCCTCTTCTTTGGGATAAATAACGATAGGTGGCGACTCTGTTAGTCATTGTCGACCTCTTTTTTCGCAGTAGCGACAGAGCGGAATTTGACTAAGTGGAATGGAGTGTCTGGCTTTCCTTTGGCTTTCTTGGTTGATAAGGCGTGGCAGTTCGCTAAGGATGGTTGTTGGATTGTATTTTGCGCTATTCTAGCCCTTTGTATCTATGGTATTATATTGTTTCCTAATCTCCCTGACTTTGTGGATTTAGATGCATTCCATATTTTGGCTTCAGGAAACCCAGTGCCTACTCTTCTTGGAGATGTTTATCATTTTGTTCACTACAAGAATGAGAAACGAAGGGGAAAGAATGTAGTGTGTTGTGTTCCCTTGTTGTACAGATGGTTTGCTAGCCATATGCCCAAGGCAGGTCTGTTTGTTGCTACTGCTTGTACTTCATAGTCGTCGGAGAGGTTGATGGGTCTATCTGTAAAGAACATTACTTGGTTTGACCAAGACATGCTGGGTACAGAGGTTATTTATAGTTGTAGTGGGTTTCCTAACGTCCCTTTGGTCGGAAGGAAAGGATGCATCAACTATAACCCATCTTTGCTGGTTAGGCAGTTCAGATACGCTCTGAGGGATCCTCCTAAGGAAGAGGAGATACAGGAATCTCTGTATCTCACCGGATTATTAGAGGGTGAGTCTTTAGGCAGACTTGTGCATGCTTGGAAAATCATTCACAGGAAAGGGAAAGCCTTATTGGGGAAGAGTAATAGTCGAGCATATGACCCTTACCGGACTTGGATTCATGATAGAGCTGTGAAGTTTCTGATGTCGTTTTTTTTAGTTGCACCTTTGTATCCTCTCATGATTGAAGAACCCACTACCATAGACATTCAGAAGTACAATCAGTTATTGTTTGAGAAGGAAGAGTTGAGAAAAGCCAATGAAGAGTTGGAGAAAGAAATCATTCAGCTTCGAAGTGAGAAGATTGAGGCTGTTCATTCCTTCAAGAAGCAAACTGAGCTTGTAAAAAAATTGGATACGGATCTGTCCAAGGAGACCAATTCTCGATAGCGTTTGGGTTTGGATTTCAAGGCTGTTAATAGTGTTCTTGCCTCCAAGAAGGAATATTTAGATAGAGCTTACTTGAAGATTTCTAAGTTTAACAACCAATGGAATTCTACGCTCACCAACAACAAAGAGCGTGAAGACAGGTTAAAGCTACAGATCAGCAAGTTGAAGACGCAGCTCAATTCCAAAGACGAGAAGATTGCAGCAGAGGCATCACTCAGACGGGATAGTGAGTACAGACAGAACGAGGCTATTGTGAACTCGAAGGATTGTAGGTTGAGAGCTGATTCCAAGAGATGCAAGCTCGAGGCATGCTTTGGGGATGGAGCTTGGGAAGATCATGTTGAGAGTCTACAGGACACTATTAGCCAGCAAGAGCTACTTATTCAAGGACTACTTGCTAGAACAGATCATCCTGAGATGCGAGAGTTGCTAGGGGACTTCCGGTCTCGTCATCCAGCTTGGCTATCTTGTTTATCTGTTGTAGCTTGTTGCTTATTGCTTGTTGTACTGACCATCATCAGACTTGTTGGTTGAGGTCTTTTCTATTGTACTCAGTTGTTTCTTGTACATTGCCTGGTGGCCTGTGATTATATACGAGAAGGTTTTGTTATATGTTTGTCTGTAGGGTTCTCCATTGTTGTTTTTCTCCCAGAAACTATAATCGAGGGGGAAAATTCCCTGTTGCATTCATACATGTCTGCATCTTGCATTTTTCGCATTGCAGGTGCATCGGAACCGTTAATCTTATTTTCTTGTGCTTCATAATGTGTTTTAGGATTGTCAATCAAACGACTCACCAGTATGCAACTAGGGGAAATCAGAAGAGAGTAATGGAGTAGATGCAAGCAGAGATCCAGGAAATGAGGGACCGGATGGCCTAGTTCATGGAGGTAATGCAAGGAGTGGCTAATGGACAAGAGCAACTTCGTACTCTAGTGCAGCCCTTGATTGCACATGTTGATGGCAACTGTGTGTTGCATGGTGGGAATGCTGCCAATCCTCCAGATGTTGAGACTCCTCGAGCTGATAACATCATGCCTACTTTGGTTATCTACTGCGGGAGGGAGTGGTAATGCTGGTGGTGCCGGTAATGCTGCAGGTTTCAACAACACTGGTCTTGGTAATGTTGGAAATGGTAATGTTAATGGGAATGCTTATGGTCCTGACACCACTTATGCTATATATGGTAATATGGATCACCTCTGGAACGAAGACAGGCAAGATGATATGTTCTCGCCGAGGGTTGTGGTTGCTGAGTTACCCTCCAAAGCTGATAAGAGGACCAAGATGATTGAAGAAAAAATGAAGTCCCTTGAAAGTAAAAATTCCATGGGCCTTGACATGGCTAACTTGGGACTGATACCGGACCTGAGAGTGCCGTCGAAGTTCAAAGTCCCAGACTTTGACAAATATAAGGGTACCACCTGCCCGAGAGTTCATCTGAGATCCTACTACCATAAGATGTCTGCCTACTCAGACGATGAGAAATTGCTCATGCATTTCTTTCAGGACAGTCTGTCTGGTCCTTCGTTGGAATGGTACATGAGTCTGGAACCCGTGAACGTCCGCAGTTGGAGGGACTTGGCTGAGGCCTTTGTGAAACATTATCAATTCAACAGCGACCTTGTTCCCAACAGGGTCCAGCTTCAGAATCTTTCACAAAGGAATAATGAATGTTTCAAGGAATATGCCCAAAGATGGCGGGAGCTAGCAGCCAGGATGCAGCCGCCCATGGTGGAGCGTGAACTCACTGATATATTTGTCACCACTCTTCCTTGCGTGTATTACGAGAAGCTCATTAGTAGAATGTCGGGTAGTTTCTCTGACTTAATCATCACCGGAGAGAGGGTGGAAAATGGTATCAAGTTAGGGAAGATAAGTGCTGGTGAAATGCCCTCAGCTGGAGGAGGTAAGAAGGTAAGAAGGTGCTCGGTGTTGCACCCCAAAATTTGAAAAACCGTTTCTTATATTTGGCTTATGTTTTGATTCATTTTGCATTTTCATTTGCATACCGCATACTGTGCATTTTTGCAGCCGGAGTGATTTAATCGGGATTACAGCCTTTTTCCTTGTGTTTGAGACAATTCAAACCGTTTCGAATACGGAGATTTATTTTGGAATTTGCACTCTGCCCGGTGATTCAGTCTACGATGATGGTTTCGTGGTATTTCGGTATCCGGTCTTGTTACTGTATATTTTATGGCATTCTCGAATTTTTTCGTTCGTCAATTTATTTTCTTAGATTTTATTTCTTATTTTGGCATAGTTTTTAGATTTTAAATAGGTTTATTTCTATTTTCTAGAGGTTTTAGAATATTTTAGTTTTTAGAATAGATTTTTATTGGTTTTTGGATTTAAGTTTTCTTTTTTAGATTTTTAATTCTTAATAGATTTTAAATAACTTTTTAATAGACTTTTATTAGTAATTCCTTTTTTTAGAATATATTGAGTTTTATTTTTTCTTTTAGATTTTATTAATTCTTTAATATAGAATTTAATTAGAATATTAGAGTTTATTAAGATTAAGCTTTAATTAGTTTTATTTTAGTTTATTTGATTTAGTATTAAATTAGTACCTTAATTGATTTAGTTAGTTTAAGCTGAATTAATTATTGGTTTACTTAATTAATTTTCGTTTCAGCTTTTACTTTAATTAGGTTTGTTAATTAATATTAGTTTTACTTAGTTTAATCAGCTTTAATTAATCATTTGCAGTTTAATTAATTGTAATAGTCCACTAATCATTCTTTTTCATTCTGCAGTCTGACAAGTGGCAGAGGCTATAAATAGCCTGCACAGTACTCTCTTTCTTCATTGATTGACACGCGTTTCCATGCAAACACCAATGCTGGCTCGCCGGAAGAATTAAACGGATCAAAATTGTCACCGGAAAATTCAAACGTATTCATCTATTTTTCATACTTTTTCCAGATCTTCATCATGTTCTTCATTTTTTTCCCAGAACTCATGCAAACCTTCAACCATTTTCCAGATTTTTCTTCACATCTTCATCCCAACTCAAGAACATTCATCATGTTCATCCTTCATTTTCAAGAATTCATCAAAAACTCATCTAAAGTTCATCAATATTCAACACATTCTCCAGTTTCCTTAACATGTTCATCCATCTCCATGAACTTCTTCCTGTTCGTCAAATATTTTCCAGAAATCCATGAACACTCAAACCTCCAAATCTTATTCGAACTTCACCAAATTCATCAATAAACTCCAGATCCAAAACTTCCACAAACCACAAATGTTGCGGTTAGAATATGATATCAAATTATTAATTAATTTGAATCGCATCTTTAGTTCACAACCGCTCTTTGATTTATCCGAAGGAAAAGGTCAAAAGAGGAAAACCTAATTTTGCATAATAAAGACAATGCAGGAAGAGATCTAGGTAAGGGGTTGGTTAAGCTTAGGGAAGGTACTAGCACCCTAAACTTCTGTAGTACTCTACAGGAACCTTTTGTTTATCGTATGCTTTTTTATTTTTATTTATTATCTACTTTAATATATATTGAGCTAAGGGATAAAGTGACCTAAGGACCTAAGGGTTAGTCCTAAGTTTACTCGGCACGACGTCGCATCTTGTGCCTACGTATCCTGGACAGGGAATGGAATCAGAGTAATCGTAGTTCCCCTCGAAAGGGAGGTTAGAAACGTCTTGACTATGGTCAAAGTTTCAATGGGGAATAAACATATCTTAAGGACATGCTTACGTGGAGTCTTTGAAACTCCTATTTCTATGTTGAATTTGTTAATTGAAAATTTAGGCTTGAAATTAGGGATTCCACGGTGGAAAACCCTAAACAGAGTACGGCGACTCTTTGACCTAATGCTAGGGTAAAGGGCATTTTTGTCCACGGCGGGACGCCTAGGCTAAATAGGGTTTTGAAATGTTCAAAGGGTAAGGCTATTGACTCGGCTGTCAAACGGCTAGACCTAATCCTTCAGAAGGATGATTAACGGTAAACATGCAAACATGGCGAAATATTATATGGCAGAAATAAAATGTGGAAAGTAAATAAAGCATCGCGACGATCACTCGCGTAAATTACAAGTCCCCAAAAAAATGCAAAATAAAATAAATTGCGACCATGGCCTCGCGTAAATTACATCCATGGAACAACATAAATTAAATAAATATTAATCGGAATTTAAGTATAATCTGAGGAGAAGAATAGAGAACATTAGTGAAAAGTTAGACAGAAATATGATAAATAATGAAACAGTTAATGTTGAAAGAAAGACAAAATGCAATTTAGAATTTTAATTATAGTTTTATTAGTTTTGAAAAGGGATTTTAGTTTAAATTTTGAAGAAAATAATTTTAATGTTGATAAAAAAGTTTTTTGTTTTTAATTTTTAATTTTTAAAAAGGCTTCAATGTTAATATTTAAAATAAAAGTCTTTAGTTTAAAATTTAAAAAAATGTTTTAGTTTTAATTTTAACAAAAACTTCTTTAG
This sequence comes from Lathyrus sativus, assembly GCA_963859935.3. NCBI lineage: Eukaryota > Viridiplantae > Streptophyta > Magnoliopsida > Fabales > Fabaceae > Lathyrus > Lathyrus sativus. Next base: position 49,713,866 of record OZ012739.1, on the reverse strand, counting down.
TTTAATGTTAATTTTTAAAAAAAATTTCTTAGTTTAATGTTAATTTTAAAAAAAGGTTTTAGTTTAAAGTTAATTTAAATAAAGGTTTTAGTTTAATGTTAATTTAAATAAAGGTTTTAGTTTCAACATTAAAAAAAAAGTTTTAGTTTTGATTATAATAAAAGTTTTTTTTTGAATGAAAATTTTAGCAGCTCAAACTCAATTACTTTAAAAAAGAAAATAAGATAATAATTTTACAAAAAAAATAATAAAAATAAATAGGACAAAAAAACTAAAGGAAGGAGAAATAATAATAAATAATAATAAAAAAAAAGGGAAGGATAATGAAAAGGGAAGGAATTTAACCACTGGGGTGGCGATACATCCTTTGTTTCTGCTCATTTAACCACTGGGGTGACGATACATCCTTTGTTTTTGCTCATTTGACCCATTAGGATTGACTTTAATTTCCTTTCTTTCTGCTCATTTGACCCATTAGAGTTGCCTTTAATTACCTTTTCTCCTCTTACTCTTCCTTATCCTGGAAATGGATTACGAAAGAAGAAAACAAAACAAAAAAAAAGAAATAACAGCCAATTAACGATGCTTACGGTGAGATTATTCAGATTCCCTGCTTTTGTTGTGACGGACGGTTGATTTTCGGAGGTGGATTTCTCGCGGTTCCGAAACTTCATCTGATTGAGATGATGATGAAGCCTCGAAGATTTTTTTGATAAGTCGTGAGAACGGCCGCCGTGTGTTCTTTTCTTCCTCCCTTCCCCCTTTTATCAAATGTAACTCATGTTTATAGAATAAAAATAAAAGAAAAACAAAAAGTGAAGAAGGTGGGATTCGAACTCTCGTCCTCTCACACTCACAACTCCTTACACACGGTCTCTTGCCAATTGTGCCATTTTATTCATTCCAAATAAAGTGGCACTAGAAACCATGTAAAGGTAGGACAAATTTGGGGTGAAACAGATGCCCCTATTTAAATAGCTTCACCGGATGATTTGAGCAGCGGAGACTCGAGAAATCGCGGTGAAAGGGATTTAAATACAGATAACCGGAAATTTGGCCCCTAGATGCAGTGATATGCAATGATATGGACAAAATAACACGAACTATAATGCTGACAATGCCATGAATCTAATATGATGCGTATGATGGAATGATGAATGCAAGGATGTAGACGACACGACGTCATAGGGGACAGCGCAGCGAAGAATTGCACTGGGGAAGAAGACACGCGGTGGTGACAAGGTAACATAGGATCCACACGGAGACAGGACCAGGTAAACGACATACGCTAGAGTTTTCAGGACATTCCTTGAAGAGATCGAGCGGGATCTTCAGGACTCACCGGAAAACATATAGGGAGAGACAAACATCATAACATTTCGGAAGAACGTCGAAAAGGAGACACGTCGTATCTGGAAGAACGTCAGATAGACATGACACGAAATAGTCGATGTGTGCCAAGTAAACTGGACTTTGTCCACAAGGTAAGACGCGGATAAAACACAACCTCGGGGAGAAAAATGCAAATGGGGATAAAACACCCATGTTGCCAAGTAACTAAATTCGTCCACAAGGTAAGACGCGGATAAAACACGACCTCGGGGAGAAAAATGCAAATGGGGATAAAGCACCCATGATGCCAAGTAAATAAATTCGTCCACAAGGTAAGACGCGGGTAAAACACGACCTCGGGGAGAAAAAGCAAATAGGGATAAAACACCCATGATGCCAGGTAAATTGGACTTCGTCCACGAGGTAATACGCGGGTAAAACACGACCTCGGGAGAAGAAGCAAATGGAGATAAAACACCCATGATGCCAGGTAAATTGGACTTCGTCCACGAGGTAATACGCGGGTAAAACACGACCTCGGGAGAAGAAGCAAATGGGGATAAAACACCCATGATGCCAGGAAAATTGGACTTCGTCCACGAGGTAATACGCGGGTAAAACACGACCTCGGGAGAAAAAGCAAATGGGGATAAAACACCCATGATATGCACATGTGTATAAATCATGCTATGATAGATGATCAAATGACAATGCCGATGTCGACGACAAGGCTCGACTCTGTTGGTAAGATGACAAGACTGGAAAACTGATTCCTCAACCCGGAGATCACTGCCACTTGCTAAATTGTAATCAGGTTGATGGTCCTCGTAGGAAGGATGGAAAGCCGCTTGGAGATCTTTCAAGTAAACTGCCCCAGATTAAATTGTCCATTACAGATGAACTGATAATTGCTTCAGCTTGTCTGATTCTGAAAATGACTGTTTTACTGTACCCTCGGAAGCTTTGCCCCAGTCCGAGTCTTGAAAATCTCATGGATAAACCAGATCTGAGAAGACCTTGCCCCTGATAGGATCACTTGACCAAGTTTCTCGATTGTTTGAAATTTCCTTAGAGGAAAGCCAGTTTGCAAACAAAAATATTCATACAAACATGGTAATGCAAAGTTCATGCAACTTTTGAAATCAAAATTATTTTTGAAAGATGAAAAATAAATGAGTCATCGATTAGAATGCGGCGGTCCAGGACGCTCAAAGTTTAATATAGGTATACGGCCCAAATAAATGATTCACAAAGATCTTTAGGAGTCAGCTTACACAACCTTGTTGTAGCATGCTTTCAAAATATCCTTGTTTCAATTAGGTCTTTTGAGGGTTGTAACGTGGCCTGGTTCACGGTTTATGAAACAAAGGATAAAGGCTCAAAATTTGTTTGTTCCCACCCAATCTACATGATAATCTTCAGTCCTACGCTTAGTTAACTCATATTATGCATTCAGGTTCCTATAGGTTAGGAATTGCACTGATGGTAGTAATGATGGTTCGAAAGTCAAGGGACTCTTGAGATGGCCATCACTACTTTCCTATAACATTTGGTTGTTTTGACATTTAGGATTTTTAGGGTAAGGATTTAAAACTCCTCTCTGCATTATCCCTAAATTTTGCCTGAGCTGTTTCTTGTGAAGATTACAGTCAGCGGGATGCCCCAGTTTTGCCTAAGTCTCCTTTATAGGTTTTGACTTAGCGGACTTTTTTTTGAAAGAAAATGACTGCCTAGCTTAATGATCACGGTGAACCATCATCGGCTTTTGACTTGGAAAACATCTTCGACACTTACTTGCTGTGTACGAAGGAAAACTTGTGAATTCAACCTTTATATGAAAGGTGTATTGCAGGAAAGCACAACCGAGTTAACTGAGAACTACCCATCCCCAGGCTAAGATTGCGGGTTTTTTTGTAAAGAAAGAAACTCCAACTTCTAGGCTCGAAGGGGGTGACAAGGGGATAACTTCCTTATTTCTCCAGTGTTTGGGAGTTGAAACAATGCCTCACATCATCAATAAGGATTCATTGGAAGCATACTGACAGCAGTTATAGGTATAACGTTTTCGTCATCCTCCCTCCAATCTTTGCATGCCAAAAATTCGGACAAAAGTAAATATTTGAAAGATAAAGCATAGAGATGAAAATAATAGATAAAATAAATTAAATCAAAAGTTACAATGCTCAGTTCATCAATATAAAAGTACAAACATAGTTCGAAAGCAAACAACTAATAAAATAAGGAAAATACAAACAATGAGAAACAAAGGTCTGTGATTAAAACAATACAAAGATAAACTGTCATGTCTAAAACAAATAAATAGCCTGCTGAGGTCAGCCCGAAGCTTCACTTCTGATGCCCTGGAAAAGGATTCTTCTGGATGTTCGGAGGATTGTCTGGAAAATCAAGTATCCCTGCTCTCATCAGCTCACGCACTCTGGCTTTCAGTGTAAAACAATGCTCCAAGTCGTGGCCTAAGGCACCCTCATGAAAAGCGCACTGGAAATCAACCCTAAATCCAGCTGGAGGAGGATTAGGAGAAGGTGGTAAAGCCCTTGTAGTGATCAGCCCTCGTTGAACCAGGTAAGGATAAAGTTCTGTGTAAGTCATGGGAATAAGATCAAATTGATTCCTATTTCGATACTGGTCTTGTCTAATAACTGGACGTTGAGGATTCTGAGCTGGCTGCGGAGCAACAACAGGTTGAGATCCCTGGCGAGGCTTTCTTGATTCAGTCATGACAGCATTGGTCTGCTCGTCCTTCCTCTTATGGAAATTCCCATAGGATTTCTTTGCACCATTAGAAGATTTGGCAGCTTTGGATAGCTTCCCATTTTTAAAACCTTCTTCTAACCTTTGGCCAATAGTTACCAGATCTGTAAAGCTTGAAGAGACACTCCCAATCATCTTTTCACAATAGAAAGGAGACAAAGTATCCATGAATATTTCTGTCAGTTCCTTCTCTGCTATAGGGGGTTCGACTTGGGAAGCTAACTCCCTCCAACACTGAGCATACTCCTTGAACGACTCTTTTTCCTTCTGAGACATACTTTGAAGCTGACGACGATCGGGAGCCATATCCAAATTGTATTTGTATTGCTTCATAAAAGCGTTGACGAGATCTTGGAAGCAGTGGACACTGTTATGCTCTAAGTTCATATACCATTTAAGACAAGCACCACTCAAACTATCCTGAAAGCAATGGATGAGCAACTTCTGATTGTTGGTGTAAGCTGCCATCTTTCGGAAGTACATGACTAGATAGGCTCTTGGACATGAATGACCTTGATACTTCACGAACTCAGGAGTCTTGAACTTGGCAGGCAAAACAAGACCAGAAACTAGGCACATATTATCGGCATCAACATTGAAGAAATCAGTACCCTCGACAGCTTGGAGTCTCTTGTTTATGATCTGAAATTGTTCACGGGTGATCTCAGGCTCAACAAAATCTTCTTGAACATCGGCAACATTATACTAATAGGGAGGATTCTCAATGGGAGCTTGGATAGTCTGATTAACCGTGTGAACCACAGGTGTGTCCTCGGTAAGGACAGGAGCTTGAAAAACCGGTCTGACAGCCTGACCAATCATAGCAGCAGATGCAACAGGTGGAGAGTAGTTAGGAGGTAAACCAAACTCAGGCCAACTAGAGGGCGGCACTGAAACAAGAGGTGAATCAACACTTGAAACCTCTTGAATGACAGTCTTCTGAGATGGCTCTCCTCTGGCAATCAACACTTGAAGCATCTCGGTAAGCCTGGTCATGCCTGCTTTCAACTCATCGATCTCCATTCGGACCTCCGCATTATGTTCCTCTTGTTCTGACATTTGGCGTCTATAGTTAGCTCTAGTCTGATATCTGTGTCGAGGAATCAGCTTGACGACTCAACGGAACACTGGAAGATAAAGACAACTGGACATGAGAAACCCGGGGAAAGATGCCATGCAAGACATGATGCTAATGCAATGTAATAGTTTCAAGAACTTCAACGGTCAATTGCAAACATTTCTTTTTTAGGAAAGTTAGAAACAGTTTTAAACTTTGAAATATATGACTTTTGAACTCGCAAAGTACTGTTGAATTCCTTGAAACTAGGAATGATGTTTTATGAATGCCATGCACAAATACACACAAACAACAAAGTCCTAGGTTAAAGGAACAATGAATGGAGTTAAGGTCTACCCTTCCCAAAAGGTATGTACTATGGGGTAGTTGTACCTGCAGAATAAGGTTCTAAAGAGGTGCCCAAAGTCATCAGTCCATCTTTCGGATATTATCAATTTCCCAATTGACTCGGTGGTTAATAATATCCTCCAGAGAGCCTCTTTTGAGTGTAGTATCGCGTAGCAACTATCTTGGGATTACTCCCTCATAGTTCCCGCACTACGTCCTAGATAAGGCCAAAGTGGTGTTAAGGTACTACGGCCCCCAGTATCACAGACTCCAATCACCAATAGTAAAAGTTTTCACGATTACTCGTTCAACCGAACCATTTTCAAAAGGGTCTCAACTGAGCGGTGATTCTCAAGTCAGCTTGGTCGGGATTCCACTCCCTATAAGCCTCGTCGAATATATCACCTTCCTATAATAATGTCACTTAAGTCCAGGTGTAGGACTTATCTCACAACAAAGATACCCCAAGCAAGGTACAATATATACAGATAATAAAATAAAATAGAAATATCATACAATAAACAAAATAGGGGCAACCCTTAAAAATTAGGATAAATCCCCAGTAAAGTCGCCATTTTCTGTTGCGGTTAGAATATGATATCAAATTATTAATTAATTTGAATTGCATCTTTAGTTCACAACCGCTCTTTGATTTATCCGAAGGAAAAGGTCAAAAGAGGAAAACCTAATTTTGCATCATAAAGACAATGCAGGAAGAGATCTAGGTAAGGGGTTGGTTAAGCTTAGGGAAGGTACTAGCACCCTAAACTTCTGTAGTACTCTACAGGAACCTTTTGTTTATCGTATGCTTTTTTATTTTTATTTATTATCTGCTTTAATATATATTGAGCTAAGGGATAAAGTGACCTAAAGACCTAAGGGTTAGTCCTAAGTTTACTCGGCAAGACGTCGCATCTTGTGCCTACGTATCCTGGATAGGTAATGGAATCAGAGTAATCGTAGTTCCCCTCGAAAGGGAGGTTAGAAACGTCTTGACTATGGTCAAGGTTTCAATGGGGAATAAACATATCTTAAGGACATGCTTACGTGGAGTCTTTGAAACTCCTATTTCTATGTTGAATTTTTTAATTGAAAATTTAGGCTTGAAATTAGGGATTCCACGGTGGGAAACCCTAAACAGAGTACGACGACTCTTTGACCTAATGCTAGGGTAAAGGGCATTTTTGTCCACGGCGGGACGCCTAGGCTAAATAGGGTTTTGAAATGTTCAAAGGGTAAGGCTATTGACTCGACTGTCAAACGGCTAGACCTAATCCTTCAGAAGGATGATTAACGGTAAACATGTAAACATGGCGAAATATTATATGGCAGAAATAAAATGCGGAAAGTAAATAAAGCATCGCGACGATCACTCGCGTAAATTACAAGTCCCCAAAAAAAAGCAAAATAAAATAAATCGCGACCATGGCCTCGCGTAAATTACATCCATGGAACAACATAAATTAAATAAATATTAATCGGAATTTAAGTATAATCTGAGGAGAAGAATAGAGAACATTAGTGAAAAGTTAGACAGAAATATGATAAATAATGAAACAGTTAATGTTGAAAGAAAGACAAAATGCAATTTAGAATTTTAATTATAGTTTTATTAGTTTTAAAAAGGGATTTTAGTTTAAATTTTGAAGAAAATAATTTTAATGTTGATAAAAAAGTTTTTTGTTTTTAATTTTTAATTTTTAAAAAGGCTTCAATGTTAATATTAAAAAAAAGTCTTTATTTTAAAATTTAAAAAAATGTTTTTGTTTTAATTTTAACAAAAATTTCTTTAGTTTAATGTTAATTTTTTAAAAAAAGTTCTTAGTTTAATGTTAATTTTAAAAAAAGGTTTTAGTTTAATGTTAATTTAAATAAAGGTTTTAGTTTAATGTTAATTTAATGAATGGAAATAAGATAATAATTTTACAAAAAAAGTTCTTAGTTTAATGTTAATTTTAAAAAAAGGTTTTAGTTTAATGTTAATTTAATGAATGGAAATAAGATAATAATTTTACAAAAAAAGGTTTTAGTTTAATGTTAATTTAAATAAAGGTTTTAGTTTAATGTTAATAAAGGTTTTAGTTTAATGTTAATTTAATGAAAATTTTAGCAGCTCAAACTCAATTACTTTAAAAAAGAAAATAAGATAATAATTTTACAAAAAAAAAGAATAAAAATAAATAGGACAATAAAACTAAAGGAAGGAGAAATAATAATAAATAATAATAAAAAAAGGGAAGGATAATGAAAAGGGAAGGCATTTAACCACTGGGGTGGCGATACATCCTTTGTTTCTGCTCATTTAACCACTGGGGTGGCGATACATCATTTGTTTTTGCTCATTTGACCCATTAGGATTGACTTTAATTTCCTTTCTTTCTGCTCATTTAACCCATTAGAGTTGCCTTTAATTACATTTTCTCCTCTTACTCTTCCTTATCCTGGAAATGGATTACGAAAGAAGAAAAAAAACAAAAAAAAAGAAATAACAGCCAATTAACGATGCTTACGGTGAGATGATAACGCGAAATTGTATATATAAAATGACATGTGTTTTAACTAATATTTGACTAATTTCACTCCGAATTCAAGACATTCCATGCTATTTGTCTAAGTATTATGCAGGTATTCGAAGAACATGTGCAAGCAAAGCAATATGAAGAAAAGGAGCAAAAACAAGTGAAAAACAGATGAAAAACCAAGAGAAAAACAGCAGAAACGAGTTTTACTGATGTGACGACCGTCACATAGCCGTTACGCTCGTCATGCGTGTGACGACCGTCATGCAGCCAAAACGTGCAGAATGAAGTCACGTGCTAAAATTCCCCCTCAAAGACCAAAAGTGTGGCCACTAACTCCTACTTTTCTGCCTCAAACCCACTTCCTGAAGATATAACCGTTAGATACTCTCTCTATATAAAAGGAAGAGGTTGGGACCTGAAAAAGGGAGCCGCATTCAAGACAACAAAGTGCTGCCAATTCATCTTCAGAGCAACCTTACCGTTCTTATATTCTTATTTGTTTCTCTTTTCCTTCTCGGTATTCTTTGATATTTTGTAATTCCCATTTTCCTTGTACGATAAATTGGCACAAAGACCAGAATCCTGCCAACATTGTGGAGGATCTACCCAAAAGTCAATTGGAATATTTACAGGTTTTCATTTTTAATCGTAATTGCAATTTTCATTATGATGTATGTTCTTAATTACTGCTTTTATTTATGTATTACCATTTCTTTTTCCATGTCTAGCTAAATTACCGTAATCGATATGTAATAATAATTCAGACGGAATTTGATAATAATTGGCGTAGTCTTTCTCTTTTCAAAACTCAGTTATGGTTTTAGTTTTTAATTAAAATTCTAAATAAACCTTTGTCACGACAGTGAGAAGCTATTTACGGTGGTTTTGCCACGACAGTGGGAAACCATATTAAGGTATGAACCAACAAGCGATAGCTGAGGCTAAGACCAGATAGTAAAAACTAGGCATTCGATTTAAAAACAGCGAAAGCGCTTTAAAAAGGATTAGAACTTAGAGATTTTCAAAAGGTAACTTTAACCCCGAACGGGATAGCGACAGCATACGTTCCGCCTTAGAGTTGCGACTAGCGTCAACAACCATCGTGAGACAAAAGTCTTTAGATCACTATTTTCTTCTTAAACTAAGTTTGAAAACACTTAATACGCCAATAAATTGTCAAATCCACGAAGAACAAAATTATTGCATATCGATTCATAAATTCATATCTTAAGTAAAAGTTTTAGTTCCCTTTAGTTTAAGCATTTATTGTGCCATTATTCAACTTGAAACCAAGCCGACCGAGCTAAACACCGTAACACCCGATAATACTAGATTGATTACGAGTCCCTGTGGGATCGATATCTATTATTACTACGCGATAGACTGTGCACTTGCAGTTAGATTTGTTAGACATAGAAAGTCGCGACCAAGTTTTTGGCGCCGTTGAAGGTGAGAAAATACTTAGAAGGGGGGGTTGAATAAGTATGACAGAAAATAATCAAAGATAAAAACACAAGTATTTTTATCCTGGTTCGTTGAACTCAACTACTCCAGTCCACCCTTTTCAAGAGTGATTTGCCTTTCTCAACAAGGACTTAATCCACTATTCAAATCAACTGATTACAAATAGCACACCTAAGAACAACTGTTCTTAGTCTTCTTAAGAGCTACTGATCTAACCTAGATCCTCTTAAGGAAAACTTTCTTTACAAATTAATGTAATACAATGAAAGAGTAAGAATTGCTTCTATGAAAGCTATAAACACAACTGTGTTATTTCTCTAAGTTTAGAACAATGTATGAACAGTGAAGAATATGAAAGCTTTTAGCGTGAGAGAGTTCTTGTCAATATTGTCGTAATTCAGCACTTGAAGAATGAGCTATGATGTCCTTTATATAGCCACTTGAATATTGGAGAGAATATTTTACCGTTAGAGAAAATATTTCCAATATCAAAATAGTACTGTCCTTTGTACTATTACAGCAGAGAGACGGCGCACAAAATGTGGGTGTAGCAATTGTCTGCTGAGCTGTGATTTAACTATATCAGGAATGTACCAGAGGAATAATCTTCTTTGCAGAGAATTTTGTCTATCCCAATTAAGGAAAGATTTGCTGGCATATTCCAACGGATATATTAAAATAATCTTCTTCAAATAATTCTTCAGATAGTTCAGATCAACAATCAATATTAGAGTCTTCAGTCTTCAGAACCTTCTGGAAACTTCAGAGCCTAAGATGTTCTTCAGATGTTGATGAATCAGAGTCTTGGTGCAGCTGTGTGCTTGAAGCGTAACATGCTCTTAGATCAGAGTCTTCTCTCAGATCAGAGTCTTCACTCATTCAGAGTCTCTTCATTCAGATTCTTGATAATACATGCAGCGTGTAGAATCTTGATGACAAAGCTCTTATACTTCAGATTCTTCTAATCTTCAGATGCTCTTGAGCCATTCAGAATTCATTGTTCACATCAAATTTGCTCTTTAAGATTAAAATCTTTTGTGCCTGTAGAAAACAGTTTAGAACAAATTTAGAGAGTATAATTCTTGTATACAAATTATCATTAATGTTATCATCAAAACATAGAGATATTACTAAGACACAATCTGTGCTCTTACAATCTCCCCCTTTTTGATGATGACAAAACATGAGCAATTTGTTCAATAAAAATGAATTAAAATTACTCCCCCTGAGATTAACAATCTCCCCCTGAAATGAATACTCTAATGGAATTAGATACTTCCCTTTCTGGTTGAGTATATTTCAGATTCAGAGCCTGATTTCATTTCAGATTCAGAGCCTGATTGCATTTTGGGTTCAGAGCCTGATTAACATCCTGATTGAAGCCTGGTTGACAAATCCTGGTTGATACATGTTTGACTTCTAGAGTCAAAGCTTGATGCCAAAGCTTGATGTCATATTAAAGCTTGATGCCAGATGAACAACTTCAGAACACTTGGTTGTTTATCTTGCCATTTCCTGTCTTGAGTTATCTTTCAGATCATAGTACTCAAGGTTAGATATCAGAGTCTGGTCTTTAGATATCAGAGTCTGGTTTACTCAGATTTAGCTATTTTTGATCAGGTTCTGAAAAGATAGATCTCAGGAAAAACTTCAATGAAATTTGTCAGAGTCTGGTTAGATAAATTTGTCAGATTCTGATTAGATTCAAAGAATGTTAGTAACATGTCTGACTTAGTTCAGATAATTGCTTATAGATTTGAACAATCAGATTCTATTTTGTTTCTCCCCCTTTTTGTCATAATCAAAAAGATTTTTAAAAGACAGTAAAGATGCAGAAGAAACACATATCCAGATAAGCAAAAGATCATTTTCATTAAGATAACATCCAGATTCAGATAGAAGCAAACAAAACATATCAGAAGACAATCAAAAACAAAACAAAGCATGAAAAACTTGTGCAAAAACATTAAGAAGGTTTGGCAGATGAGGCTTGTTGAGAAGCGATGAGTTGCAGCAGTGCTGTAATCCTCTCTGAATTCTCATCTTGCTTAGCCATCCAAGTTTTCATTTCTTCATTTGTCTTCTTTTGATCAACCATGAAATCCTTTAGTTCCTTGACTTCCTTCTGAAGATCTGTAGATACTGAAATAGAAGATTCTGGAACAGTGGATTCTGAAACAATCTGAGTGACATTGGGTGCAGGAATTTCTGGAGGTGGAGGAGCTTCTAGAAGAAGAATAGGAGGAGGGTTTTTCTTAATCCGTTTCTGATAAGCAGCAAACCTTACTTTTGACAATCTAAGACATTGAGTCCTGATTTTCAAAGCCTCCCTATTCAGTCTGTAAAGATATTTCTTCCAGACAGCATTAGCAGCCTCTTTGTCCATAGTAGTCATGCACACATCCATGATGTCAGCAAAGTCTGAGACATTATCCTTCTCAAAATCTCTTAACATAGTATAAACACTTGATCCCAATTCTGCTTCATCAGGGATTCTGGGTTGGGTTGGTTGTGTTTGTGGTGTTTGTTTAGAGGGTTGAGGTTGTGAGGATGGATGTTCAGATGTTTGTGGTTCAGAGGTTTGAGGTTGGGAAGATGGATGTTCAGATGTGGGTTGGTTGTTTTGTGGTTCAGATGTTTGTTGGTTGGTTGGTTCAGATGTTGGTTGTGGTTCAGATGTTGGTTGTGGAGTGGTTTGGATTTCAAGAGGTTGTGGATTGAGAGTTTGAGTTGGGGAGTTTTGTGGAGAGGGTGGATGTTCAGAAGTGGGAGATTTAAAAAGTTGTTTCCAAACACTCTCAGTACGAGGTTGTTTGAGATCATTCAAGCATTCATTAATAAAACCAGATGATTCATCATCAGATGATGTATCAGATTGGTTAGATTTTTCAGAAGTTGAAGATAAAATGATAGAACGGTTTAAGGGTGTGATATCTAAAATCTCATTAGGATCAATGGGATTTTCAGGTTGGTCAGAGTGTTCAGGGTGAACATCCTCTGGAATGGTAGATTCTGGGATGGTGTTTTGAGGTTGTGGTGTTGCTTGTTGGGTTTGTTTGGATTGTGGTGTTGGAATGATTGTTGGTTGTGGTGTATGAGTCTCAGATGGTCTAGATCTTTTAAATATAAGGGGTGAGTCAGATGGTGTGGGGGTAGCAGAATGATGAACAGGATTAGAATCAGTGTTAAATACCTGTTTCAGAGTATCTCTTATCTCTTCAAAAGTTGCTGCAGGAGGATTTTGTTGAACCTTCTTCAGCTTCTTTCTTTTCTTCTTCTTCTCAGCATCTGAATGCTTTCTTTTCTTCTGATGACCTTCTTTATCAGCTTTTCTCTTGCGTCTTCTTTCCCTTGTCTGATCAGGAAGAACTTGGCCTTCCTTCTGCACAAGATTTGCAGGGATCTCAACACCATCTCTGATGCAGCAAGCAACATACTCAGCTATTAGCTCTCTGGGTTCATCTGAGGTAAATAGAGGAAAGTCCTCAACAGGAATCCTTCTCCCCCTAACTTCTTCAGAGTTAGTTTTCCTTGGTTTCTCAGATAAATCTTCAACCAGTTTCATCCTTCTCAGAGTTAAGCCATTTATCTCAGAGCCAATGATAAAGTTCAGATCTTCTGTTAATCCAGCCTCTTGCAGATGCGCCACAAGTTGGTTTTCTACCAGAATATCTGAAATCAGTCTTCCCATAGGAATCCATGATCTGACTTTTCCAGTTTTATCTCTTGCTGTTTCCCTTGTTTCCTTGACATGAGATACCAGATGATTGAACAACAGATAAGAAAGATCAATCTGAATGTTTTGATGTAAACAATACATGAAGTATAGTTGTTCAGCATTAACATAGTCAGATGAGTTTGAAGAGGGTCTGTGAAAAATGGTGTTCAAGAAAATCTTAGCCCATAACTTGTAAGTGGGTTTCAAAAACTTAACCTTCTTACAAGGTTCACCAGTAGTGCAGATTTCTTGACAAACATCTTTCAGGTCTTCACGCGCAGAAGATAGAGAGGTTACTCCATCAGTTGCCTTGAAACCTATAAGTTTCCTGATCAGATTTTCAGTGATAACAATCTTCTTACCCAGCACAGAAGAATGAACGAACTTTGGAGTAGCGAATGCATGGATCCAAAACTCCTTCACTAACTTTGGATACACAGGACCCATCAGCCTATCAAAGTAACCGTCCCAACCTTGTTCTTTGATTGAAGGAATCAGATCAAACCCATTTTCAGCAAGGTCTTCCAAATCCACGAAACTCTCACACAACACTTCTAGAGAATCAACAGGAGTCAGGAGAGTGCGTACTGGTTCAATGATAGTGGTGGAATCTTTGGTAGTAACTGCTTTTGATGTAGATGCCATTGTTGATGATGAAGAAGGAGATGACGGTTTCTGGGTTCTTTTAGGGTTTGAGAAGAGAGAGAACAACAGACAAAAGCGCATATGTGTTGAGAATGTGAAAAGTGTGAATGTGTTGTGAGAGTGGTTTATATAGAAAAATAAAACACGCATGGGAAACACAACAGACATACATAGGACACATACGCACGTTTGCATTTAATGAAAAGTAATCATTTTTAATTATGATATGACATTTGGGGGAAAATCAAGACAGATTGAGATTTTCAAAGCAATACCTTAAACGTCATAATCAGTAGGTGTACTCCATCTTTTTAGATTCTGAGTGACACGTGTTTGCTTTGCATGTGATTCTGTAACTCTTAAGAAATGAAACGTTTTCAGCTTTCAGATCCTCTGAGATGGTCAGTACAGAGTTTCACACAACAATAATAATTCACAGATAAAATAAACAAGCAAAACAGATAAAATACTTCAGAGTGTTAAACACTTAGCATCTGAGAAGTTGACTCTGAGAAATATTACTCTGGACAAAAATCCATACAAATATTTTTCAGAATAAACTTAAACCTATCTTCAGCAAGGGGTTTTGTGAAAATATCTGCCCATTGATGATCTGTATCAACAAAGGCTAAATTTATTACACCCTTCTGAACATAGTCTCTGATGAAGTGATGTTTAATCTCTATATGTTTAGCCTTAGAGTGTAAAATTGGATTTTTGGATAAACATATAGCTGAAGTATTGTCACAGAAGATAGAAAGATTACTCTCATAGATTTGATAATCTTCTAGTTGACTCTTCATCCAGAGCATTTGAGTGGAACACCCAGCAGCAGCAATGTATTCTGCCTCTGTGGTTGATAGTGCAATTGTTGGTTGCTTCTTGCTGTACCATGAGATCAGATGACTTCCAAGAAACTGACAGCTTCCAGAAGTACTTTTGCGCTCAACTCTATCTCCAGCATAGTCAGCATCACAGAATCCAACTAGTGAATATTTGTCAGATCTTCTGTAGCACAAACCAACATTAGTAGTACCTTTCAGATACCTTAGAATCCTCTTAACAGCAGTTAAGTGTGATTCTCTAGGATCTGATTGGAATCTAGCACATAAACAAACACTAAACAGAATGTCTGGTCTAGAAGCAGTCAAATAAAGAAGAGATCCTATCATACCTCTGTAGAGTTTCTGATCTACCTTCTTACTTACCTCTTCCTTACCTAGAGTGCTTGTAGGATGCATTGGAGTCTTTGCCATTTTGCTATCCAGCATGTTAAACTTCTTCAGAAGCTCTTTAACATACTTGGTCTGATGTATGTAGGTGCACTCTGGAGTCTGATTTACTTGGATTCCCAGAAAGAATTTCAGTTCTCCCATCATGCTCATCTCAAATTCTTCCTGCATACATTTAGCAAACTCCTTTCCAAGCATAATATTTGTTGATCCAAAAATAATATCATCTACATAAATTTGACAAATCAACAAATCTTTCTTAATGGTTTTACAAAATAGTGTGGTATCCACTTTTCCTCTGATGAAATCCTTCTTCAGAAGAAAATTACTCAACCTCTCATACCAAGCTCTGGGAGCTTGTTTTAGTCCATAAAGAGATTTTTTTAGTTTGTAAACATGATCTGGAAAATTTTCATTTTCAAAACCAGGAGGTTGGTGGACATACACTTCCTCTTCTATAATTCCATTAAGAAAAGCACTTTTAACATCCATCTGATAAAGAGTGATGTTATGTTGTGCAGCAAATGAAATAAGCAAGCGTATAGACTCTAACCTTGCAACAGGAGCATATGTTTCTGTGTAGTCTATGCCTTCTTGTTGACTGTAGCCTTGAGCAACCAGTCTTGCTTTGTTCCTTTCAACTTCTCCTTTTTCATTCAGTTTATTTCTGAAAACCCATTTTGTTCCAATAACATTGAAACCTTTAGGTCTTGGAACCAGATCCCAGACTTCATTCCTTGTGAATTGATTCAGCTCCTCTTGCATAGCTAAAATCCATTCATTATCTTCCAGAGCCTCATCAACAGATGAAGGTTCTATAATTGACACTAAACCACAGAAGGAAGATTCAGAAGTTCTGAGAAATGCTCTTGTCCTTATTGGATCATCTTTCTTTCCAATTATCACATCCTCTGGATGAGAAGCTTTCATTCTGGAAGAAGATCCTCTGACTGTTGGTCTTTCAGAAATATGCAGATTGTCAAGTTGGGAAGTTAAAGGTGTAGCATCTGGATTTTCTTCAGAGTCTTTGTCTTTAGTCTTGTTTGCCTCTGAGCCTTCAGAGTCTGTGAGAATAACTTCTCTATCTGCAAAACTTTCAACTTGCTTTGGCTTTTCAGAGCCAAGCTTATCATCAAATCTAACATGAATAGATTCTTCCACAATCTGTGTTTCAGTATTGAATACTCTGTAGCCTTTAGAGCGTTCAGAATAACCAAGCATGAAACACTTCTGTGCTTTGGAATCAAACTTGTTTAGATGATCTTTAGTGTTAAGCATATAACAAATACATCCAAATGGATGAAAATAAGCAATGTTGGGCTTTCTGTTTCTCCACAATTCATAGGGAGTCTTTTCCAGAAGAGGTCTTACAGACACTCTGTTCTGAATATAACATGCTGTATTTATTGCTTCTGCCCAAAAATATTTTGCCAGATTTGTCTCGTTGATCATGGTTCTGGCCATTTCTTGCAATGTTCTATTTTTCCTCTCTACAACTCCATTTTGTTGTGGAGTTCTAGGACAGGAGAAATCATGTGCAATTCCTTTTTCAGAAAAATATTTTTCAAAATATTTGTTTTCAAATTCGCCACCATGATCACTTCTGACTTTAATAATTTTGCATTCTTTTTCAGTCTGGACTTGATTGCAGAAGTCAATGAACACAGAATGAGACTCATCCTTGTGTTTTAGAAACTTTACCCATGTCCATCTGCTGTAGTCATCTACAATGACTAACCCATACTTCTTGCCTCTGATGGATGCAGTTTTCACTGGTCCAAACAGATCAATGTGAAGTAATTCCAATGGTCTAGAGGTGGAAACAACATTTTTTGGTTTAAAATGGGATTTTGAAAATTTACCCTTTTGACATGCGCCACACAGAGCATCTGAATTGAACTTCAGATTAGGGAGTCCTCTGACCAGATTGAGTTTATTAATCTGAGATATACGTCTCATATTAATATGTCCCAATCTTCTATGCCAGACCCATTGCTCATCATTCACAGATAAAAGGCATTTTACATTTTGAACTTTAAGTTCTGAAAGGTTAATTTTGTAAATGTTGTTTTTCCTCTTTCCACTGAATAAGGTTGAGCCATTCTTTTGACAAACAGCTTTGCAACATTTTTGATTAAAGATGATATCATAACCATTGTCACTTAATTGACTTATGGACAATAGATTATGTTTCAATCCTTCAACTAACAGAACATTAGAAATAGAGGGTAGGTTACCATTACCTATCGTACCAGAGCCAATGATCTTGCCCCTCTGGTTCCCTCCAAATTTCACGTCTCCTCCAGATCTAAGTTCCAGGCTTTGGAACATAGACCTTTCGCCCGTCATATGTCGTGAGCATCCAGAGTCCAGGTACCATGATTGGTGTCTGGATTTTGCTGCTAAGGATATCTGCAACAGGTATTATTTTGCTTTTAGGTACCCAGATCTTTTTGGGTCCTTTGGGGTTAGATGTTCTGCGGTTTTGCCTAAACTTCTGTTTTTCAACATAGTGTTTATTCTGGCTAACCCTTGGCTTAAACACATAAGTACTCTTTTCAGAGCTTGTATGTTTAATATCATTCAGATGACCAAACTTGAAATGAGAATACAGAGGAGTCTTCTTGATGAAGAGTTTATCCACAGATTTTGGATTGCTTCCAGAGGAGGATTCACATCCAATGCCTCTTCTGTTGTTCCCACTAACACCATAGATCATAGAAGCCATTTTGCTTCTGTCTATGCTTTTAGTGAGAAATCTTCTAAAACTGGAGTCATATTTTTCTAAAATATTTTCACTAGACTCTGTTTCAGTATCAGATTCTTGTTGAGTTGTTTCTAAATCATTTTTGAGTTTTAAATTTATTTCTTTCTGCTCAACAAGTTCTGTTCTCAGAAGATTAATCTCAGATTCAAGATTGCTTTTCAGCTTCTTGTATTTGAGTTTAATCTTGCTGTAGCTTTCCATCATGTCAGATAAACTTTCAACAAGTTCAGCTCTGGAGAGTTCAGAAAATACCTCTTCAGAGTCAGAGTCTGATTCTGACTCAGATTCAGATGATGACGTTCCTTCATCTTGATCATCTGTGTTGGCCATCAGCGCAACATTTGCACATTCTTCCTCAGATTCAGAAGATGATTCAGATTCATCTGAGTCATCCCATGTAGCCATCAGAACCTTTTTCTTTTTGTCAAACTTCCTTTTGGGTTTTTCCTTTTGAAGTTTGGGACATTCACTCTTGTAGTGTCCAGGTTCTTTACATTCAAAACAAGTGATCTCTTTCTTGCCAGATCTTCTGTGTCCAGAAGATTCTTTCTTTTGATCAGATCTTCTGAAGTTGTTGAACTTCTTCCCTTTGTGCTTCCAGAGTTTGTTGATCCTTCTGGACAGCATTGATAGTTCATCTTCTTCTTCAGAAGAAGATTCCTCAGAGCTTTCTTCATTAACCTGCAAGGCTTTAACAGATTTGTTAGATTTAAAAGCTAAGGATTTACCTTTATCTTTCTTCTGGGGTTCATCTTCCTCCAGCTCAATCTCATGACTTCTCAAAGAACTGATGAGTTCTTCTAATGAGATTTTGTTCAGATCCTTGGCCAGCTTCAATGCAGTCACCATAGGTCTCCATTTGGTAGGAAGACTTCTGATGATCTTCTTGACATGATCAGATGTTGAGTAGCCCTTGTCCAGAACTTTCAACCCAGCTGTTAGAATCTGAAATCTGGAAAACATAGTCTCAATGTTCTCAGATTCTTCCATTTTGAACGCTTCATACTTCTGTATCAGCGCCAGAGCCTTTGTTTCTTTCACCTGAGAATTTCCCTCATGAGTCATTTTGAGAGACTCAAACATATCATGAGCAGTTTCTCTGTTGGTAATTTTCTCATACTCTGTATGCGAGATTGCATTCAGAAGTATGGTTCTGGCTTTGTGATGATTCTTGAATTCTTTCTTCTGCTCCTCAGTCATTGATTTTCTATCAATCTTTTTGCCATCCTTAGTAGGATGTTCATACCCATCAATGACTAAATCCCAGAGATCAGCATCATACCCCAAGAAAAAACTTTCAAGTCTATCCTTCCAATAATCAAATTTTTCTCCATCAAACATTGGAGGTTTGGTGCTGATTCTGTCTCCTTCATATTTGTTGCTTGATGTAGGAATATCACCCATATTAGCAACCAAATAAATAACAGAGTATTTTTCTCACTGGATCTTTATCTGTCACGGTTAAGCGAATGCACACTCAGAACCGGTGCTCTGATGCCAACTGAAGGTGAGAAAATACTTAGAAGGGGGGGTTGAATAAGTATGACAGAAAATAATCAAAGATAAAAACACAAGTATTTTTATCCTGGTTCGTTGAACTCAACTACTCCAGTCCACCCTTTTCAAGAGTGATTTGCCTTTCTCAACAAGGACTTAATCCACTATTCAAATCAACTGATTACAAATAGCACACCTAAGAACAACTGTTCTTAGTCTTCTTAAGAGCTACTGATCTAACCTAGATCCTCTTAAGGAAAACTTTCTTTACAAATTAATGTAATACAATGAAAGAGTAAGAATTGCTTCTATGAAAGCTATAAACACAACTGTGTTATTTCTCTAAGTTTAGAACAATGTATGAACAGTGAAGAATATGAAAGCTTTTAGCGTGAGAGAGTTCTTGTCAATATTGTCGTAATTCAGCACTTGAAGAATGAGCTATGATGTCCTTTATATAGCCACTTGAATATTGGAGAGAATATTTTACCGTTAGAGAAAATATTTCCAATATCAAAATAGTACTGTCCTTTGTACTATTACAGCAGAGAGACGGCGCACAAAATGTGGGTGTAGCAATTGTCTGCTGAGCTGTGATTTAACTATATCAGGAATGTACCAGAGGAATAATCTTCTTTGCAGAGAATTTTGTCTATCCCAATTAAGGAAAGATTTGCTGGCATATTCCAACGGATATATTAAAATAATCTTCTTCAAATAATTCTTCAGATAGTTCAGATCAACAATCAATATTAGAGTCTTCAGTCTTCAGAACCTTCTGGAAACTTCAGAGCCTAAGATGTTCTTCAGATGTTGATGAATCAGAGTCTTGGTGCAGCTGTGTGCTTGAAGCGTAACATGCTCTTAGATCAGAGTCTTCTCTCAGATCAGAGTCTTCACTCATTCAGAGTCTCTTCATTCAGATTCTTGATAATACATGCAGCGTGTAGAATCTTGATGACAAAGCTCTTATACTTCAGATTCTTCTAATCTTCAGATGCTCTTGAGCCATTCAGAATTCATTGTTCACATCAAATTTGCTCTTTAAGATTAAAATCTTTTGTGCCTGTAGAAAACAGTTTAGAACAAATTTAGAGAGGATAATTCTTGTATACAAATTATCATTAATGTTATCATCAAAACATAGAGATATTACTAAGACACAATCTGTGCTCTTACAGCCGTTGCCGGGGACCCGTTTAGTCAATAGTGTAATCCTTTGTTACACAGTATATACTAGGTTAACAATTCTCCCTCCCTCTACTCGTTCTTCGATTGTATGCCAAGTACTCGCTCACAAGGCGAAATCTTACAACCTACAATCGCCGAACTAGAGCGCTTCTTACATCTAAGAAGGCGCATCGTCGAATATCAACGAATACACAACATTCCTGATCTTCTAGCTCATCCTCCTGTTGAAGAAGCAAAGATGGATGAAGGACCACAAAACAAACCGCTGAAGGCATACGCTACACCCTCTCAGATGGAGCCTAGAAGTAGCATAGCTGCCCCAGCTATAAATCGAACCGATTTCGAACTAAAACCGTCATTGCTGTCAGCTATACAACAAAATCAATTCTCAGGAAATGCAACTGAGGATCCAAATGAACACTTAACGAAGTTTGTATAATACGCAGACACAGTGAAAGCAAATGGAGTAACTCCAGACGCAATAAGACTTCGTCTTTTCCCTTTCTCTCTTAGAGATAGAGCTTGGACATGGTTACAATCCTTACAATCCAACTTCGTTACGACGTGGGAACAGTTGAAGAACGTTTTCTTAGCAAGATATTTTCCGCCAAGAAAAACTGCTATGCTTAGAGCCCAAATCAACGGATTTCGACAAAAAGATACTGAATCTCTCTACGAAGCGTGGGAAAGGTTCAAAGATATGATGAGAACATGTCCTCACCATGGTCTAGAAGACTGGGTGACGATCCATACTTTCTATAATGGGCTTCTATACAACACCAGATTAACGGTAGACGCCGCTGCGGGCGGTGCACTTATGGATAAGTCATACGATGAAGCCTATCAACTAATCGAAAACATGTCTTAGAACCACTGCCAATGGGGAGATGAACGCATTCCAGCAGAGAAACCCGCAACGAAAGGTGGGATGTACGAGATCAGCAGCCTTGAAAAGTTCAACGCTAAAGTAGATGCTCTAGCACAGAAAATCGACAGTCTGACCGTTAACCCAACTGCAACCGTCGCTGCTGTAACTCCAAACTGCGAGTTATGCGGAATCGCCACTCATAATGCGCCCGAGTGCCCATTGTTGGCCGGAATCCCACCAGACCAAGTAAATTACGCTCAAGGAAATCCTTATGCAAATACTTACAACCCAGGATGGAGGAACCACTCAAACGTTTCCTACAAGAACGATAATGCCTTGCAAGCACCAGGTGCTCCGCCAGGATATCAGAAACCAGCTGCTGCCCAGACTGCCCCTAGGAAATCAAACCTCGAATTGATGATGGAAAAATTCATAGCTACTCAAGCTCAAACAAACAAAGAATTCCTAAATCAAAACATACAAACTAGCGAGCAAATTAAATAGCTGACCGGAAAAGTAGACGCTTTAGCCACCCACAATAAAATGCTCGAAACGCAGATATCACAAGTGGCTCAACAACAAGCCTCTGCAGCTGCCCCAGCTGGAACATTTCCAAGACAACCCTAACCTAATCCAAAAGGTCACGCAAACGCTGTTATATTAAGAAGTGGAAAAGAATTGGAAGGCCCAACAGATCCTAGGAACGAAGATTTAGTAATGCAACAGAAATCCGATAAACCAACCGAAAAGGAGTTTGAAACAGAAAAGAAGGGATGTGACGAGCAGAAAGTCGCCAAAGATGAAAACTCATATGTGTCTCCAGCGCCATATAAACCACCTATCCCTTATCCTCAAAGATTAATAAATTCCAAAACTTCAGGACAATTTAAGAAATTTGTTGAACTTCTGAAACAACTAAACATCACTATTCCGTTCATAGAAGCGATAACTCAAATGCCGTCATACGCTAAGTTTCTTAAAGAAATCTTGTCTAATAAAAGGAAAATAGAGGATAACAAGACAGTGACACTTACTGCCAAATATAGCGCAATCATTCAAAACCACATGCCTCCTAAACTAAAAGACCCAGGTAGTTTCTCCATACCCTACGTCATAGGAAAGTTCGTAATAGACAAAGCTCTATGCGATCTAGGAGCCAGTATAAGCGTCATGCCTTTATCTATATGCAAAAAGCTGAATATGGGAGAACTAAGACCAACTAAAATGTCCGTACAATTGGCTGACCGATCAGTCAAATACCCCGTCGGAATACTGGAAAATGTTCCAGTACGCATAGGACAATTCTACATCCCAACCGACTTCATAATCATGGACATCAAAGAGGACTCTGTTACCCCAATTATCCTAGGAAGACCGTTCCTAGCTACAACCGGAGCTATTATAGATGTAAAGAAAGGAAGGCTAACATTCGAAGTAGGAGAAGAAAAGATAGAGTTCATCCTTACTAAATTCTTGAAGGCACCAACCATCGATGACACATGTTATATAGTAGATGTAGTTGACGAATGCATACGAGAATTAGAAAAGGAGGAAACTACATATTCTGAAATCATGAAAATCCCGACCCCTGATATTCATGAAGACGATAACTGGCGTGCACCATACAAAGATGATAGTCTGAGCGAGATCTTAGCACTCACCCCAAATCACATGCCAGGTCTGAAAAACCCAGCTTTAGAACTTAAAGAGCTACCCAAAACTCTTAGATATGAATTCCTAGATACATAATTCAAAAGACCAGTAATAGTAAACGCTAACTTAGGACAATCAGAAACTGAGCGATTATTAGAAGTCCTACGGAGATACCCAACTGCGTTAGGCTACAATATAAGCGATCTAAAAGGCATAAGTCCCTCCATCTGTATGTACCGTATCATGCTGGAGGAAGACTGCAAAACTTCAAGAGAACATCAGAGAAGGATAAACCCGATCCTAAGCACTGTAGTCAAAGACGAGGTAAAAAAGCTACTAGACGCAGGGATCATATACCCAATCTCCGACAGCCAATGGGTCAGCCCAGTACACGTAGTACCCAAGAAAGGAGGTGTTACTGTAGTGAAAAATTCGAAAGGCGAATCGATAACCCAAAGAGTAGTAACCAAAAACAGGATGTGTATCGACTATAGAAAACTAAACAAGGAAACTTGGAAAGATCACTTCCCTTTACCTTTCATAGACCAAATGTTGGAGAGACTAGCGAAACATTCGTACTTCCGCTATCTAGATGGTTATTCGGGATTCTTTCAAATCCCTATTCACCCTGATGACTAGGAAAAGACAACATTCACCTGTCCCTATGGTACTTTTGCCTACCGCCGAATGTCGTTCAGACTATGCAATGCTCCAACAACCTTTCAAAGATGCATGATGGCAATCTTCGCAGATTTCATAGATGACATCATGGAAGTGTTCATGGATGACTTCTCTGTATGCGGACAAAGCTTCGAAAGCTTCCTGTCGAATTTAGAAATGGTACTCAAAAGATGCGCCAAAGTGAACCTTGTCCTTAATTGGGAAAAATGCCATTTCATGGTCCGACAAGGCATTGTTTTAGGACACGTCATCTCTGAAAAAGGGATCGAAGTTGACAAAGCTAAAATAGAGATCATAAAGGATCTCCAACCTCCGAAAACCGTACGAGAAATACGAAGCTTCTTAGGACACGCTGGATTCTACCGAAGATTCATAAAGGATTTCTCGAAAATCACAAAACCTCTTACAGGTTTGTTAATGAAAGATGCTGAGTTCATCTTCGACAAAGAATGCTTAAAGGCATTCCAAACTCTAAAGTCAGCACTTATCACCGAAGCAATCATGCAAACCCCGGATTGGCAACTACCATTCGAAATCATGTGCGATGCGAGTGATTACACCGTAGGCGCAGTTCTAGGACAAAGGAAAGACAAGAAGCTTCACGCTATCTACTACGCCAGTAGAACATTAGACCCTGCCCAAATGAACTACGCCACAACAGAAAAGGAACTCTTAGCAGTCGTGTTCGCTCTTGACAAATTCCGTTCCTACTTGGTAGGAGCCAAAATAATCATATACACAGACCACGCTGCCATTAGGTACCTAATTAGAAAAAAGGACGCCAAACCCAGATTATTGAGATGGATCCTATTATTACAAGAGTTCGATTTAGAAATTAAAGATAAGAAGGGGACCGAGAACGTAGTTGCAGACCACTTATCCCGTATAGAGGGCATAAAACAAGAACCAGTGCCTATCAATGACGACTTTCCTTATGAACGTCTGATAGCTAAATTGGAAAGCGATATGTCTAACTCTACTTCGGAAGAACCGAAACTGGAAAAAGCCGTGGAAGCTGTCTATGCCCAAGCCACTTTGCTGTGGTTTTCCGACATCGTTAATTACCTGGCCGCAGGCGTGCTTCCACCGGACCTGACTTATCAATAAAAGAAGAAATTCTTCCATGACTTAAAGCACTACTACTGGGACGAACCTTTACTCTTCAGACGAGGCGCCGACAACTTATACCGTCGTTGTGTCCCCGAGGAAGAAATAGAAGACATCATCACCCAATGCCATTCAACACCATATGGTGGTCATGCCAGCACCTCAAAGACGTGCGCTAAAATCCTACAGTCTGGCCTATTTTGGCTCAGTCTCTGGAAGGACGTCCATACCGCGGTATTAAAATGCGACCGGTGCCAACGCACCGGCAACATCTCACGACGCGATGAAATGCCTCAGAGAGGAATTTTGGAAGTAGAAATCTTTGACGTCAGGGGAATCGACTTCATGGGACCTTTCCCATCTTCTTTTGGAAATAAATATGTACTCGTCGATGTCGACTATGTATCGAAATGGATAGAGGCCATTGCCGCTCCAACAAATGACACGCGAGTAGTCGTTAAACTCTTTAAAAACGTAATATTTCCAAGATTCGGTGTGCCCAGGCTCGTCATTAGTGATGGAGGTTCGCATTTCATACCGCGAATATTTGACAAACTCCTCTCCAAATACAGAGTCAAACACCGCGTAGCCACACCGTATCATCCACAAACTAGTGGACAAGTGGAGGTTTCGAACAGGGAAATAAAGCAAATTTTAGAAAAGACTGTCGCAACCTCCAGGAAAGATTGGTCCTCAAAGTTGAACGAAGCTTTATGGGCCTATAGGACCGCCTTTAAGACACTAATAGGCACCACACCATTCAAACTAGTCTACGGAAAATCATGCCACCTGCCGGTAGAGTTGGAGCATAAAGCCTTCTGGGCTATTAAGACACTAAACTTCAACTACACTACGGCAGGCGAAAAGCGAATCTTGAACCTTCATGAATTGGAAGAGCTAAGATTAGACGCGTACGAGAATGCACGCATCTACAAAGAAAGGACCAAGAAATGGCATGACAAACATTCAATCCGGAAGCAATTCAGAGTGGGAGACATCGTGCTCCTATTCAACTCCAGATTGAAACTATTCCCTGGAAAACTAAAATCTAGGTGGTCTGGACCTTTTGAGTTCACCAAAGTCCTTAAGAGTGGAGCTGTTGAAGTCAAGAATCAAATCAACGCACCGTTCATAGTAAACGGACAGCGTTTGAAACATTATAATCAAAGTGAACACAGCGACCACGTGAGCAATATGAAATTGCTCGAGATTCCCGAATAGCTTATATACAAGCTATCGTCAGGCTTCTGACGTTAAAGACAACACTGATTGGGAGGCAACCCAAAGTTTTCCATATTTTCCTTCTAAATTTATTAAAACTATTCTTTTTATTAACTTATAATTTCGATAAATTTCTATTATCTTATTTTTCAATATTTATTTTATATTTTTTCTATTTTATCACTTTTTATTTCTTAAAACTGTGATCTGAGTGAATGTGATTTTTTCCAGGATTTTAAAAGTCACTCTACCTTTCTTCCGTTTTATCCGACTAACGAGTATGGCCAACATCGATGTTACGACTGTTGTGTTTAGAGGACGAGCTCATCAGGCCAGATTCGAGGCACTGACTCAAAGAAACTTTGCTTAGACCCTGTACTACGATACACAAACCATGGACAAGCTAGGAATCCAGGATAGCATTCAGTACCTATTTTACCAATTAGGCTGGGAGCAAACTGCTCTAAAGACCCGATTTGCTACCTTCCGCGAACTGACATTCGAATTCCTTAGCTCCCTAAGTTACTTACCTGAATATGGCTTTGGATCCACTAAAGAATTAATAACATTTAGAATGTTTGGAATAGACCAAACACACAACCGTACCACGTTAGCTAACATCCTAGGCTTCCCTAGCGGACCGTTTGTGTTTACCGCCACTGAAGAGGATTTTGATCTCGAATTAGACCAATTCTGGGGTTCCATCACCGGAAACTATCACCCAGAACCGAACGACATGCACAACAACGAGATACACAATCCAGACTTCCGCTATTTCCATTGGATATTAGCCCATACCCTCTTTGGGAAGGAGGAAAACATCACAACAGTCTCAAAAGACGAGTTGTTCATCCTTTTCTGTGCTTCACAAGGCCGCCCTGTAAATGCTGTCCCTTTCGTGATGAGGGCATTTACACACATCAATCAGGACCCACACTCACCCATTTTAATAGGAGGCCTAGTCACCATGATCGCCCATGAAATTGGTCTGAGGTATTACCTGAACAAAGCCGTTCGTTTCGGTAACCTCAGAGCAATGGGCATCCAGTTCTGCTTCAACAGACGCATTCTAGGTACCTTAGGACCAAGAGCCTACGAATACCTCATAGCTGATCAACCTGTCCACCTTTTCACATTGCCCAACCATGAGCTAACCAGTATCCATAACAAAGACAATTGGCTTTATGAATTGGACGAGCCTATGGGACCTCCATCACCTCACTCCACACCCCAGACTTATATGTATGACAGTGATCAAATATCAGAAGCACGTGACTATTTGTACTACCAAGATTATGAGTCCGAAGTGGAGATCGATCTTGAGACCCCTCCTAACTACCATAATTTTCCTGACCCCACGCCTGAACAAAACACAGATAAGCTAAACACTGTTCTGAGAACTGTAGACGACCTCAAGCTGGAAGTAACCACTATCAAAGATGAATTAACGCAGCTCCATATGGATTTCGTTACCTTCATGGACTTGGTTAGTGACCAATTTAATGACGTTGTTCAGCAGGTCAACAATTTGAAGAAACCAGCGGAGTGATATTCTAGTTTTCGCTTTAATTTACGCTTACTGCATTTTACATTGTTTGACATTAGTTCATTTTTGCAATTGTTTCCTTTTTTTGGATATTGTACTACCTTACACTCATTTTTTTCGATTTAACGTTATTTTCTTTTCAGTATTTTCCTTAATTATATTTCTCGTTAATTTTTATTCTGTCATTAGTCCATCATAAGTCATAATACCATATTCTCCACTGTTAAAACGCCCCACAAGCAAAATTCTGCAATTCTGCAGACTTTGTTGCTGTGACGGTCGTCACATTCCCACCACGGTCGTCACGCGTGTCACGACCGTCACAGATCCCTGACGGTCGTCATGCAGAAAAAACCCCAATTCTGTCTAAAACAGAGTTGCGCCCCTCTCCACTTCCTCTCCCCTAATTCCCCACTATCCCATTATTAAAACCCACTCAAAACCCTCTGAATCCCCCATAAAACCTCCACCATTTTCAACCTCCAATTCACCGTTATATATTACCTTCTGCATTCCCTTCCCTCACCATTCTCAAAAACTCCCTACTCCCAAACCTCTGCACTTCTCTTACCAAAATGGCCAGTGCAAACCCCAATTTGAGCAACATCACCTTCCGAGAAGGAGAGGCCGGCGAACGGCAGCAGACTAACTTCCTAGCATTCCATCAACGGTCGCTTCAACCGACCCGATATGCTCATCTGAATTCTCTGACGGAACTCGGGATTCTCGACGGCGTCACTTGGATGTTGCAGAGAGCCGGCATCTGGCATCTCTGCACCAATCCCCAACCCACCTACGAGTAACTCACTATGGAGTTTCTCAGCTCTTTCGCCTACACAACATCATCCGGCGATGCCAACCAACTTCACGGCGCCGCCTGCTTTCGGCTGTTCGGAACTGAATATCAGGTCCCCCAGGACCGCATCACCGTCATCCTACAGTTAACTCACAGCGACGATGCTCACTGCCGCATCTCCGATCAGTTCTACCAAGAGGCTTTCCCTCTCTGGAACCGACTGACCGGAACCACACCAGACAGCCGGGACACGCTGAACGCCACTCATATCCACAACCCAGCTATCCGCTACTTCCACCGCGTGTTGAGCAACACAATATTCGCTCGTGACAGTATCCATAAGGTCAACTCGAAGGAGCTGTTTTTCCTCTGCTGTGTGTTCTCTTCCGAGCCGGTTAACGCCGCCTCGTTTCTCTTGGCTCACATTCAGGCCAACTGTAACCGCGACTCTAAACCATTCTATTTCGGTGGCATCATCACATCCATCGCCATAGGCCTCAGTCTTGGCGACCGCCTCCAGACACTCCGCCAGATTCCCCCCGTATTCCTGGACACCGACCACTGCCGCGCCTCCCACCTCATCAAGGCCCACCGTGATGGGAGATATCATCCTGTAGTGTGAGACCGCACTATCCAGAGCATCATCATGCCTTCACGCACCCAGATGCATCCAGAGGACAGAGCCAACTGGCTCTTCGACACCGCTGCCCCTGCTTCCCCAACACAGGATAATATCCTAGAGCTTAGGGACGAAGTTCAGGAGGAGCTAGACATAGCCGACCAGCCTGAGCCATCACAAGCAGCTGCTGCCGCTGGCCCTTCCACGCGCCGCCGCCCCCGTCCTGCCACTGATGACACATCCGCGGCCTTCCTCCGCTGCATCGAGCAACAGAACCAGATGATGCTTATGATGGAGCAGCAGAACCGAAGAACTGAGGAATTTGAGGCATGGCAGAGAGAGAAAATCGGCCAAATTCAGCAATCTTTGCAGATGATGCACGATATCCACTCCGGCATGGCTGACGAGATGGCACACCTCACTATGCGAGTCGACGGTCTTCGGGATTACATATTCCACACCGGAGCTCTGAACCTCGCCGCCCGTGACCCCCCAGCCAGAGGTCGAGGAAGAGATCGAGGACGAGGATGGGAATAGTAGTATTTTTCTTTTTTGCCATTTTTGTTGTTTCTTTCTTTATTTCCTTTGTATTCCTCCCTTCCGCATTCTTTCAAAATCAGTGAGGACACTGATTGAGATAGTGTGGGAGCGGATCGTTATTTCCCTTTTCATTTCCCTTTCTCATGTTATTTCCCATTGTACTTTTTCTTTCGAATTTGAAGTAATTTTAATTTTCGGCAAATAAGCTCTTATATATATTTATCTCCGTTACGTGAATTCCCCGCGTTTCATATGACTATACAAAAAAAAAACTTTTAAACTCCTTGCCTCAAAGCATCACGAGGACACGCCAAAGTTCAATCAAGCATGGAAACCCCGAGAAGAAAATTCTAACAATTCCATTACCGTCCTGACACCTTAGACCTCCAGTTTATGCGAGTCCATTGCACTACCTACACGTACCGAAGCTTCAAGCTCCTACTCAAACGTAGCCCCCAGTAGTTTATACAAGCAGTCAGCACCATCCTAAATGCTTCTAAGCAATGAAACCGATGCAAATATGTGTGTGATCTCTAACTCAAAATGAAAAAAAAAATCATAAAGAAGAAAAGCCATATAGCCTGAGTATAGAGACATGTTCCTTCTAAGTTAGGTGCTCCTCACCCGAGCATTTAGCCCAACGGTACAGAAAGTCTTTGGAAATCAATAGCATAAGCGTATGTGCAAAGAAGAATCGAAATAGAAAAGAGATTATAGCCACTAACAGGTTGACTTGCCATGAAAGTATATAGATAACGGGCTTAATGTGACTGCACCAGAACAAACCGGGTAAAACTTGTTGCAAGGAACTTGACGCCAAGCTGCAGTAGCATGATTGGAACTGGCTTGCATAAAAAGGAGGCCTTCGAAGACTTACAACTCAGTGTCACCACCGTATGTGTTTTGTTTCAATTTAAGTCTTGGCCTTCCTAACTGATGATTTGAAAACCCTTTCGGAAAGGAGAAGCGTGCCGCGTGTTTGCCACATTTCCAATTTTTCCAACTTTTACTTGAGGACAAGTAAAGATTCAAGTTTAGGGGAGTTTGATAACGCGAAATTGTATATATAAAATGACATGTGTTTTAACTAATATTTGACTGATTTCACTCCGAATTCAGGACATTCCATGCTATTTGTCTAAGTATTATGCAGGTATTCGAAGAACATGTCCAAGCAAAGCAATATGAAGAAAAGGAGCAAAAACAAGTGAAAAACAGATGAAAAACCAAGAGAAAAATAGCAGAAACGAGTTTTACTGATGTGACGACCGTCACATAGCCGTTACGCTCGTCATGCGTGTGACGACCGTCACACCTCCATGACGACCGTCATGCAGCCAGAACGTGCAGAATGAAGTCACGTGCTAAAATTCCCCCTCAAAGACCAAAAGTGTAGCCACTAACTCCTACTTTTCTGCCTCAAACCCACTTCCTGAAGGAATAACCGTTAGATACTCTCTCTCTATAAAAGGAAGAGGTTGGGACCTGAAAAAGGGAGCCGCATTCAAGACAACGAAGTGCTGCCAATTCATCTTCAGAGCAACCTTACCGTTCTTATATTCTTATTTGTTTCTCTTTTCCTTCTCGGTATTCTTTGATATTTTGTAATTCCCATTTTCCTTGTATGATAAATTGGCACAAAGACCAGAGTCCTTTGTGGAGGATCTGCCCAAAAGTCAATTGAAATATTTACAAGTTTTCATATTTAATCGTAATTGCAATTTTCATTATGATGTATGTTCTTAATTACTGCTTTTATTTATGTATTACCATTTCTTTTTCCATGTCTAGCTAAATTACCGTAATCGATATGTAATAATAATTCAGACAAAATTTGATAATAATTGGCGTAGTCTTTCTCTTTTCAAAACTCAGTTATGGTTTTAGTTTTTAATTAAAATTCTAAATAAACCTTTGTCACGACAGTGGGAAGCTATTTACGGTGGTTTTGCCACGACAGTGGGAAACCATATTAAGATACGAACCAACAAGCGACAGCTGAGGCTAAGACCAGATAGTAAAAACTAGGCATTCGATTTAAAAACAGCGAAAGCGCTTTAAAAAGGATTAGAACTTAGAGATTTTCAAAAGGTAACTTTAACCCCGAACGGGATAGCGACAACATACGTTCCGCCTTAAAGTTGCGACTAGCGTCAACAACCATCGTGAGACAAAAGTCTTTAGATCACTATTTTCTTCTTAAACTAAGTTTGAAAACACTTAATACGCCAATAAATTGTCAAATCCCCGAAGAACAAAATTATTGCATATCGATTCATAAATTCATATCTTAAGTAAAAGTTTTAGTTCCCTTTACTTTAAGCATTTATTGTGCCACTATTCAACTTGAAACCAAGCCGACCTAGCTAAACACCGTAACACCCGATAATACTAGATTGCTTACGAGTCCCTGTGGGATCGATATCTACTATTACTACGCGATAGACTGTGCACTTGCAGTTAGATTTGTTAGACATAGAAAGTCGCGACCATGAGATTATTCAGATTCTCTGCTTTTGTTGTGACGGAAGGTTGATTTTCGGAGGTGGATTTCTCGCAGTTCCGAAACTTCTTCTGATTGAGAGGATGATGAAGCCTCAAAGATTTTTCTGATAAGTCGTGAGAACGGCCGCCGTTTGTTCTTTTCTTCCTCCCTTCCGCCTTTTATCAAATGCAACTCATGTTTATATAGGTAACAAATTAGGGTTAACTCTAACCTAATGCCTATTTTAAAGCCCAACTTAAATAATTAGTCAAAACAAAAAAAAAAAACTAAAACAAACTTAAAAGAATAAAATCTTTTCTAATATTTTTAATTTTATGATTTTTGGATGTTTTTATGAATAATATGGAAAAAAGTGAAAAAATAATATTTTTAAAAAAATAATTTAAATAAAATACGAAAATAATAATTAAATAATAAAAAAAACTATTTTTTTTATGAAAATAGAAAAGTTAGAATAAAAATAAAAGAAAAACAAAAAGTGAAGAAGGTGGGATTCGAACTCTCGACCTCTCACACTCACAACTCCTTACACACGGTCTCTTGCCAATTGTGTCATTTTATTCATTCCAAATAAAGTGGCACTAGAAACCATGTAAAGGTAGGAAAAATTTGGGGTGCAACAACAAAGAACTCCGATCAACATTCAAACAAACTTCATCTCAACATCATTTCAGATCTTTAGATCCGGATTCAAACCACCACGCACAAACAACTTGCGTTCATCATAGATCTAAACTCACATCACCTTCACCATTGTCATCACAACAATGCAACTTATCAGCACCTCACGGAACCTCCGATTCACCATTTTCGTGAGCCATCCCCCTTCCTCAAACTTCATCGCAACTTCACAACATCTCTAGATTCAACATATCCACCGTCATCAACATGCAAACAACTTTGAACCCTCAGGTCCATCCACAAATCTTCAACAAATCCTCCGCCAACTCCAAACCCTATGTTCTCACCGTTTTCAACATCAAACCCTCACCTTCAATCGTTGATAGTTTCCGCCATAACAATAATCGTCAGATCTCCACAAATTCACAAAACAAACCTCACTATCATCCGATTTGCACCGTGAACAAGATTTCTGCAAACACATGAACAATCTATAGATCCACAACTTCAGATCCATAAGCGATCCTTCGTCTTCAGCGATCTTCAACGCCGAGGGTCTTCATCAAACTTCATCAGAACCGCAATATTAACCAACACATATTTCTGAATGTAGCGACCTGTTCTTCGAGTTTTGTTTGTGGATATCAAGCTTTGTAGGTATGAGGTGTTTAAGTTGACGGAAGAAGACAAAGTTGATAGGGAAGAACGTGAAGGGGTGTGTTTTCGTCTTCTGGAGCGGAAGTTTGAAAGGAAAATGGGAGGCTGAGACGGTGAGGAAGTTTCAGGAAGATGGCGAGGTCGAAGAAAAGGGAGTGAAGGTCCGTAAACGGCGCACCTAGGGTTTTGGTTACACAAATTGGAGAAGATGGTTCGTGAGACTCAATGGGTTAGTGGGCCTTGGGCCCAATTTTCTTTTTACTATATCGTACCACCGTTTTTCCTCATTGCACCCCCGTATTGTTGTTGCTGAAGGTTGTTAACTTGGGCTAAGCCCAATTGAATTTCTGAGTTGCACCCTCCGTTTCCCTTTGACACCCCTGTTGTTTGGTGTTGCTGATTGGGATGTTGGGCCAAGCCCAACCAGATTTTGCTGGCTCACCTCTGTCTGCTAGACTGTACCCCCTTCTGGTTTATTATTTTTATAATTGTTTTGTAAACACTTTTTTGTATAGATTTATGTTTTGTTTTCTTTTGAATGTTATAATATATACTATTTTTATTTTGTTATTTTATACTTATATTTTCTTATAGTTTTTTATATTCTATATTCATTTTATGGTTTCATTTTACTTAGAATATTATAGGTATATATTTAGTATATATTTTAGAAGTTGATATTCCTCCTCCTTTTGTTATTGGATTTTTCTCACCATGTTCGTTTTGTAGGTCGATGACGAGACTTCCGTAAACCATTATAAATCAACTTGTTGATGGATGATGTAGGATCTGAGACTGCTTTTTCTCTCCTCATCTTTTCTTCTTCTTCTGATTTTATTTTGCTTTTCTGTTGTGCTGTCCGTGTGACATGATTCAATTGGAGAATAATTTTCAATATCATTTCTCTATCTTGTCTTTGACACGGATATCAATACGCTACCTCTTGGGGTTTGACTTTATTTATAAGTCAAATTATGACGGTTCAGCGTCACATTGGTTCTGAGTTGAAATATCATCATCAAGGATAAAAGAGTAGAGCTTGGAAATGGAGCTTGCACGTAAAAGTCAAGGGTCAACGGAACCACTCTGTTCGGTAACATTATTTTTATTTCACTTCTTTCATCTCTTTCTTTTAAACCGTCGAGTGTTGTGAGATCATTAGATACGTGGGAAATGATGAGAGAGTGGTCTCCTCTCCCTCATCTAGAGTGTTTAGTATACGTCATTAGGACGATATGCGACACATTCGCTCCTACGTCTAGAACTTGGCGTGTGCGTCTCGTTCCGAACTTTTTCTCTCGCGTCCTGGCGATTGAGATCTCCCCTTTTCTCTCGCATTCTAGCGATTGAGCTCCCTTCTCTTGCCCCCGTGCAATCGAGGTCATTTCCTGTAGTTAGCTGAACTACGACTGCTCTGATCTCTCACACCTGTTGAGAGTACGTAGGCATAGGATTGCGATAATCCTAGCGAGCATTTTTCCCTCTTTCCTGTTGTTGGCCGAACTACAAATGCTCTGATTTCTCGTACCAGGCGAGAATATGTAGGCATAGGATGTGATATCCTAGCGAGCACACTAGCAACTAATTTCTCTGTTCTCTCGCTTCCGTGCGATCGAGACTTTCCCACTGACGACTTTATTCCCTTTCTCTTGCCCTAGTGCAATCGAGACCAGACCGTAGTTCTAGAACCCGTAGGTTCCCGTACCTTTAAACCCCGACATACTACGTCCGTTCTATCGCAAACAGGTAACGCCTATGTCTCCAATGGTCGACCAGCATACACCTAACTACTAGAATGTGTACGCTAGTACCGTCAACCTTTTCTCTCACCCTTGTGTGATCGAGAACACCCTTTGCTTACCCGTAGTTAGCCTGAACTACGTTTTGCTCTGATTTTTCATGCAAGATGAGAATACATAGGCACAAGGCGCGATGTCTTGGCGAGCAATATTCCCCCATAGTTTCCCAAACTACGTTGACTCTGACTTTCCCATTGCACGAGGGAATACATAGGCATAGAGCGGCGATGCTCTATCGAGTCAGTTCTTTCCGTTTAGCTTTAGCAGCCGTAGATATATTGTTTTTCACCCATAGACTAGACAACCCAAGTGTGGATCCCGTCGAGTACGACGGACATGAGGGGTGCTCATACCTTCCCCTTGCGTAACGACTCCCGAATCCAGACATGGTTGCGATGACTTTTCTTTCCCTTTTTCTTTAGGTTTTTGCGATCATTTCCTTTCCCTCTATTTGGGATAAATAATGAAAGTGGTGACTCTTCTGTTTTTTCCGCCGGTTGTTTTTCGCAGTATCGACAGCTGGCGACTCTGCTGGGGATAGGTATATCCCCTATGCGAGTCAATCGTAGCGCTTGTCATTTTGGTTTGTGGGTGTGTATATTTGTGTGCTGTATTTTGTATTTTACTGTATTTACATTTTCCGCACTATATTATTATCTGTTGCTGTTGAGCTGTTGGGTGGTTGTTCCTCTGAGAGATATGCCAAAACCCAGGCTAAAGTACACACCTAGCATTAGTAGTGGAGACTAGTGGGGGGCCTGTTTGATTAACAGACACAGTTCCCCATGAAATTCACACTCAGACGAGATTTTCTTTGATGATCTTCCTTCAGATCCTTAGGATCGGTTGGGATTTTAGATTTGAGAGTTGTCGACTTTGGTAACCGATCATTTGTGAGTCAGCTAAGTGAGGCCTCTTCAGGAGATGATGATGTCAAACCAGAAATGGTGAACGTATCATCATTTCTTGAAAGTCTGTGACACTAACGAACGCATAGGATGCCGTACCTTGTCAGTTTAGGCCCATACCCGTGAGTGGGAGGGTTTTTGCAGGAAACTTGACCTCCAGCCAACCCAGTATTTTGGTTTTCTCTTTAGAGCGAATTTACTTAGTCAGCAGCGCAGCAGTATTCAGAGCTTTGTGGGGGCTGTGATCCCGTGTTTGCTGCATCTTGCATTACATTTGCATGAGCATCTTTGCATCATTTTGCATATCATTTCTCCAGCTGGCCAGAGCTCTTATCCAGCCTTTGTTTTGCTTCAGAAGGTGATTCTCCGGTGTTTGTCCTGAGCAAGTGTTGATTGTTAGAAGACGACCAAGGGGTTGAAGTAGAATCAAGCAGAATCAAGCAGTGTCAAGTAGTGTAGTCAGTTGAAAATTGTCGGTAGATATGTCAGGGAACGACTTCCAGAATGTTGATACCTTGTCAGGTTTTACTGTGACGACCAATCCTCTGTATGGTTCTTTGCTCGATGAAGATTTTTCGCAAGTGAACAACATAACTGAAGCTCAGTCTGTGTAGGTTTCTGTTCGGAACCAAGATCAGCATGAACAGTCTGTTGTTCGATGTGAACGTTCTTCTTCCCTTGATACCTCAGATTATCATGATGTTGTTTCCTCTGTGTTGATTTCCAGAAGAGAAGTTTCGTTAGTGAAGACTGAAGACCCGAGAGCTCTCGAGTATGCTAAAAGGTTGCATGCGTTGGACGAAAGATTCAAGACCTTGGAAGTTAAAGATACTTTTGGTTTCAATGCTTCAGATGTGTGCCTGGTTTCCGGCCTAGTGTTACCTCAGAATTTCAGAGCACTGAGGTTTGAAAAGTATAAAGGGGATAACTACCCGAGGCAACACTTGGTGATGTTCTGCAGAAGAATGACTTCGTTTGTGCACGACGACAAGTTGATGATTCACTGTTTTCAGGACAGACTGATTGGGGCATCTCTGAGTTGGTATATGCAGTTGGAGAGTAATCAGATCCAATCATGGGTGGATTTAGCCAAGGCTTTCGTGAAGCAGTACGAATATAATCTAGACATGGCTCCTAGTCGCATGCAGTTGTAAGAATTGTCTCAAAAGAACAATGAATATTTCAGAAAGTATGTTCAAAGATGGAGAGAATTTTCTTCGAGAGTGAAACCATCACTCCTAGATCGAGAGTTAACAGACATGTTCATAAACTCCTTGCAGAGCCCGTACTTTGAAAGAATGCTTGGGATTGCACAAAATTTCTCTAAATTGGTAAGAGCAGGAGAACGTATTGAGTATGGCGTAAAAACAGGAAGAATTCAGGATGTTTCAAGCGGTAAGGCTGGTGAAACTGAATCTCTCTGTAGCTTTCAAGCTGAAGACGAAACGGTGGTCAATGCAGTCATGACAGATGTTGGGTATTCTCAAGATGAATCGGTGAAATCTTTTGGTTCTTCATCTTCTCAGCGGTCAGTATCTTCTGTGTCTCGTTATTCTAGACATACAACTGTGCCTAGGGCACCACATCAGAAACTTCGGGTCGCTCCTCATGCAAATCACCGAACTCGTGGCCAAGGTTATCAGAATCAGCGTCAGAATCAGAACAGGCCTCTTAACAATTTGAAACGAAGGAATTCTCATTTTCATCCAGTCCCTGTGCCGTATAGCCAGCTTTTGCCACATTTGATTCAGAATTCTTTGGTGGAACCTAAAGCTCTTAAGCGAGTGCCAGAACCTTACCCTCAAGGGTATGATCCCCATGCTCAATGTGGATATCATGGCTGATCCATGGGGCATTCAACCGAAGATTGCAAAGCTTTTCAGGAAAAAGTGCAGCAGTTGATCGACGAAGGGTGCATTTCCTTTCCAGAAGGAGTTTTGGTTGTTCATGTCAACCTTTCAGCTGTCTGAGCTTGTAGATTCAGAGTTTTATTTCCAGAAGCCAATGGTTCAGACAGGCAGACATCCTCAGCATTGGCAGTCCTAGGACTTTTTATCATTTGCATTTGTAGTTTCTTTTATGTTAGTTGCTACTTGCTGTTAAATTTGTGTTTTGAATGGTAATATTAATGAAGTGATTTGCATTTTTATGAACTAATCATGTCGCTTTCGCTCTTTTTTTTTTTGCACAGCACAGACACATGCACTTTTTATCCACTCCACTTTATCACCGTGATTAGCAAAGACTGGAGGGAGGATGACAAAACTAAATACTCATAACTGATGATCGTATGCTTTCGGATAAAATCTTGCCTATGATGCACAAGGATTGTTTCAAATCCCCTAAACACTGGAGATATAAGGAGTTAGTCCCTAGTTAACCACTTCGAGTCGAGAAGTAGGATTTTCTTTGGACTTGTTAACCCTCAAATCTTAACCTGGGGCAGGGTAGTTGTCAGTTAGCTTGACCGAGCATTCAAGTTTCATAGAGGAGTGTCCCGTTCGAGGATCAATCCTTCTCAAAAGGTCGTACCTCATCAGTCGCAATGGTTAAATCTCACTAGTCAGGAGTGAGACAGTTATAATCCCTTCGGATAAATCAAGACAGCCAGTGTCACACGACTTGTTTCAAAAAAAAGAGGAAAAGAAAGCCCGCTAAGTAAAAAGAAAAGAAAAGTTGGAAAGCAAATACTTAGGCAAAAATCAGGGCATCCCACTGGACTTCAAAATCAAAAAGAACCTAAAAAGAGTTAGTCCAGGAAAAAATTAGGGAATCAAAAGAATAAAAATGAAAGGATTTCAAAAGAAAAATCCTCAAACAAGAACAAATTCGTGTGGATACAGACACTAAAGACGAAGAGGAGTAACTGTCACTCCGAAAACCTTGTGAGTTCTTTAATCACCACTCCTATCATTCAATAAACCTTTTGGAGAGGGGAACGCTTGTACCAAGTTAACTGAACTTAGGATTGGAGATCATCACGTAGAAGGGGTGGGTACAAATCATACTTTCAGCCCAATACCCTTTGTTTCACAAACCGTGAACCTGACCATGATACAACCCTTAAAAGGCCTAATTGAGGAAGGGTTTAATCTGAAAGCGCATTATGATAAGGTTGAGTAACCTGACTCCTACATGATTTGCTAATCATATCCTTGTTGTATCTTTCACTAATCAAATCAGCACTACGTTTGAACTTTTTGGTTCATTCGTCACTCACTATCATGACACTTGATAAGTGACATTTTTTCAAAATCTGCATGAACACCGAAATAAAATTACCATTCGTGAGCAAACAATTTTAACTGCAGGTCAGTAGTTGACATGGAGGAAATTCCAACAGGGTATAATCGAACAGGACTAGATCGTTCAGCAGTCTGAATCAGAATTGTGTATACTTTGAAACCCTGTGAATCTGGGGCATTGACATCCAGTGAGTTTGGAATTAGTTAGTCTGAGGACGAGTCCCGAAGCGTCGGTTGATTATGGGAAAGTTTATTCATGAAGCAGTTGATCAGAAACGAATCATCTCGAGACCTAATCAGGGGCAATCGCCCAGAGTTTCTGTAAGTTGGGGGCAGATCCCTCCGGCATTCCACCAGATCAGGTTAAGTTGCTTCAACGCTCATTCAGGGGCAAGCCATTTCAAGAGTATATTGAAACCAACCATGCTAAGATTTGGTTAATCGAGGATGAATCCCTTCATTGTATAGAATCTGGGGCAAGCCATCTCGAGGTCATCTCTTGGCAGGCTACTTTCTGATTTTTCCCAAAAGTCAGATTGGGGCAAGTTGAATTATACTGGGGCAAGTTGTTCAAGCTAGTTTGCTCTCCCTAGCAAGAGTTGAGTGTCAGTGAATCGTGTCATTACCCTCATCAAATAACCTTAACCTTCTGAAAAAGCCTTGTTGTCATTGGATCGTTATCCTACAGCATAAACCTGTTACCTACCATATAACCAAAGTCATTTCAAAAGCCCAGTTCTCGTCTGGCAAACCGGTAACCAGTTCTCGTCTGATCCACCTTTCTTAGAATACGGGTCCTCGTCTGGTACCTGTCATCTTTTAACCAGTTCTCATCTGGTCACCCTTTCCTTAACCACCAGTTCTCGTCTGGTGCGTGTCAGCTTTTAAACCTGTTCCCGTCTGGTCACCTTTTCCTCGACCTACTGTTTAACCATTTCTCGTC
Organism: Lathyrus sativus; assembly: GCA_963859935.3. Classification (NCBI taxonomy): domain Eukaryota; kingdom Viridiplantae; phylum Streptophyta; class Magnoliopsida; order Fabales; family Fabaceae; genus Lathyrus; species Lathyrus sativus. The sequence continues at coordinate 49,673,611 of OZ012739.1, read as the reverse complement.
TGGCTAACGCAGTTTTAAAGTCCAGTTCTCGTCTAGAAAACCAGAAATCAATTCCTGTATGATACCAAAACCTAGAAGTCAGCTCTCGTCTGACAACTTAAACCCTTTTGACACCAATTCTCGTCTGGTAGTCCACCCTCGAATTCTAGTTCTCGTCTAGTATTTCCTTCTAAAAACCACTCTTGTTGGTAACCAGAAATAAGTCCCTATCACCATAAACCTAAACCTATCCCTAAACCAGAAAAGCCTAAATATACCTGGCACGATAATTTTCAGTGACTCCCATGTTGTTATGTTCCCCGACACGAGGCTCGAACGATTTCAGTGCTCGATAGTTGAGATTCCTTATGGTAATGTTGTTAAATCAGGAACATTTCCTCAGCAGAGATGTGCAGTTTGAGATTGTTTCTCCCCAGCAGGTTGGGATTGCATCGAAATGTGATCAAGATTATCCTCAGCAGGTCGAGATTGATATCCCCGACAGGGCGTTTTCCCCGGCAGATTGATTGTGCATTCCCAACGGGTTAGGATTGAAGTTTTCCCTGACAAAGAAGATTTTGGTTTATTTCCCCAGCAGTGGGACGAATGCAGTGTTGTTACCCCATAGAGTCTAAATCTTTGGCTCCTTTACCCTCAGAGTCTAGATCATTGACTCATTCCCTAATTAGAGGTTGATATTGATGAATTTAATCCCTAAGCAGAGGTCGGTGTCGATTCCCTCGCTGAGTAATCTATAGCAGAGGTAGATTATTCTGCAGCTGAGTATCCCTGGCATGTTGGATCTTGATTCTTCCCTAATGAAGCTGCTACTTTTAGATGAGTATTTTGTACCCTAGTGGGACCTTGGTGTCCTAGGGGGGCGTTCAGGTTTGTTTTCCTTGGTGAAGCGAGATCCAATTTCAGTGGTTGATGGTTATCCCCTGCAGAGTTGTTAATTCCCCAGTAGAAGGGGCATGTTTCCTCCAGCTGAGACGTTTGTTTCCCAGAAGAGTCGTATTCTGGTGTGTCATCCAGGGCGTTTTCCTCAGCAGGGTTTTGATTGGATCCCCGGTGGAGTTGGCTTTCTTCTCTCCAGCATTTATTTTGCTGGATTGGTTCCCTTGCATTTTTCATCATGCATAGCATCTACCTAAATGCGTAGAATTTCCATCTTGTATGGAGCGTTACGCCATTCTCCAACAAATGCATTTGAAACATAAGCCAGGTGGTTACCGCTCTGTTCTCAGATGTGTTTTCAGCAGATGGTTGAATTATGTTGCCCGCATGGTATTCAGACCTGGAAAATTTTGGTTGATATTTGCGCCTATATGGTATCCAGACCATGGCAAGATGAAGAATGGTATCCAAACCATAATATTTTTTGTTAGCCCGCGTGGTATCCAGACCCCGACTTACGTTTCTTCCCGGCAGCGTCGTCGAACTTCGATTGATGATTTTGTTTCTAGCCCTATATGGTATCCAGACCATGGAAAATTGATATGTTCCCGTTAGCCTGCATGGTATCCAGACCCGACTTTTTGTTTTCTCCGGCAGTTAGTCATCTTTGCATGTGTGGTATCCAAACCATGGCAATTACCGATTTGTTTCGTCCGTTGAGTATCCAGACTCCGGTAAAGCCAGTTGGGTATCCAGACCCTGATGAATCTTGTTTGTACCCGCTCCGTTGGGTATTCAGACTCCAGTGAAGGAAGTTATGTTATCCAGACAATGGTAGTTTATCCGATGCTCCGTGATATCCAGATCACAGTAATTGTTGTTATCTCTTATTGTCGTGTGGTATCCAGACCTTGGCACCTAATATTTTACTCAGCCCATGTGGTATCCAGACCACAACTAATATTGTTTCCCAGCAGCGTCGTTCGACTTGAACTCGTAGGATATCTAGATCCTGATGAATATATTCCTTATTTTATTGAGTATCCAGACTCAGGTTTCTTACATTGAGCATCCAGGCTCCAGTTATTGAGTATCCAGACTCAGACTTATTAACCGAGTATCCAGACTCAGGTTATTTGCATAGAGCATCCAGGCTCAGATTTGCATAGAGCATCCAGGCTCCAGTTACTGAGTATCCAGACTCAGATTATTATCGAGTATCCAGACTCCGGTATATTGCATAGAGCATCCAGGCTCAGAAGTGCATTGAGCCTCCAGGCTCCGATTACTGAGTATCCAGACTCAGGTATATCTGCTTTGAGCATCCAGGCTCCGATCACCTTGAGCATCCAGACTCCGATTTCCCTCGAGTATCCAGACTCTGACCACGTGAATGTTACCTTTAGCCAAAATGGTATCCATACCATGGCGCAGCTTTGGATGAATGTGTTCATCTTATTATGTGTTACCCAACAGAGTTACTTGGTTAAGTTTCTCTCGTTTTTTCCCTGCCAGAGTCGTTTGGTTAAGCCTCTCTTCCCCATCTGAGTATTTTTGTGATCAGTTCAGCTATCTTCCGGAGATTTTATTCCAATATATCAGAGTTTGCAGTTCTGTTTTTACGGTTGGCAAATTTCCGGGTTCTTTGGTATTCAACCGTCTTTTACCTTTGAATGTTTGAAAGCTGGTCGTTTTTCAACCCTTTAGGTTCAAGCCGTTTGAATAGGGGCATCTGTTGCACCCCAAAATTTGACCAACCGTTTCTTATATTTGGCTTATGTTTCGATTCATTTTGCATTTGCATTTGCATACCGCATACTGTGCATTTTTGCAGCCGGAGTGATTTAATCGGGATTACAACATTTTTCCTCATGTTTCAGACAATTCAAACCGTTTCGGATACGGAGATTTATTTTGGAACTTGCGCTCTGCCCGGTGGTTCAGTCTACGTTGTTGGTTTCAGTGGTATTTCGGTATCCGGTCTTGTTACCGTTTATTTTATGGCATTCTAGCATTTTTTCGTTCGTCAATTTAGTTTCCTAGATTTAATTTCTTATTTTGGCATAGTTTTTAGATTTTAAATAGGTTTATTTCTATTTTCTAGAGGTTTTAGAATATTTTAGTTTTTAGAATTGATTTTTATTGGTTTTTGGATTTAAATTTTCTTTTTTAGATTTTTAATTCTTAATAGATTTTAAATAACTTTTTTCTAGACTTTTATTAATAATTTATTTTTTTAGAATATATTGAGTTTTATTTTTTCTTTTAGATTTTATTAATTCTTTAATATAGAATTTAATTAGAATATTAGAGTTTATTAAGATTAAGCTTTAAATAGTTTTATTTTAGTTTATTTGATTTAGTATTAAATTAGTATCTTAATTGATTTAGTTAGCTTAAGTTGAGTTAATTATTGTTTTACTTAATTAATTTTCGTTTCAGCTTTTACTTTAACTAGGTTTGTTAATTAATATTAGCGTTACTTAGTTTAGTCAGCTTTAATTAATCATTTGCAGTTTAATTAATTATAATAGTCCACTAATCATTCTTTTTCAGTCTGCAGTCTGACAAGTGGCAGAGGCTATAAATAGCCTGCACAGTACTCTCTCTCTTCATTGATTAACACGCGTTTCCATGCAAACACCAATGCTGGCTCGCCAGAAGAATTAAACAGATCAAAATTGTCACCGGAAAATTCAAACGTGTTCATCTGTTGTTCATACTTTTTTCCAGATCATCATCCTGTTCTTCATTTTTTTCCCAGAACTCATGCAAACCTTCAACCATTTTCCAGATTTTTCTTCATATCTTCATCCCAACTCAAGAACATTCATCATGTTCATCCTTCATTTTCCAGAATTCATAAAAAACTCATCCAAATTTCATCAATATTCAACACATTCTCCAGTTTCCTTAACATGTTCATCCATCTTCATGAACTTCTTCGTGTTCATCAAATATTTTCCAGAAATCCAAACTTCCACAAACCACAAAGAACTCCGATCAACATTCAAACAAACTTCATCTCAACATCATTTCAGATCTTTAGATCCGGATTCAAACCACCACGCACAAACAGCTTCCGTTCATCATAGATCTAAACTCACATCACCTTCACCATTGTCATCACAACAACGCAACTTATCAGCACCTCACGGAGCCTCCGGTTCACCATTTTCGTGAGCCATCCCCCTTCCTCAAGCTTCATCGCAACTTTACAACATCTCTAGATTCAACATATCCACCGTCATCAACATGCAAACAACTTTGAACCCTCAGATCCATCCACAAATCTTTAACAAATCCTCCGCCAACTCCAAACCCTTTGTTCTCACCGTTTTCAACATCAAACTCTCACCTTCAATCGTTGATAGTTTCCGCCATAACAATAATCATTAGATCTCCACAAATTCACTAAACAAACATCACTATCATCCAATTTGCACCGCGAACAAGATTTCTGCAAACGCATGTTTAATTTATAGATCCACAACTTCAGATCCATAAGCAATCCTTCGTCTTCAGCGATCTTCAACGCCGAGGGTCTTCATAAAACTTCATCAAAACCGCAATAACAACCAACATAGATTTCTGAATGTAGCGACCTGTTCTTCGAGTTTTGTTTGTGGATATCAACCTTTGTAGGTATGAGGTGTTTAAGTTGACGGAAGAAGACGAAGTTGATAGGGAAGAACGTGAAGTGTTGTGTTTTCGTCTTCTGGAGCGGAAGTTCGAAAGAAAAATGGGAGGCTGAGACGGTGAGGAAGTTTCAGGAAGACGGTGAGGTTGAAGAAAAGGGAGTGAAGGTCTGCAAATGGCGCAGCTAGGGGTTTGGTTAGACAAATTGGAGATGATGGTTCGTGAGACTCAAAGGGTTAGTGGGCCTTGGGCCCAATTTTCTTTTTACTATATCATACCACCGTTTTTCCTCATTGCACACCCGTATTGCTGTTGCTGAAGGTTGTTAACTTGGGCTAAGCCCAATTGAATTTTTGAGTTGCACCCTCCGTTTCCCTTTGACACCCCTGTTGTTTGGTGTTGCTGATTGGGATGTTGGGTCAAGCCCAACCAGATTTTGCTGGCTGACCCATGTCTGCTGGACTGTACCCCCTGCTGTTTTTTTATTTTTATAATTGTTTTGTAAACACTTTTTTGTATAGATTTATGTTTTGTTTTCTTTTGAATATTATAATATATACTATTTTTCTTTTGTTATTTTATACTTATATTTTCTTATAGTTTTTTATATTCTATATTCATTTTATGGTTTCATTTTACTTAGAATATTATAGGTATATATTTAGTATATATTTTAGAAGTTGATATTCCTCCTGCTTTTGTTATTGGATTTTTCTCACCATGTTCGTTTTGTTGGTCGATGACGAGACTTCCGTAAACCATTATAAATCAACTTGTTGATGGATGATGTAGGATTCGAGACCGCTTTTTCTCTCCTCATCTTTTCTTCTTCTTCTGATTTTATTTTGCTTTTCTGTTGTGCTGTCCGTGTGACATGATTCAATTGGAGAATAATTTTCAATATCATTTCTTTATCTTGTCTTTGACACGGATGTCAACACGCTACCTTTTGGGGTTTGACTTTATTTATAAGTCGAATTATGACGGTTCAGCGTCACATTGGTTCAGAGTTGAAATATCATCATCAAGGATAAAAGAGTAGAGCTTGGAAATGGAGCTTGCACACAAAAGTCAAGTGTCAACGGAACCACTCCGTTCGGTAACATTATTTTTATTTCACTTATTTCATCTCTTTCTTTTCAACCGTCGAGTGTTGCGAGATCGTTAGATACGTGGGAAATGATGAGTGAGTGGTTTCCTCTCCCTCATCTAGAGTTTTTAGTATATCTCCTTAGGACGATATGCGACGCATTCGCTCCTACGTCTAGAACTTGGCGTGTGCATCTTGTTTCGAACTTTTTCTCTCGCGTCCTGGCGATTGAGATCTCCCCTTTTCTCTCGCATTCTGGCGATTGAGCTCCCTTCTCTTTCCCCCATGCAATCGAGGTCGTTTCTTGTAGTTAGCCGAACTACGGCTGCTCTAATCTCTCACACCTGTTGAGAGTACGTAGGCATAGGATTGCGATAATCCTAGCGAGCATTTTTCCCTCTTTCCTGTAGTTGGCCAAACTACAGCTGCTCTGATTTCTCGTACCAGGCGAGAATATGTAGGCATAGGATGTGATATCCTAGCAAGCACACTAGCAACTAATTTATCTGTTCTCTCACTTCCGTGCGATCGAGACTTTCCCGCTAACGACTAATATTCCCTTTCTCTTGCCCTAGTGCAATCGAGACCAGACCGTAGTTCTAGAACCCGTAGGTTCCCGTACCTTTAAACCCCGACATACTACGTCCGTTCTATCGCAAACAGGTAACCCCTAAGTCTCCAATAATCGAGCAGCATACACCTAACTACTAGAATGCGTACGCTAGTACCGTCAACCTTTTCTCTCACCCCTGTGTGATCGAGAACACCCTTTGCTTACCTGTAGTTTGCCTCAACTATGTTTTGCTCTGATTTCTCATGCCAGATGAGAATACGTAGGCACAAGGCGCGACGTCTTGGCGAGCAATCTTCCCCCATAGTTTCCTGAACTACGTTGACTCTGACTTTCCCATTGCACGAGGGAATACATAGGCATAGAGCGGTGATGCTCTATCGAGTTAGTTCTTTCCGTTTACCTTTAGCAGCCGTAGATAGATTGTTTTTCACCCACAGACTAGACATCCCAAGCGTGGATCCCGTCGAGTACGACGGACATGAGGGGTGCTCATACCTTCCCCTTGCATAACAGACTCCCGAATCCAGACATGGTTGCGATGACTTTGTCTTTCCCTTTTTCTTTAGGTTTTTGCGATCGTTTCCTTTCCCTCTCTTTGGGATAAATAATGAAACCGGCGACTCTTCAATTTTTTCCGCCGGTTGTTTTTCGCAGTAGCGACAACTGGCGACTCTGCTGGGGATAGGAATATCCCCTATGAGAGTCGATCCTCGCGCTTGTCTGTTTGGTTTGTGGGTGTGTATATTTGTGTGATGTATTTTGTATATTACTGTATTTACATTTTCCGCACTATATTATTATCTGTTGCTGTTGAGCTGTTGGGTGGTTGTTCCTCTGAGAGATAAGCCAAAACCCAGGCTAAAGCACACACCTAGCATTAGTAGTGGAGACTAGTGGGGGGCCTGTTTGCTTAGCAGACACAGTTCCCCATGAAATTCACACTCAGACGAGATTTTCTTTGATGATCTTCCTTCAGATCCTTAGGATCGGTTGGGATTTTGGATATGAGAGCTGTCGACTCTGGGAACCGATCATTTGTGAGTCAGCTAATTGAGGCCTCTTCAGGAGATGATGATGCCAAACCAGAAATGATGAACGTATCATCATTTCTTGAAAGTCTGTGACACTGACGAACGCATATGATGTCGTACCTTGTCAGTTTAGGCCCATACCCGTGAGTGGGAGGGTTTTTGCAGGAAACTTGACCTCCAGCCAACCCAGTATTTTGGTTTTCTCTTCAGAGCGAATTTACTTAGTCAGCAGCGCAGCAGTATTCAGAGCTTTGTGGGGGCTGTGATCCCGTGTTTGCTGCATCTTGCATTGCATTTGCATAAGCATCTTTGCATCATTTTGCATATTATTTCTCCAGCTGGCTAGAGCTCTTATCCAACCTTTGTTTTGCTTCAGAAGGTGATTCTCCGGTGTTTGTCCTGAGTAAGTGTTGATTGTTAGAAGACGACCAAGGGGTTGAAGTAGAATCAAGCAGAATCAAGCAGTGTCAAGTAGTGTAGTCAGTTGAAAGTTGTCGGTAGATATGTCAGGGAACGACTTCCAGAATGTTGATACCTTGTCAGGTTTTACTGTGACGACCAATCCTCTGTATGGTTCTTTGCTCGATGAAGATTTTTCACAAGTGAACAACATAACTGAAGCCCAGTCTGTGTAGCTTTCTGTTGGGAACCAAGATCAGCATGAACAGTCTGTTGTTCGAAGTGAACGTTCTTCTTCCCTTGATACCTCAGATTATCATGATGTTGTTTCCTCTGTGTTGATTTCCTGAAGAGAAGTTCCGGTAGTGAAGACTGAAGACCCGAGAGCTCTCGAGTATGCTATAAGGTTGCATGCGTTGGACGAAATATTCAAGGCCTTGGAAGTTAAAGATACTGTTGGTTTCAATGCTTCAGATGTGTGCCTGGTTTCTGGCCTAGTGTTACCTCCTAATTTTAGAGCACTGAGGTTTGAAAAGTACAAAGGGGATAACTACCCGAGGCAACACTTGGTGATGTTCTGCAGAAGAATGACTTCGTTTGTGCACGACGACAAGTTGATGATTCACTGTTTTCAGGACAGTCTGATTGGGGCATCTTGAGTTGGTATATGCAGTTGGAGAGTAATCAGATCCAATCATGGGTGGATTTAGCCAAGGCTTTCGTGAAGCAGTACGAATATAATCTGGACATGGCTCCTAGTCGCATGCAGTTGCAAGAATTGTCTCAAGAGAACAATGAATCTTTCAGAAAGTATGTTCAGAGATGGAGAGAATTAGCTTCGAGAGTGAAACCATCGCTCCAAGATCGAGAGTTAACAGACATGTTCATAAACACCTTGCAGAGCCCGTACTTTGAAAGAATGCTTGGGATTGCACAAAATTTCTCTAAATTGGTAAGAGCAGGAGAACGTATTGAGTATGGCGTAAAAACTGGAAGAATTCAGGATGTTTCAAGCGGTACGGCTGGTGAAACTGAATCTCTCTGTAGCTTTCAAGCTGAAGACGAAATTGTGGTCAATCCGCTCATGACAGATGTTGGGTATTCTAAAGATGAATCAGTGAAATATTTTGGTTCTTCATCTTCTCAGCGGTCAGTATCTTCTGTGTCTCGTTATTTTGGACATACAACTGTGCCTAGAGCACCACATCAGAAACTTCGGGTCGCTCCTCATGCAAATCACCGAGCCCGTGGCCGAGGTTATCAGAATCAGCGTCAGAATCAGAACAGGCCTCGTAATAATTTGGAACGAAGGAATGCTCATTTTCATCCAGTCCCTGTGTCGTATAGCCAGCTTTTGCCACATTTGATTAAGAATTCTTTGGTGGAACCTAAAGCTCTTAAGCCAGTGCCAGAACCTTACCCTCCAGAGTACGATCCCCGAGCTCAATGTGGATATCATGGCTGATCGATGGGGCATTCAACCGAAGATTGCAAAGCTTTTCAGGCAAAAGTGCAGCAGTTGATCGACGAAGGGTGCATTTTCTTTCCAGAAGGAGTTTTGGTTGTTCATGTCAACCTTTCAGCTGTCTGAGCTTGCAGATTCAGAGTTTTATTTCCAAAAGCCAGTGGTTCAGACAGGCAGACGTCCTCAGCATTGGCAGTCCTCAGACTTTTTATCATTTGCATTTGTAGTTTCTTTTATGTTAGTTGCTACTTGCTGTTAAATTTGTGTTTTGAATGGTAATATTAATGAAGTGATTTGCATTTTTATGAACTAATCATGTCGCTTTCGCTCTTTTTTTTTTTGACAGCACAGACACATGCACTTTTTATCCACTCCACTTTATCACCGTGATTAGCAAAGACTGGAGGGAGGATGACGAAACTAAATACTCATAACTGATGATCGTATGCTTTCGGATAAAATCTTGCCTATGATGCACAGGCATTGTTTCAAATCCCCTAAACACTGGAGATATAAGGAGTTAGTCCCTAGTTAACCACTTCGAGTCTAGAAGTAAGATTTTCTTTGGACTTTTTAACCCTCAAATCATAACCTGAGGCAGGGTAGTTGTCATTTACCTTGACCGAGCATTCAAGTTTCATAGAGGAGTGTCACGTTCGAGGATCAATCCCTCTCAAAAGGTCGTACCTCATCAGTCGCAATGGTTAAATCTCACTAGTCAGGAGTGAGACAGTTATAATCCCTTCGGATAAATCAAGACAGCCAGTGTCACACGACTTGTTTCAAAAAAAAAAAGAGGAAAAGAAAGCCCGCTAAGTAAAAAGAAAAGAAAAGTTGGAAAGCAAATACTTAGGCAAAAATCAGGGCATCCCACTAGACTTCAAAATCAAAAAGAACCTAAAAAGAGTTAGTCCAGGGAAAAATTAGGGAATCAAAAGAATGAAAATGAAAGGATCTCAAAAGAAAAATCCTCAAATAAGAACAAATTTGTGTGGATACAGACACTAAAGACAAAGAGGAGTAACTGTCACTCCGAAAACCTTCTGAGTTCTCTAACCACCACTCCTATCATTCAATAAACCTTTTGGAGAGGGGAACGCTTGTACCAAGTTAACTGAACTTAGGATTGGAGATCATCATGTAGAAGGGGTGGGTACAAATCATACTTTGAGCCCAATACCCTTTGTTTGGCAAACCGTGAACCCGACCACGATACAACCCTTAAAAGACCTAATTGAGGCAGGGTTTAATTAGAAAGCGCATTACGATAAGGTTGAGTAACATGACTCCTACATGATTTGCTAATCATATCCTTGTTGTATCTTTCACTAATCAAATCAGCACTACGTTTGAACTTTTTGGTTCATTCGTCACCCACTATCACGACACTTGATAAGTGACATTTTTTCAAAATCTGCATGAACACCGAATTAAAATTACCATTCGTGAGCAAATAATTTTAATTGTAGGTCAGTAGTTGACATGGAGGAAATTCCAACAGGGAATAATCGAACAGAACTAGACCGTTCAACAGTCTGAATCAGAATTATGTATACTTTGAAACCCTTTGAATCTGGGGTATTGACATCCAGTGAGTTTGGAATTAGTTAGTCTGAGGACGAGTCCCGAAGCGTCGGTTGATTATGGGAAAGTTTATTCAGGAAGCAGTTGATCAGAAATGAATCATCTCGAGACCTAATCAGGGGCAATCGCCCAGAGTTTCTGTAAGTTGGGGGCAGATCCCTCCGGCATTCCATCAGATCAGGTTAAGTCGCTTAAACGCTCATTCAGGGGCAAGCCATTTCAAGAGTATATTGAAACCAACCATGCTAAGAGTTGGTTAACCGAGGATGAATCCTTTCATTGTATAGATTATGGGGCAAGCCATCTCGAGGTCATCTCTTGGCAGGCTACTTTCTTATTTTTCCCAAAAGTCAGATTGGGGCAAGTTGAATTATACTGGGGCAAGTTGTTCAAGCTAGTTTGCTCTCCCTAGCAAGAGTTGAGTGTTAGTGAATCGTGTCATTACCCTCATCAAATAACCTTAACCTTCTGAAAAAGCCTTGTTGTCATTGGATCGTTATCCTAAGCATAAACCTGTTACCTACCATGTAACCAAAGTCATTTCCAAAGCCCAGTTCTCGTCTTGCAAACCGGTAACCAGTTCTCGTCTGGCCCACCTTTCTTAGAATACCATTCCTCGTCTGGTACCTGTCATCTATTAACCAGTTTTCACCTGGTCACCCTTTCCTTAACCACCAGTTCTCATCTGGTGCGTGTCAGCTTTTAAACCTGTTCCCGTCTGGTCACCTTTTCCTCGACCTACTGTTTAACCAGTTCTCGTCTGGATAACGCAGTTTTAAAGTCTAGTTCTCGTCTGGAAAACCAGAAATCAGTTCCCGTATGATACCAAAACCTAGAAGTCAGTTCTCATCTGACAACTTAAACCCTTTCGACACCAGTTCTCTTCTGGTAGTCCACCCTCGAATGCTAGTTCTCGTCTAGTATTTCCCTCTAAAAACCATTCTTGTTGGTAACCAGAAATAAATCCCTATAACCATAAACCTAAACCTATCCCTAAACCAGAAAAGCCTAAATATACCTGGCACGATAATTCTCAGTGACTCCCATGTTGTCGTGTTCCCCGACACGAGGCTCGAATGATTTTAGTGCTCGATAGTTGAGATTCCTTATGGTAATGTTATTAAATCAGGAACATTTCCTGAGCAGAGATGTGCAGTTTGAGATTGTTTCTCCCCATCAGGTTGGGATTGCATCAAAATGTGATCCAGATTATCCTCAGCAGGTCGAGATTGATATCCCCGACAGGGCGTTTTCCCCGGCAGATTGATTGTGCATTCCTAACGGGTTAGGATTGAAGTTTTCCCTAACAAAGCAGATTTGAGTTTATTTCCCCAGCAGTGGGACGAATGCAGTGTTGTTACCCCATAGAGTCTAAATCTTTGGCTCCTTTACCCTTAGAGTCTAGATCATTGACTCATTCCCTAATCAGAGGTTGATATTGATGAATTTAATCCCTAAGCAGAGGTCGGTGCCGATTCCCTCGCTGAGTAATCTATAGCAGAGGTAGATTATTCCCTAGTTGGGTATCCCTGGCATGTTGGATCTTGATTCCTCCCCAGTGAAGCTTCTACTTTCAGATGAGTATTTTGTACCCTAGCGGGACCTTGGTGTCCTAGGGGGCCGTTCAGGTTTGTTTTCCTTGGTGAAGCGAGATCCAATCTTTGTGGTTGATGGTTATCCCTTGCAAAGTTGTTAATTCCCCAGTAGAAGGGGCATGTTTCCTCCAGTTGAGACGTTTGTTTCCCAGAAGAGTTGTATTCTGGTGTGCCATCCAGGGCGTTTTCCTCAGCAGGGTTTTGATTGGATCCCCGGTGGAGTTGGCTTTCTTCTCTCCAGCATTTATTTTGCTGGATTGGTTCCCTTGCATTTTGCATCATGCATAGCATCTACCTAAACGCGTAGCATTTCCATCTGGTATGGAGCGTTACGCCATTCTCCAACATATGCATTTGAAACATAAGCCAGGTGGTTACCGCTCTGTTCTCAGATGTGTTTTCAGCAGGTGGTTGAATTATGTTGCCCGCATGGTATTCAGACCTGGAAAATTTTGGTTGATATTTGCGCCTGTATGGTATCCAAACCATGGCAAGTTGAAGAATGGTATCGAGACCATAATATTTTTTGTTAGCCCGCGTGGTATCCAGACCCCGACTTACGTTTCTTCCCGGCAGCGTCATTGAACTTCGATTGATGATTTTGTTTCTAGCCCTATATGGTATCCAGACCATGGTAAATTGATATGTTCCCGTTAGCTTGCATGGTATCCAGACCTGACTTTTTGTTTTCTCCGGCAGTTAGTCATCTTTGCCTGTATGGTATCCAGACCATGGCAGTTACCGATCTGTTTCGTCCGTTGAGTATCCAGACTCTGGTAAAGCCAGTTGGGTATCCAGACCCTGATGAATCTTGTTTGTACCTGCTCCGTTGAGTATTCAGACTACGGTGAAGGCAGTTATGGTATCCAGACCATGGTAGTTTATCCGATGCTCCGTGATATCCAGATCACAGTAATTGTTGTTATCTCTTATTGCTGTGTGGTATCCAGACCTTGGCACCTAATATTTTACTCAGCCCATGTGGTATCCAGACCACAACTAATATTGTTTCCCAGCAGCGTCGTTCGACTTGAACTCGTAGGATATCCAGATCCAGATGAATATATTCCTTATTTTATTGAGTATCCAGACTCAGGTTTCTTGCATTGAGCATCCAGGCTCCAGTTATTGAGTATCCAGACTCAAACTTATTAACCGAGTATCCAGACTCAAGTTATTTGCATAGAGCATCCAGGCTCAGATTTGCATAGAGCATCCGGGCTCCAGTTACTGAGTATCCAGACTCAAATTATTACCGAGTATCTAGACTCCGGTATATTGCATATAGCATCCAGGCTCAAAAGTGCATTGAGCCTCCAGGCTCCGGTTACTGAGTATCCAGACTCAGGTATATCTGCTTTGAGCTTCCAGGCTCCGATCACCTTGAGCATCCAGGCTCCGCTTTCCCTCGAGTATCCAGACTCTGACCACGTGAATGTTACCTTTAGCCAAAATGGTATCCATACCATGGCGCAACTTTTGATGAATGTGTTCATCTTATTATGTGTTACCCAACAGAGTTACTTGGTTAAGTTTCTCTCGTTTTTTCCCTACCAGAGTCGTTTGGTTAGGCCTCTCTTCCCCAGCGGAGTGTTTTTGTGATCAGTTCAGCTATCTTCCGGAGATTTTATTCCAATATATCAGAGTTTGCAGTTCTGTTTTTACGGTTGGCAAATTTCCGGGTTCTTTGGTATTCAACCGTCTTTTACCTTTGAATGTTTGAAAGCTAGTCGTTTTTCAACCCTTCAGGTTCAAGCCGTTTGAATAAGGGCAGTTGTTGCACCCCAAAATTTGACCAACCGTTTCTTATATTTGGCTTATGTTTCGATTCATTTTGCATTTGCATTTGCATACCGCATACTCTGCATTTTTGCAGCCGGAGTGATTTAATCGGGATTACAGCCTTTTTCCTCGTGTTTCAAACAATTCAAACCGTTTCGGATACGAAGATTTATTTTGAAATTTGCGCTCTGCCCGGTGGTTCAGTCAACGTTGTTGGTTTCGGTGGTATTTCGGAATCCGGTCTTGTTACCGTTTATTTTATGGCATTCTAGCATTTTTTCGTTCGTCAATTTATTTTCCTAGGTTTAATTTCTTATTTTGGCATAGTTTTTAGATTTTAAATAGGTTTATTTCTATTTCCTAGAGGTTTTAGAATATTTTAGTTTTTAGAATAGATTTTTATTGGTTTTTGGATTTAAGTTTTCTTTTTTAGATTTTTAATTCTTAATAGATTTTAAATAACTTTTTTCTAGACTTTTATTAGTAATTTCTTTTTTTAGAATATATTGAGTTTTATTTTTTCTTTTAGATTTTATTAATTCTTAAATATAGAATTTAATTAGAATATTATAGTTTATTAAGATTAAGTTTTAATTAGTTTTATTTTAGTTTATTTGATATAGTATTAAATTAGTATCTTAATTGATTTAGTTAGTTTAAGTTGAGTTAATTATTGTTTTACTTAATTAATTTTCGTTTTAGCTCTTACTTTAACTAGGTTTGTTAATTAATATTAGTGTTACTTAGTTTAGTCAGCTTTAATTAATCATTTGCGGTTTAATTAATTATAATAGTCCACTAATCATTCTTTTTCAGTCTGCAGTCTGACAAGTGGCAGAGGCTATAAATAGCCAGCACAATACTCTCTCTCTTCATTGATTGACACGTGTTTCCATGCAAACACCAATGCTGGCTCGCCGGAAGAATTAAACGGATCAAAATTTTCACTGGAAAATTCAAACATGTTCATCCGTTGTTCATACTTTTTTCCAGATCTTCATCCTGTTCTTCATTTTTTTCCCAGAACTCATGCAAACCTTCAACCATTTTCCAGATTTTTCTTCACATCTTCATCCCAACTCAAGAACATTCATCATGTTCATCCTTCATTTCCCAGAATTCATCAAAAACTCATCCAAAGTTCATCAATATTCAACACATTCTCCAGTTTCCTTAACATGTTCATCCATCTCCATGAACTTCTTCGTGTTCATCAAATATTTTCTAGAAATCCATGAACACTCAAACCTCCAAATCTCATCCGAACTTCATCAAATTCATCAATAAACTCCAGATCCAAAACTTCCACAAACCACAAACAACTTCGATCAACATTCAAACAAACTTCATCTCAACATCATTTCAGATCTTCAGATCCGGATTCAAACCACCATGCACAAACAGCTTCCGTTCATCATAGATCTAAACTCACATCACCTTCACCATTGTCATCACAACAACGCAACTTATCAGCACCTCACGAAACCTCTGATTCACCATTTTCGTGAGCCATCCCCCTTCCTCAAACTTCATCGCAACTTCACAACATCTCTAGATTCAACAGATCCACCGTCATCAACATGCAAACAACTTTGAACCCTCAGATCCATCCACAAATCTTCAACAAATCCTCCGCCAACTCCAAACCCTCCGTTCTCACCGTTTTCAACATCAAACCCTCACCTTCAATCGTTGATAATTTCCGCCATAACAATAATCATCAGATCTCCACAAATTCACTAAACAAACCTCACTATCATCTGATTTGCACCGCGAACAAGATTTCTGCAAACGCATGAACAATACATAGATCCACAACTCCAAATCCATAAGTGATCCTTCGTCTTCAGCGATCTTCAACGCCGAGGATCTTCATCAAACTTCATCAGAATCGCAATAACAACCAACACAGATTTCTGAATGTAGCGACCTGTTCTTCGAGTTTTGTTTGTGGATATCAAGCTTTATAGGTATGAGGTGTTTAAGTTGACGGAAGAAGACGAAGTTGATAGGGAAGAACGTGAAGGGGTGTGTTTTCGTCTTCTGAAGCGGAAGTTTGAAAGAAAAATAGGAGGCTGAGACGGTGAGGAAGTTTCAGGAAGACGGCGAGGTCGAAGAAAAGGGAGTGAAGGTCTGTAAACGAAACAGCTAGGGTTTTGGTTAGACAAATTGGAGAAGATGGTTCGTGAGACTCAATGGGTTAGTGGGCCTTGGGCGCAATTTTCTTTTTACTATATCGTACCGCCGTTTTTCCTCATTGCAACCCCGTATTGTTGTTGCTGAAGGTTATTAACTTGGGCTAAGCCCAATTGAATTTCTGAGTTGCACCCTCCGTTTCCCTTTGACACCCCTGTTGTTTGGTGTTGCTGATTGGGATGTTGGGCCAAGCCCAACTAGATTTTGTTGGCTGACCCCTGTCTGCTGGACTGTACCCCCTACTGGTTTTTTATTTTTATAATTGTTTTGTAAACACTTTTTTGTATAGATTTATGTTTTATTTTCTTTTGAATATTATAATATATACTATTTTTCTTTTGTTATTTTATACTTATATTTTCTTATAGTTTTTTATATTCTATATTCATTTTATGGTTTAATTTTACTTAGAATATTATAGGTGTATATTTAGTATATATTTTAGAAGTTGATATTCCTCCTCCTTTTGTTATTGGATTTTTCTCACCATGTTTGTTTTGTAGGTCGACGACGAGACTTCCGTAAACCATTATAAATCTACTTGTTGATGGATGATGTAGGATCCGAGACCGCTTTTTCTCTCCTCATCTTTTCTTCTTCTTCTGATTTTATTTTGCTTTTCTGTTGTGTTGTCCGTGTGACATGATTCAATTGGAGAATAATTTTCAATATCATTTCTCTATCTTGTCTTTGACACGAATATCAATACGCTACCTCTTGGGGTTTGACTTCATTTATAAGTCGAATTATGACGGTTCAGCGTCACATTGGTTCTAAGTTGAAATATCATCATCAAGGATAAAAGAGTAGAGCTTGGAAATGGAGCTTGCACGCAAAAGTCAAGGGTCAACGGAACCATTCCGTTCGGTAACATTGTTTTTATTTCACTTCTTTCATCTCTTTCTTTTCAACCGTCGAGCGTTGCGAGATCGTTAGATACGTGGGAAATGATGAGCGAGTGGTCTCCTCTCCCTCATCTAGAGTGTTTAGTATACGTCCTTAGGACGATATGTGACGCATTCGCTCCTACGTCTAGGACTTGGCGTGTGCATCCCGTTCCGAACTTTTTCTCTCGCGTCCTGGCGATTGAGATCTCCTCTTTTCTCTCGCATTCTGGCAATTGGGCTCCCTTCTCTTGCCCCCGTGTAATAAAGACCGTTTCCTATAGTTTGCCGAACTACGGCTGCTCTAATATCTCATACATGTTAAGAGTACGTAGGCATAAGATTGCGATAATCCTAGCGAGCATTTTTCCCTATTTCCTGTAGTTGGCCGAGCTACAGCTGCTCTGATTTCTCGTACCAGGCGAGAATATGTAGGCATAGGATGTGATATCCTATCGAGCACACTAACAACTAATTTCTCTAGTCTCTCGCTTCCGTGCGATCGAGACTTTCCTGCTTTCGACTAATATTCCCTTTCTCTTGCCCTAGTGCAATCGAGACCAGACCGTAGTTCTAGAACCCGTAGGTTCCAGTACCTTTAAACCCCGATATACTACGTCTGTTCTACTGCAAAAAGGTAATGCCTAAGTCTCCAATGGTCGAGCAACATACACCTAACTGCTAGAATACGTACACTAGTACCGTCATCCTTTTCTCTCACTCCTGTGTGATCGAGAACACCCTTTGCTTACCCGTAGTTAACCTGAACTACGTTTTGCTCTGATTTCTCATGCCAGATGAGAATACGTAGGCACAAGACTGTCGCTATCGCGAAAATAAGGTGCCGGCAAAATAGAAGAGTCGCCACCTTTCGTTATTTATCCCACAGAACGGGAAAGGAAACAATCGGAAAAACCTGACGAAAAGGTATAAGACAAGGTCATCGCAACAATGTTTGGATTCAGGAGTCGGTTACGCAAGGGGAAGGTATTAGCACCCCTCACGTCCATCGTACTCAATGGGATCCACGCTTGTTGTGTTTATCTGACGGGTTGGTTTAACTATCTAGCTAAAGTCTGGTCTAAAAAGAAAAGAAAAATGACTCGGCAAAACACAGTAGTTATATGCCTACGTATTCCCGTCTGGAACGAGAAATAAGAGTCAACGTAGTTCGCCTAACTACGGGTGAAAGAAGGGGGGAATGTTGCTCGCTGAGATATCGCATCTCGTGCCTACGTACTTTCACACGGCATGAAAGATTAGAGCAAACGTAGTTCGGGATACTACGGGTAACCGGGGTGTTCTCGATCATGCAGGGGTGAGAGAAAGGATTGACGATACTAGCATACGCATTCTAGCAGTTAGGTGTATGCTGCTCGACCATTTGAGACTTAGGCGTTACCTGTTTGCGGTACAACAGACGTAGTATGTCATTGGTTTAAAGGTATGGAGACCTACGAGAACTAGAACTACGGTCTGGTCTCAATTGCGCTAGGGCAAGAGAAAGGGAACATCAGTCGTCAGCGGGAAAGTCTCGATCACACGGCAGCGAGAAAACATAGAAAATCAGAGCCTGGATATCGCATCCTATGCGTACATATTCTCGTCTGGTACGAGAAATCAGAGCAACTGTAGTTCAGCTAACTACAGAAAACGGGAAAAAGAAACACAGATATCAAGCATGTGAAACATAAAGTAACAGGATGCAGATGCGATGCAACAGTACAAGCAGAAGGAGGAGGCTTCAATTTCTAATGCAAACACGGGATTTAAACAGAGATGCACAGAGGAAGCACACAAGCAAAGGGAGACAGGCTTGACCTTTCATGCAAACAAGCAAAGGGAGACTAGCTCAACCTTTCAATGCAGTCATGCAACTACCCTAACCTAAAATATTCTATACATGAACTTATTCTAATGCATCAAGCAAATCAAACAAGGGAGAGAAACCAAAATGAGCAACAGGGAAGTCATCCCAGGCTACATTAGGTTGGAGGTGTATCAATACCAGAGTCCATCACGGGTTCAACCTCTTGAGGAATGCACAGAATCCAACCAAAGGAAGGATTAGGCTCTCCCAAGAGGGATCTTATGTCAATAGGACAGAAAAGACTGGGTATTAGTCCTAGATATCAATCTAAGGTATCTGATTTAAAGTGTATCAACACAGAATGTCCATCTCAGGCTCAACCTGTTGAGGAATGCACAGAATCCAACCAAGGGAAGGATTAGGCTCTCCCAAGAGGGATCCTAAGAAAAGGACTTTGAGATGGATGACAGTATATAAACCAAGGGAATATACCATGCCAAGAATGTCAATCCAAGCCTCAACCTCCTGAGGAATGCATAGAATCCAACCAAAGGAAGGATTAGACTCTCCCAGGAGGGCTTCTCATCAAGACTTTGACGGGAAAGATAGTACAAACCAAAGGAATGTACCATGCCAGGAATGTCAATCCAAGGCTCAACCTCTTGAGGAATGCACAGAATCCAACCAAAGGAAGGATTAGGCTCTCCCAGGAGGGCTCCTCTTCAAGACTTGGAGAAAGAGAGTAGGGCAAAGCCCATGGAAGAAATCACATAAGGGAAAGAATCATCACCAAAAGCTCTAAAGAAACCTTAAATGTTTTAGCTCTAAAAGAATTCATCCTAAGGGAACTCAATGGTATTCTAGAGACTTGAAAATAAACCTATAAGGGTGTTAACCTAGGTACTAAAGGTTAATGGGAAGATTGGATGCTTAAAGTTGGCTAAAAGTTCAATTATTAGGCCAAACTATGAGAAGGTGCAGTCATGAACACACAAACTTTGGTCAGAAAGTAAAATATGAGAAAAATAGGAAATCGGGTCCTAGAATCTTGATAAAATTCCTAGATGATCCTAAATGGGTTAGGAGTCTATGGTTAAACTTTCAGGTCAAAACTATGAGTCTAAGAATACTAACTAGGGGCTAAACCAAGATGTATGCTATGGGGGATTCACATGGAGCTGGCTATAAAAATCCATCTGAAAACCTATTCAAATGAGATCTAAAAAATGCAATAAAAATATTACACTATTCTAAAAGTTGCCAACATTCACCACACATCCAATTGGGCCGCGAAGGGGGTGCAACTAGCGAAGGCACGCTGGCCCAGCTGATTTAAAAAACTCAGCTTCACTAATATCAAACGCAACATTTTGCTGCCAAGGGAGGAATGAAGGCCAATCGCGAAATCAATCTGGGTCGTTCGTTGTGCGTACTGAGTCCACGCGAAGTATGCGATCGGACGGGTGGTATAAATTCTGGCATTTTCAAACGGAAACGGAGGGAACCTCCACGCGCGGTGGTGCTGTCATCGGACGGTGGCCGGAATTTTTTCCGGTCATCTTCTTCATTTCACCAACAATGGCACTTCCTTGTTTCTTAACCAAAATTCGATTTTCTTTAACCAAAACTGTGTATTTTTTTCGTGTAGAATCCGAATATCCAATTTGTTTTCACTTTCATCCATTAAAACTCAGAAATCCATATCATTCAAGAATCACTCAAGAAAATCAATTTTCTCAAAACTCCAAATTGATGATACTAATCTCTTCCTCTCACTTCCTACATCATGAATATCAAATTCTTTTCCATTTTCATCCACTAACAAGAGAGAAAATCAAACTACAACCTAGGGTGTCAATTCTTGAAGTTTCATGGAACTTAACCAAACTAATCCTAAAAGCTTCTACACATCCTAAGGATCATAATTATGTAAAAATGGCGGAATAACTCATCAAGAATAGAGCATATGAATGAGAAGTAAGAACCTTGTTTGGAGCTTCAATGGTGGATTGTTCTTGCACGAATTCTTGATCAAAGTTGTTCAAAATCCTTCAATGATGCTTGGAGAAGCTTCTTGAATGATGAATTTCCTTTGAAATTGCCTCAAAGTAGAAAATCAATTTTCACCTCTAACCAACTTTTTTTTAAGTTCTTCTTACCTTATTTTAGCTTTTCCAATCACCAACCTTGTTATGAATTCATCCATGGTGTTATATAAAAATGATTTGGATCCTTATTTGGCCCAATTGTGGCCCAATTCATTCAATCCAAAAAAATGATTTTCCTCACTTTTTCCATTGAGTTTTCCATGAATATGGTGTGTGGAAGCTTCCAATTCTGTTCATATCAGTTCCTTATGATGCAAGGAACATGTAGGGCTGAGATTGGTGCCTTGGAAATGAATCTATGGTGGATTTCCATTATGTTGCTTAAAGGTGAAGAAACCATGAATATCCCTATGTAAATGAATCCATTTTTGATTTCTGGTTTTGTCATTGTTCTTAAAATATTATTTGGACTCAAAAAATGCACCACCATGACATACATTGATTTAATTGGCATTAAATCCAAACTAGGTCTTTTCAAACTTCTTTTCATGAAATTTTCTCCATACATTCTCATTTCCAAGCTATGTCAATGATCCCTTGAGGTTTAGTTGACCGAATAATCCCATTTGGAGCAACTTTCAAGTTGGCAAGATTTCCATTTGAAGTGTGCAAAGTGGTGAACTTGACCAATAATGAAAGTGGCATGTAATCTCACATTCCCAAAATACCCCTAAATTGTAAACCTCATAACTTGAGTTCTACAAATCAGATGAAAGACTTCTAGTACATTTTGGAAAGCTAAGACCAAGACCTACAACTCTCATGTTGGCCAAAAGTTCAGGAGAGACATCCTTCTTGGTCAAACGTGCCTTGGTAGTTAGTTGACTTTTGCAGACAAATTTCACATTCCTCAGATGACCTATAACTTGTCTGTATCATAACTTGAGTTCTATAAATCCAATCAAGGACTTCTAGTACTCAAATTAAAGCTAAGAACATGCTTTAAAAGTTCCATGTTGGTCAAAAGTTGAGATGAAACTTGTATCTTGAGATAAGTGGTCTTGAAGTCAGGCACTAAATAGGGGATTTTACCCTGAGAACCCTAATTTAGCAACTCCTCACACTTTGAATTCTTCTTGAACTGATCTTGGAATGACATCTCAAATGCCTCAACATAACATTCCATGAACACCATGACTTAGAAATAGGCTTAATCCCCTTCAATTGCACATTTGACTTAGGGTTGACTAGACAAAAACCCTAATTCCAACACCCTCAGCTGTGGCTCTTCACACTTAGCATAATGACTTTCCTGAGCTCCACCATGACCCCCAAGGCATTCCATGAGCTCTATCCACATACCCTATCCATGATCAAGGCTTCACAACCCACTGATGGTCTTCAATTGGCCCTCAAGTTAGGAGAAGAACCACATACCAGCATCCAAACTTCTCAAGAACACAACCCACTTTCTGATGACTTTGGTGACATCTCAAGCTTGAATAAGACCTCTAGATAGGCTCCTCTTGATATAAACCACACTTGATCCCCTGCTAAATGAATAATGCTATGCTATGCAAATGCTAGACCAATGATATGCTAATGCAATGAAACAAAAGCCAAGTAAGAAAAAGGTTAGGCAAATTTTGGGGTGCAACAAAGACGCGACATCTTGGGAAGAAATCTTCCCCCATAGTTTCCCGAACTACGTTGACTCTGACTTTCCCATTGCACGAGGGAATACATAGGCATAGAGCAGCGATGCTCTATCGAGTCAGTTCTTTCCGTTTAGCTTTAGCAGTCGTAGATAGATTGTTTTTCACCCATAGACTAGACAACCCAAGCGTGGATCCCGTCGAGTACGACGGACGTGAGGGGTGCTCATACCTTCCCCTTGCGTAACCGACTCTCGAATCTAGACATGGTTGCGATGACTTTGTCTTTCCCTTTTTCTTTAGGTTTTTGCGATCGTTTCCTTTCCCTCTCTTTGGGATAAATAACGAAAGTGGCGACTCTTCTGTTTTTTCCGCCGGTTGTTTTTCGCAGTAGCGACACTCGGTAAAAAGAAACGAGAGGGAGAAACCAATTCCATATCCAGTTCTCGTGGGAGGGGTAGAGGTTAGAATCATCAACAACATCAGGTTGCCAGTATTACAATCCCTACAGTTCAACAACAACAACAACTGCAGTAGAATTAGCAGGGGTATAGAAGATATCAAGAACGAGGTCGGGCGACAAATAGGCATTTTGATGCGCCTCCCATACCATATTCTCAGCTATTGCAAGCTTTGTTGCAGCTGCAACTTATTCAGAAGAGAACTTTAGCTCCATTGATTGGGCCTCCTCCACCCGGGTATGACGCAAACGCTCGCTGTGAGTTTCAATCAGGTGCCTCGGGGCATAACATCGATAATTGTAAGGCCTTTAAGCGTAAAGTGCAGGACATGATCGACAGTAAAGCAATTAACTTCTCCAATGATGTTCCTAATGTCGTACAAAATCCTATGCCGAATCATGGGCAAGCCAGGATCAATGCAATTATTGAGGAGGATGTTTTGGATTTGGTAACAAATATGAATGAGCTGAAGACACCTTTGAGCTTTGCGAAAGCTAGATTGTTGAAGGGAGGTGCTTTCCCAGGTTGTGCTGAAGACTGTGCTGAGTGTCTGAGTAGTCCTAAGGGATGTGGGCAGTTGAAAGGCTATATTCAAGATATGATGGATAGTGGAGTCTTGCAGTTTGACCGGTCTGTTGAAAGTAAGTCTGAAGAGTTGGTGGCTGAGAACAGGGATGAGATCGCAACAATTTCCATTTCGTATAAAACTGTTACCATTTATGTGCCAAAACCACCAAAAATATCCATAACGAAAGCAGGTCCCGTACCTTTTGAAAGCACTAGGGCTATTTCGTGGAACTACGGAGCTGAAGTGTATTGCAATGGACAGAAACTAGATTTGAATGGTCCCCCTGCGAATTCAGTAGATAATCTTGTGGGAGTAGGAGGAATTACCCGTAGTGGCCGAGTCTTTTCGTCACCTGAAGTGGTTGTTGATAAGGTTGACAAAGGGAAGAAACCAGTTGTAGAGGAAACTTCTCAGGCGGGGGAGAAGGAATCTTTGTTAAAGGACGCAGAAGAGTTTATGAGGCTGAAATGGAAAAGTGACTATAAGATAGTCGATCATTTACCGCAAAATCCTTCTAAGATATCAATCCTGTCTTTGTTACTATGTTCTGAAGCGCACAGGAACGCACTGTTGAGAATACTAAATACTGCTTACGTGCCGCAAGAAATTTCGGTTAATCAACTCGAAGGGGTTGTTGCACACGTAAATGTAGGAAACGGCTTGGGGTTTACAAACCTGAATTTGACGCCAAGGGGCAGGAACCATAACTGTTCGTTCAAGTGACAACAGAACAATAATGCTTTGTTTTTCCCGATTATTGTACTACCCTATGTTCTACCCGGAGCATAGCGGTATTTTGTTCCAGGACCTTATTGTTTATGTTTGAACATTACTTTATCAATTAATCAAAGGGCGTTTTTCTCATTCAAATTTTGTGATCTTTGTCTTTCTTATTTTTATTTCTCACAATGAAATGGCAATATGGTTTGTGCTCGTTTGCATATCATTTGAAACATTTAACAATTTTTTATTGCAGGATTCCTATTGCAGATGACACCGATTCAGAACTTCCTATGACTCGCTTTGACTTTGATCAACCGATATATCAAGCTGAAGAAGAGATTGATGAAGATGAAGACCTTCCTGAAGAGCTAGCTAGACTTTTGAAACAAGAAGAGAAGATCATTCTGCCTCATCAGGAGGAAATTGAAGTTATTAATCTTGGTTCTGAGGAAATTGTCCGAAACATTCGGATAGGGCCTGCGCTGCAGAGTGACATCAAGCAAAGACTGATTAAGATGCTTCGAGATTATAGTGACATCTTTTCTTGGTGGTACGAAGATATGCCCAGGCTTGGCACTGATATAGTGGTTCATCGCTTGCCGTTGTGCGAAGAATGTTCGCCGGTCAAGTAGAAGCTTAGAAGGACAAGACCAGATATGGCTGTGAAAATCAAAGAAGAGGTCCAGAAGCAGTTGGACGCAGGATTTTTAGCCGTGATAACTTACCCTCCGTGGGTCGCCAACATCGTGCCCGTACCTAAGAAGGACGGTAAGGTACGAATGTGCGTAGATTACAGAGATTTGAATAAGGCGAGCCCAAAGGATGACTTCCCGCTCCCTCACATTGACGTATTGGTTGACAATACTGCTCAATACTCCGTATTTTCCTTCATGGATGGTTTTTCTGGTTATAATCAGATCAAGATGGCACCGAAGGATATGGAGAAAACGAAATTCATTATGCTGTGGGGGACTTTCTGTTACAAGGTAATGCCTTTTGGGTTGAAAAACGCAGGGGCAACCTACCAGCGGGCTATGGTCACTTTGTTTCATGATATGATTCATCATGAGATTAAAGTCTATGTTGATGACATGATAGAAAAGTCGCACACGGAGGAAGAACATCTGGCCAACTTATTGAAGCTGTTTGAGAGGCTCAGGAAGTTCATATTGAGGTTGAATCCAAATAAGTGCACTTTTGGAGTTCGGTCTAGAAAGTTATTGGGGTTCATTGTCAGTGAAAAAGGAATCGAGGTCGATCCTGCAAAAATAAAAGCAATACAAGATATGACAGCGCCGAAAATAGAAAAGGAGGTCTGTGGTTTCTTGGGGAGATTGAACTACATTGATCGGTTCATATCTCATATCACAGCTGTCGCTACTGCGAAAAAAAGGGAGTCCGGAAATGACTAACAGAGTCGCCACCTATTGTTATTTATCCCAAAGAGGGGAAAGGAAACGATCGGAAAAAACCTGACGAAAATGGGAAAAGACGAGGTCGCCGCAACCAAGTCCTAGGTTCGGGAGTCGGTTACGCAAGCGGAAGGTATGAGCACCCCTCACGTCCGTCGTACTCGACGGGATCCACGCATGTGTTGTCTATCTAAAAGGGTGTGTAGACTATCTACAAAAAAGGCTTATGGACAAAAGAAAAAGAAAAGGAATGACTTGGCAGAGCAATGTCGCTTTGTGCCTACGTACTCCCTCGTGCAATGGGAAAGTCAGAGTGAACGTAGTTCGACTAACTACGGGTGAAAGAGGGGGGAAGGTTGCTTGCCAAGACATCGCGTCTTGTGCCTACGTACTTTCATCTGGTATGAAAGATCAGAGCAAACGTAGTTCGGGCTAAAAGGACCACAAGCAGGTTCAAAAGTTTTTTAGGCCTGAGTAGGGTTAACAAGTAGTTCTAGCAGTTGGGTGTATGCAGCTCGACCATTGGAGACTTAGGCGTTACCGTTTGCGGTAGAACTAAGAGTTAACGACACTCTTTTATCTGAAAAGATTTTCCTGATTAGAATCCCGAAGGATGAAAAAGGTTTGAAGTGTTTTTTAGAGAAGAAGTGTTTTGAATTTGAGTGTTCATAATGTATGTTGTACTAAAGTCTAAAACCTAGGATCAAATGCGTCGCATATCGTCCTAAGGACGTATACTAAACACTCTAGGAAATTGAGAGGTAGCCACTCAATCACCATTTTCCAAGTATAAGGTTCATGGCACAACATCCATTATCTTTATTAAGTGGATTGAAGTTGTTTGAAGATGAGAAGAGAAAGGGACAAACTAGAGGGGGACTAGACCAAACCCTAGAAGTTGTCATGCAAGGTGCACCTAAAGTTGGGATCACAAAAGGGAAACATCTACCTAATGTTATCATGCATGGTTAGAACCCTAATGTCTATCATAACCTCCCTTGAACAAGAGAGATTAGAAATCCTAAGGGAAGGAAAACAAAAGAAGAAGGAGAAAGAACAATGGAAACATGCAAATGAAACAATGCATACATGGAATGCACAAGTAGGATGAAAGTGGGAGGAAAATATGTGTGGGGCAGTAGCCAACACAAGCTCATCTCAACCAAGCATGCATATGAGGATGCAAAGAGAAAATAGAAAGAGATGCATCAAAAGCAAACAAACAAGTGTGACAAAATCACTAAGAAAAGTCCTCATGGATTCATCACTTTAGGTAAGCTTCAAGTTCCTCCTAAGGAGGGACAAAGCTATCTTAAGAGACATTCCCAAAGTCATAGGACATAAGAGAAGATGAAGAGGAAAGCTCAAAAGCAAGAACAAATCAAAACAAAAGGAAATGCAAGCTAGAACATAAATAAATGCAAGCAAACTAACACAATGAAACCTTATTTGAAAGCTCAAAACTAAACAAACAAATGAATAAGGAAGAAACAATATCATGACCTAAAATTGAACAAACATCATCCTTAACATGTTAGCAACATGAAACAAAAGGGATTGAGAGATCAAAGGATCTAAAAATGTCATATCCAAATCAAACTAGGTCAGGGTACATGTATGAACCTCCCTTAGAGGTAACTTGACTTGCAAGTTACCTCAAAATTAGGAAAATGGTTCAAAAATTACCAAATAAAATGGACAAGAAAGCTAAGCAAGTTGGCAAACAGCAACCAAAAACAAAAGGCCAATATCCCCTCAAAGCACCATCAAAAGAAAATTAAATTCAAGATGTACCACTTTGAAATGGGAGAATCGAGGGTCAAAAGAAAAGCCACCAAAGTCAACCCTAAAGTCAACCAACCAGGGGCAAAATGGTTCTCAAAAATTTTTCAACTAATCAAGTGTATGAGGATCAATTTTCATTCATTGGACCCAAAGGAAATGGAAGAAACAAATAAAAGATCACACAATGTCACAATTTAAATCAATTAATACACTTCCAATATTAAAATCCAATTTTAATTGAAAAATAAACCAAAAAATAAAATAAAAATTTTCTAAAATTAAAAGACATCTCAAAGTGTCTAAAAAGTATTTTTGTGATTTTTTTGGATAATTGGAAGTAATTAAAAATGATTTAAATGCAAACAGATAATAAACAAAAATAAAATAAAAATAAAAATAAAATAAAGAGGCAGACGGTGCAAAAAGTAAAGAAATCCAGTTCAAAAGCTAGGCTGGGCCCAAGGGGGGGCGTAAACAGCAATTGAGGCCCAAGCGCCCAAACAAAAAAATCAGGGTTCAAACAAATGATCCACCAGGGCTGGTCAACAGAAGGACCAGTGTGGAATGCAATCAAGACCGTCTGATCAGCTGGTAATCAAATCACGTGGACAAGAAAACGCCAGCACATTAATGAGAAATTTAAATGAAATCATGTGCGTGTGGTCAAAGAAGGTGTAGGATGTTTCTTAATCACAAGCGTCCAACAGAAAAGTAAACCAATCCAACGGTGTGGAGGTCATCTTCTCCAATGGGAAGTCAACGAAAACCATGGAAATCAGAGGGTGGCCAGAGATCCCTACCGGTCATCTTCTCCGGCCTAACATCCACCGTGAACAGTTCCAAGAAAAACACAATTACAAAAACTCCACCAAAAATGACAAACTAATAGTCCAAATTCATCCTCTCATCACGAGGAACTCAAATCCAACCTTGGTTTTCATGTTTGAGCAACACACAAAGCAAATCAAAGACAAATATAAAATGTGCATAAACTGTAAAAATCAAAATCAACTAACCAAAATGTCCAGAATTCATCTACACTTCATGTAGAGTTCAAATCCATATTCCATTTACTTTAAAAACTAAAGAACAAGCCAAAATGCAAACAACAAGTTTTGTGCTCCAAACAGAACTCAAACCAAATGCCAGTTCATTTTATATATTAATGGTCTACATGTTTCAAATATGCAAGAATGGCACAGAATCTTGGCATAAATAGAGAGATATGGTGATTTCAAAATTACCTAGTGGAGAACCTCCAATAGGTCTTGTCTTTGGCTGAATCTTCAAGCAAATCACCCAGAATCGTTCCAAACACTTGAATGAAGCTTTTAGTGTGCTCAATTTCACTTGATAATGGCCAAAACTCCAAAACCGAATCTCACTTTTCTCTTGCTTTTTCAAGTTTCTATTTCTGCAATTCCACCACCAATTCAAGCTCTGAGGGTTTGGGAAGCTTGCTAACCTTTTATGTGTTGGGTTCAGATGAGAATGGAGCTTTAATTCATGCCCTAAAGCCCAGTTTCCAAATCAATTTTTCTTCACTTTTTTACTTTCCATACTCGTGTTCTCTCCACTGCACCGGCCTCAATTTTGTTCCAAATCAATTGCACATGGCCTGAGTTGATCAAAGGGCCAAGAATTTAGCCTTGTTTTGATTCTATGGTGGATTTCCCATTTGTTACTTCATGGTGAAGAAACCATGAAAATAACAAACCAAATGACATCAAATTGCAAATGTAAAATTGGCATTGTATTTAGAACATCATTTGCACTCAAAATATGCATAGATTTGCCTCGAAAAAGTTCCAAATCATTTAATTCCAATTTCCTCATTTTAAACTTCTTTCATGAAATATTCAAACATCAATTCTTCACTTCAAGCTCCAACCATGACAATACATGATTTGGAAATGCAAATGGCCCTATTTGGAGCAAGTTTCATGTTGAAAAGATTTTCATTTGAAGTGTGCAAGTTGATGAAATGGACCTATAATTTTATGACCTATAATCTCACTTTCCCAAAATAACCATGACTTGCAAACCTCATAACTTGAGTTCTAAACATCAGATGAATGACTTCTAGTACTCTTTGGAAAGCTAACACCGTGTTATACAACTTTAATGTTGGCCAAAAGTTGAGGAGAAACATTATTCTAGGTCGAAAATGGCTTGGAAGTTGGTTGACTTTTGTTGACCAAAATCACATTCATCTGATGACTTGTAACTTGTCTGCATCATAACTTGAGTTCTATAAATCCAATTAAGGACTTCTAGTACTCAAAAGAAAGCTAAGAACATGATCAAAAAGTTTCATGTTGGTCAAAAGTTGAGATGAGACTTGTATCTTGAGATAGGTGGTCTTGAAGTTAGGCATTAAATAGGGAATTTTACCCTGAGAACCCTAATTTAGTAACTTCTCACACTCTTGATTCTTGATGAATTGATCTTGAAATGATATATTAGATATCTCAAAACAACATCCCATGACCATAGAGGCTTGGAATTGAGTCTTAATCTCCTTCAATTTCACAGTTAACTGAGGATTTACCAGATGAAAACCTTAGGTGCAACATTCTTGACTGTGGCTTCTTCCACCTCACACAACAACTTGAATAAGCTCCAACATGGCTTTCAAAGAACTCAATGAGCTCTATCAACATCTTATATCCATAATTATGAATTCAAAACCCTCTGATGCTCTTCCACTGGCCTCCAAGTTAGGAGCTGACCCACACACATCCATCCATCCTTTCACAAAGCTATTGACCACTTCAAGATGACCTGATGACCATTCAAACCTGAGTAACACCCCTTGCTTAGACTCCACACTCTAAGAAGCCTTCTCTTGATATGTACAACCTTTTGATCCCCTGTTCAATGAAACATGTTATGCAATGCAAATGCTAGAACAAAATGAAATGAAACATAAACCAAGTCAAGAAAAAGGTTGGGCAAATTTTGGGGTACAACAGCTGCCCCTATTCAAGCGACTTGGACCTAAATTAGTGAAAAGTGAACGGCTTTCACGCAATCAAGGTAAAAGACGGTTGAATACCAAAGAACCCGGAAATTTGCCAACCGCATAAAATCTGAATATAGTTGTACAAATCTCAAAAACACTCTGTTGGGGAAAAAGAATACAAACCTCAAAAGCGGGGCCATGGTCTAGATACCATATTGGTGAAAAGTAACAATCCAAATTACTGGAGTCTGGGTACTCCATAGAAATCGAAGCCTGGATGCTTGAAGAAACAAACCGGAGCCTGGATGCTCAAAGACACAAACTGGAACCTGGATGCTCAAAGAAATCGGCTGGAGCCTGGATGCTCAAAGAAACAAAATGGAGCCTGGATGCTCAAAATAATCGGAGCTTGGATGCTCAAAATGATCGGAGCCTGGATGCTCGGTAATAAATCTGAGTCTGTATACTCAATCACTAGAGCCTGGATGCTCAATGCAATTCTGAGCCTGGATGCTCTATGCACTAACCCTGACTCTGGATACTCGGTTAATAAATCTGAGTCTGGATACTCAATAATAGGAGCCTGGATGCTCAATGCAATTTTGAGCCTGGATGCTCTATGCACTAACCCTGAGTATGGATACTCGGTTAATAAATCTGAGTCTGGATACTCAATAATTGGAGCCTGGATTCTCTATGCAAAAGAAATATATTCATCAAGATCTGGATACCCTACGAGTTCGAGTCAAACGACGTTGCTGGGGGAAACAATATGAGCTATCGTTTGGATACCACGTGGGCTGAGAAAAACATTAGGTGCCAAGGTCTGGATACCACACGACGATAGGAGATAAAAACAATTACTGTGAACTGGATATCACGGATCATCAGATAAACTACCATGGTCTGGATACCATAACTGCCTTTACCAGAATCTGGATATTCAACGGACAAAGCACAAATACAATTCATCAGGGTCTGGATACCCAACTGACTTTACCGTAGTCTGGATACTCAACGGAGAAAGCATAATAACACGAGCATAAGTCATGGTCTGGATACCATAAGGCAAAAGAACATAAATACACTTGTTGTGATCTGGACTTCATAAGAGAATTCGACCAGAGTCTGAATACTCAACGGATCAAGAGAAAATACCTGTTGGAAATTTACCAGAGTCTGGATACTCATTGGAACTGACCGGAGTCTGGATACTCTACGGACACAATAATATACTATCAATTGGAAACTCACTGGAATCTGGATATTCCACGGACAAAGAGTACAACCGCACAACTTATCAAGGTCTAGATACCCAACTGACTTTACCGGAGTCTGGATACTCAACGGAGAAAGCATAATAATATCAACCACCATGGTCTGGATACCACAACCATCTTTACCGGAGTCTGGATACTCGACGGAAAAAGGAAAACCTCATCAACTAGGAATGGACCAGAGTCTGGATACTCAACGGGGAAAGGACTTCATCACCATACTTATCATGATCCACTTAGATCCGAAGATACTACTGGGGAATAACATGAGTCAGGGTCTGGATACCACGCGGGCTAAGCGAAATCACATGGCCTAGATACCACAGGAAAAGATCAAACCTCCAAAGGTACACCTGAAACAAAGAGATGACAACCTGGTCTATGTTTCACATGCAAATGTTTGAAAATGGCGTAATGCCCCATACAAGATGGGAATGCTATGTGTTTGGGTAGATGCTATGCACGCATGCAGATGCAACGAAACTGAAATAGCAAAGTAAATGCTAGAGAAACAGAAACCATCCTGTTAGGAACAGTAAACAACCCTGCAGGGAATGGCTTACCCATGCCAATAACGATTGGACTTACACTGAAGCGAAAAGACCTTGAAGGGGCTCATCTACCGGGAACAAAGTTCATACAAGAATAGGAAATCCAAACTTGGGATGCAGATCATCATTTGCTGAGGAAAATGCTCGAGCTGACTCCTCGGAATACAACTTTCTGAGTAACAGACAACTCACCGAGTACTTAAAACGTCCAGGCTAAACGGCCCAACTTACCTGATAGAGAACAACAGTGCCCTGAACGGCCTTCCAAGATGCATCTATCTTGAGGAACAAAGATCTAACTGAGAAAAGATGACCAACACTGAGATTACACCTTTCCTGCTAAGGGATAAATGACGCTGCGAGGAAATCAACTCTGTCGGAGACCTCGGTCCGCGCTGCTGAAAGTTGAGTACCTACAATCAAACCGATGGAGAGGGAAGAATACCAGAGCACTACGTGGGAAACTCTGCACCTACTCCATGGGGATACGCCCGAATCTCGACTTGCTGGGGAGTAAGCCCATACTCGTAATTTGCGGAGGATTAAAAGCGCACTGGCGAACTGCCAGGGACATGTTAATACACTACACATAACTCTACTGGGATAGAGATACAACATCAACTGCTGGAGAACAACATTGTTTAGGGGACATATGAATCCATTCGTATTCATAAAACCTTGCCCTAGGAGTAACAAACCTGTAAAAGATAAACAGACAAGACATCCTATACAACAGGGCTATCTTGGTCATCATCCGTGACATTGTTCAATTAATATCAAAGTTTTAATGATTATTGGCCAAGGCCTGCAAGTTTATGTATGCAAGTTCATCAAAAACATCAGCCGTTTTTCACAAACAAAAACAGTAAAAGCTAAAACAAAGCACACAGACAAGTACTGAATAGTATATGTTTATTGATAAACGGCCTGTAAATAGGCAAAGTTTTACAACAGATGCAACTCCTGAAAAGAGGAAGCTGCGTAAAACTACAAGTATGCATAAAAGCAAATACAAAAGTGTACATTTTAAACAAAAAGTACAGCAATGTCGACAACACGGCGCAGACAAACACTATGAGCTGATTCCTCTACGACTCGCCTGACCCTGACGCTTTCCCGACGCTTCGTCTTCAGAAGATATTGATTCGGATAAACGGCCCTCAGGTTCTCCCAATCCACTAAGCAATGAAGTTCATACGCAGACCACCGTCATTTGCTTTTCAATCCCTAACTTTTGCCTGAACCGCCCTTTCGGGTTTTTGATTCACCGGGATACCCATTTTTGCCAAAGTCGCCTTTTCAGGTTTTCAACTTTGTGGGTTTACATCTTTTCATTTTTATCCCTAATTTTTGCCCGAACCTATTTTCCCTTTTTTATGGTTCGCCGGGATGCCCCATTTTTACTTGGACTTTTCTTTTTGTGTCCAGCGGGTCTCTCTTAAGAAAAGTATTTTTTAACTGCGTCTGCGTTCACAGGGGATGCAAAATCCTGACCGTCCATGGTGGATAGCACTAAGGCTCCTCCAGAGAAAAACTTTCGTACAACATATAGACCTTCATAGTTGGGAGTCAATTTGCCCCTGTAATCTGAGTGTGGTGGGAGAATCTTTTTCAGCACAAGATCGCCCGTCTGAAAGCTTCGAGAGCGCACCTTCTTATCGTAAGCTTTCTTCATCCAACTCTGATACAACCGACCATATGCAATTGATGCTAGCCTCTTTTCATCCATCAGACTAAGCTGATTCAATCTGTTCTTGATCCATTCTGCCTCATCGAGCTTCATGTCGACCAAAACTCTTAAAGAAGGAATCTCGACTTCTAGCGGTAGGACAACTTCCATATCATACACTAGCGAGAAAGGAGTTTCCCCGATTGATATGCGTATCGTCGTACGATAACCATGAAGAGCAAAGGGAAACATCTCATGCCAATCTTTGTAAGTAACAACCATCTTTTGTACTATCTTTTTGATATTCTTGTTGGTCGCTTCGACAGCGCCATTCATCTTCGGCTGATAGGGGGATGAGTTGTGATGTTCAATCTTGAAGTTCTGGCATAACTCCTTCATCATCTTGTTGTTCAGATTCGAACCATTTTCAGTAATGATTCGCTCGGGAATTCCATATCTGCAGATGATGTCCTTCTTTATGAATCTTGCTACCACTTGTTTGGTCACATTAGCGTACGAGGTTGCCTCCACCCACTTGGTGAAGTAATCGATAGCTACCAAAATAAAACGGTGTCCGTTAGAAGCAGTGGGCTCGATCTTTCTGATCATATCGATGCCCCACATGGAGAACGGCCAAGCGGATGACATAACATTCAACGGGCACGGCGGCACATGAATCTTATCAGCATAAATATGGCATTTATGGCATCTCTTTGTGAATTTGAAACAATCTGACTCCATTGTTAACCGAAAATACCCAGCTCATAGTATCTTCCGAGTCATGGCATGTCCGCCAGCATGCGTGCCAAAAGTACCCTCGTGGACCTCTTCCATTAGCAAGCTTGCTTCTTTTTCGTCCACAGACCTGAGTAGCACTAAATCATGATTCCTTCCATAAAGCACACCATCTGGGTTTAAATAGAAGTTGCCAGACAATCTCCTAAGAGTTTTCTTATCTTGGGTCGATGCCCCTGGCGGATACTCTTGGTTCTTAAGGATGTTCTGAATGTCATGGAGCCATGGCTTACCATCGGAAGCTCCCTCAATGGCGAATATGAAAGCGGGTCTGTCGAGGCGTAAGATAATAATCCTTGGAGCTTCATTCCAAAAATTGACCTTGTACATAGAAGGCAGTGTAGCCAAAGCGTCTGCCATCTAATTCTATGCTCTTGTAACATGGTGGAAGTCTATACGATCAAAAAATGGCAACAGTCTTCTTGCATAATCCTTGTAAGGGATTAGATTGGGCTGACGAGTTTCCCATTCTCCTTCGATCTGGTTAACAACTAGCGCTTAATCGCCATATACATCGAGATTCTTGATCTTCAGATCAATAGCTTCTTCTAAACCCATGATACATGCTTCATACTCGGCTTCATTGTTGTTGCGAGGAAAACTTAATCTGGCAGTGAAGGGGATATGAGTTCCATGAGGAGTCGTGATAATTGCCCCAATTCCACTACCGTATGAATTAACTGCGCCATCGAATATCATTTTCCATTGAGAACCCTTTTCCAGACCTTCAGTGGGTAATGGCTCATCACAATCTTTCGCTTTCAAGTACATAATGTCCTCATCCGGAAATTCAAATCTCATTGGTTGGTAATTATCAATCGGCTGTTCAGCAAGGTATTCTGACAGAATACTCCCTTTAATGGCTTTCTGGGAAACGTATTGGATATCGTACTCTGT
This sequence comes from Lathyrus sativus, assembly GCA_963859935.3. Classification (NCBI taxonomy): domain Eukaryota; kingdom Viridiplantae; phylum Streptophyta; class Magnoliopsida; order Fabales; family Fabaceae; genus Lathyrus; species Lathyrus sativus. The sequence goes on along the minus strand of OZ012739.1, from coordinate 49,637,880 downwards.
CAGTACCATTTGCCACCTAGCAATCCTTCCTGACAGCGCTTTCTTTTCAAAGACATATTTAGTCGGATCCATCTTCGAAATTAGCATGGTTGTATGATTGAGCATGTACTGTCTTAAACGTTTGGCCGCCCAAGCGAGTGCGCAACACGTTTTTTCAAGCATTGAGTAACGGGACTCACAATAAATTGCATGCTCTTTTCTTCCTCTCTCGTCGTGTTGACCGAGAACACAACCCATACTATTCTCAAGAACCATTAAATACATGATTAATGGTCTTCCAACAACTGGGGGTATCAGTATCGGAGGCTCCTGCAAATACTCTTTTATTTTATCGAATGCTCTTTGACAATTTTCATTCCAGACAACCGCCTGATCTTTCTTTAACAGTTTAAACATTGGTTCACACGTGGCTGTTAGATGAGATATGAACCGAGCGATGTAGGTCAACCTCCCTAAGAAGCCACGAACCTCTTTTTCAGTCTTCGGCGCTGGCATTTCTTGAATGGCTCTTATCTTTGCAGGATCTACCTCGATTCCTTTTCTGCTGACGATAAACCCCAATAACTTTCCGGACCGAACTCCGAAAATGCATTTATTCGGATTGAACCTCAATTTGAACTTCCTCAACCTCTCAAACAGCTTCAATAATTTGACCAGATGCTCTTCCTCCGTTTGGGACTTCGCAATCATGTCATCAACATAGACCTGATCTCATGATGAATCATGTCATGAAACAAAGTCACCATTGCCCGCTGATAAGTTGCCCCTGTGTTTTTCAACCCAAACGGCATCACCTTATAGCAAAACGTTCCCCACGGCATAATGAATATTGTTTTCTCCATGTCTTCCGGTGCCATTTTTATCTGATTATAACCAGAGAAGCCATCCATGAAGGAAAACACCGAAAATTGAGCCGTATTGTCGACCAATGCGTCAATGTGAGGGAGCGGGAAATCATCCTTTGGGCTCTCCTTATTCAAATCTCTATAATCAACGCACATCCACACCTTACCGTCTTTCTTTGGTACAGGCACGATGTTGGCGACCCATGGAGGGTAAGTTGTCACGGCTATAAATCCTGCATCCAACTGTTTTTGGACTTCTTCTTTGATATTTACAGCCATGTCTGGTCTCGTCCTTCTAAGCTTCTTCTTGACTGGCGGACATTCTTCCCGAAGTGGTAATCGATGAACCACAATGTCGTTGTCAAGTCCGAGCATATCTTCGTAAGACCAAGTAAAGATGTCACTATACTCTCGAAGCATCTCGATCAGCCTTTGCTTGATGTCATCTTGCAATGCAGCCCCTATTCTGACATTTCTGACAACCTCTTCAGAACCCAAGTTGACGACCTCAATCTCTTCTTCATGAGGCAGAATGATCTTCTATTCTTGTCTCAAAAGTCTAGCTAACTCTTTGGGCAAGTCTTCATCCTCATCAATCTCTTCTTCAGCTTGAAATACCGGGTTATCAAAGTCGAAGTGAGTCATAGAAGATTCTTGATCAGTGTCATCTGCAATGATGTGAGTCCTGCAATGAAAATGGTTAAGTGCTTCAAATGATATGTAAACAAACACATTGCCATTTTATTGTTAAAAACAAAAACCAGAAAAACAGAGATCTCAAAATTTAAATGGAAAAACGCCCTTTGATTAATAGATGAAACAATATTCAAACATAAACAAACAAGCCCTGAAATAACAAACCGATATGCTCCGGGTAGAAAATAGGGTTGTACAATAATTGAAAAAAACAAAGCATTAATGGTCGTTGGTTACTTGGACAAATTCCTCAATGGACCAGTTACATAGACGTTGTCCTGGAATGCATGGCTTGATCCAAGCATCCATATCACAGTCACTGTCTCCAGCTTCATCATCAGAAATGGCATTAATCTGCTCAAAGAAGACACCCCCGCTGGTAAACCTGATCGCCCCCTTGAACTTCGGCGTGCTTTGTGAAGACGATGGGTGGTACCCCAGGCCGAACTTGTCTCGCTTTTGAGGGATATCTATCACCTGCCCCCAGCCTTGGGCTGAACTAGCTTGCACCACAGCCTGCGCTTCTTTGAAAGAAGACATAGCCACCTCAGGCTCTTTTTTTTACCACGAAGACTTTTCCTTCAACTGAACGATTTCAAAAGCTTGACACAGGGTCTCATGAATTTCCCCGTCTACTTCGACATACTTGAAAGAAGACAGGTGGCTGACCATTATGTCCTCTTCTCCATACACTGTCACAACACTGCCACCAACCATATATTTTAGCTTCTGATGCAGAGTTGATGTAACAACCCCAGCTGAATGGATCCATGGTCTTCCCAACAAACAGTTGTAAGCAGGCTGAATGCCCATGATGTAAAATACAGCGTCAAAAACTTCTGGGCCCACTTGGATAGGCAAAGTCACCTCACCAAAGACAGACCTCTGGGTGCCGTCAAAAGCACGTACAACCAAGTCACTTGGTGTACAGGTAATGCCCCGAGTATCTAGCTTCATAAGTTCCTTCTTTGCTAGCACATTCAAAGATGACCCTGTGTCAACAAGGACATGGGACATAACCAGTCCTCTACATTCAACAGAAATATGCAGCGCACAATTGTGGTTTCTGCCCCTTGGCGTTAAGTCTAAATCTGTAAATCCAATACCATTTCCCGCGTTTACATGCCTAACAACCCCTTCAAGTTGATTCACTGATATTTCTTGAGGCACGAAAGCGGTACTCAACGCATTCATCAACGCATTCCTATGCACTTCGGAACTCAACAACAGTGATAATATTGAAATTTTGGAAGGTGTCTGCTGTAAGTGTTCGACTATCTTGTAGTCGCTTTTGCGTGTCAGCCTCATGACTTCCTCCATATCATTCTCCAAAGACTCCCTCTCGCCAGACTAGGAAGTTTCTTCTATTACCATATTACCTTTCCCTTTATCTGCTTTTTCAGCCACCACTTCGGGCGATGAAAAGACCCTGCCGCTTCGGGTGATCGCTCCTGCTCCCATAACATTCTCTGCTGACTCCACAGAAAAACTCTTCAAGTCTATCTTCTGACCATTACAATACACCCCGGCTCCGTAGTTCCACGGAATAGCCTTGGTACTCTCATATGGCACAGGTCCTGCTTTGGTGATAGTGATTGTTGGTGGCCTAGGAGGCGCTGAGATAGTTATAGTCTTATATGGGATCGAGATCGTAGCGACCTCATCCCTCTCTCAATCTACTACCTCAACAGGTTTCGTTTCTACGGTCCGTTCAAACTGCAACGTCCCCTCATCTATCATTCCTTGGATACACTTTCTCAAATCAACGCATCCATCAGGATGACTTAAACAATCAACACAATCCTCATTGCAGCCTGGGAATACACCCCCTCCCATCAATTTTTCTTTCACAAACATCAATGGTGTTTTCAACTCATTCACATCCATTATCAAGTCTAAATTCTCCTCCACTAAAATAGCACCAACCCTAGCCTTCCCATGTTTTGGCATAGGGTTTTGCATAACGTTAGGTGCATCATGAGAAATTTTTTTTGCTTTGCTGTCAATGAGATCTTGCAGCTTGTGTTTAAAAGCCTTGCAATCATCAATAGAGTGACCAGGCGCCCCAGAGTGAAACTCACAACGAGCATTCACGTCATAGCCGGGTGGGGGAGGACCTATCAAAGGAGCTAGAGTCCTTTTCTGAATCAATTGCAGCTGTAATAAAGTCTGAAGCACCTGAGAGTATGGCATCAGTGGGGTGTCAAATACTCTATTCAGCCTGGCCCTATCAGGAAACCTCCTATAACCTTGATGATTTTGTTGTTGTGGTTGATATTGCCTTTGTTGTTGTTATTGTTATGGTTGCTGTTGTTGTGGCACAGGAATAGTAACACTGGCAACTTGCTGTTGACGATATTGGTTCTGTGGCTGACCCCTACCTCTTCCTCTAGAACTCGTTACTGAGTTAACGTCACTTTCACGCTTCTTGTTCCTAAATACCTTCTTTCCTCCTTCTCCAGCTGAGGGTACTTCTCCCGCCTGAATCTTTCCTAGCTTGATGCCGTTTTCCATCCTTTCACCGCTGATTATCAATTCTGAAAAACTTCCCGACATACTGCTAATCAGTTTTTCATAGTACACTCCTAGTAAAGTAGCAACAAACATGTCAATGAGCTCATGCTCTACCATGGGAGGCTGCACTCTAGCAGCAAGCTCTCGGCACCTCTAGGCAATTCTTTAAAGCATTCATTATTCTTTTGGAAAAGATTCTGCAGCTGGACTCTATTTGGTGCAAGGTCACTGTTGTACTAATAGTGCCTTACAAAAGCTTCGGCTAGGTCTTTCCAGCTGCGGATGTTAGTGGGCTCCAACCCCATGTACCACTCCAAAGAAGGACCAGACAAGCTGTTCTAGAAGAAGTGCATCAAGAGTTTTTCATCGTCTGAGTACGCGGACATCTTTCTATAGTACGAGCGTAGGTGAAACCTCGGGCAAGTGGTACCTTTGTACTTATCAAAGTCAGGCACTTTGAATTTGTGAGGCACCCTTAGATTAGGAATCAAGCCCAAATTGGCCATATCTAAACCCATGGAATTCTAGTTTTCGTAGCTTTTCATCTTGTCTTCTAAAAGCTTAAATCTTATGCTTGCTTCAGCTGACATTTCAGGCTTGAAGTCTCTCATTGAGAAAACATTCGCTTGCTGGTCCTCAATCCGAGGATTATGCAAATTTCCATGAATAGCACAATCAGCTCCGTGGTCATAAAAACCATCATTGTTACCAGCATACTCGCCTTTTCCAGTACCAATGCCAACATTTCCCATGTTTCCGAAGACATTTCCAATCCCTCCAATATTACCATCATTACCATTTCCTCCAACATTCCCAGCGTTACCATTCCCTCCAGCATTAGGGATAGGTACAGAAGTGTTAACTCGGGGAGTCTCGATGTGGGGAGGGTTAGTAGCAATCCTGCCGTGTAACACCCCATCATTATCAACTCGTGTAATCAGAGGTTGCACTAAAGTCTGAAGTTGCGCCTGGCCACTAGCAACCCCTTGCATGATCTCCATCAGTTGTGCCATCCGATCTCTCATCTCTTGCATTTCTGCCTGCATCTGATCCATCCGTCTTTTCTGGTTTCTTCTAGTACCGTACCGGTGAGTTATCTAATCTGCAATCCTGAAACACACTAGTAGAGCACAAGAAACAAGATAAGGTTAATAGTTTCGATGCACCTGCAATGCAAAAAACTGCTAAATGCAAACATGTATATATGCAGTAGGGAAATTTCCCCCTTGATTCTAGCTTCGGGATAGCAACCAAGACAATGGAGAACCCCACAGACAAACATAGAATAAAAACCCCTCATATATACAATCATAATCCCACGGGTAATGTAGAAACATCAATTAAGTACAATCAGAAAAGGACCTCAACCAACAGGTCTGGTGATGGTCCATACAAAAAGTCTGAGCTACATAATACAAAGGAAAATATCATGCTGGGTGGCGAGACCGGAAATCCTTCAACAACGCCTGCGTCTCCGGATGGTCTGGCCTAGCGAGCAAACCACATATAAGCAGCTCCTGATGACTGATGGTGGACTGAAGATCCTCGACTGAGTCCTCCTTCCCAAAAACCTCCTCAAGTCTACGCCTCTTGGCATTATCTCCCTCTCTATGATCCTCCAAGGTTGCAAGCGCTTTTATATAGTTTACAGTCACTATGTCTCCTTAGCGAAGCTTCCTTTGAAATCTCCTCATCTTTAGCTCTGAGCTGAGCCTTCAGCTTGTTGATTTTAACTTCAACTGGTCTTCACGCTGCTTGTTGTTGGACATGGCAGCATTCCATTGAGTCTCAAACTTGGAAATCCGCAAGTAGGCTCTATTCAGATCTTGCTTTTTAGTAGCAAGCACACTACTAACAGCATTTATGCCCAAACCCAACCGCTCTCTATCGCTCATCTCCTTAGTCAAGTCTGTTCCCAACTTGTTCACCAGTTTAGTTTGCTTCTTCAAAGAATAAATCGCTTCACTCCTCTCACTTCTGAGTTGAGCAATCTCCTTTTCCAACTCTTCGTTTGTCTTCTGCAACTCTTCTTTTTCGCGACATACTTGATTATACCTTTGGATGTCCACAGTAGTAGGTTCCTCAATCACAGGAGGGCAAACAGGCTCCATCGGAGGAAATGGCATCAAGAACTTCGCGACCCTCTCATGAATCCAAGCCACGTATGGGTCATAGGCCTGACTGTTGCTTTTCCCTAATAATGCTTTGCCTCTCCTATGGATGCTTCGCCAAGCGCGCTCAAGTCTAATCAGATCATCACCCTCTAACAAGCCCGTGAGATACAGAGATTCCTGTATCTCCTCTTCCTTTGGAGCGTCCCTGAGAGCATATCCAAACTGTCGTACCAACAGAGAAGGGTTATAGTTGACGCAACCTTTCCTTCCGACCAAAGGGACGTTAGGAAATCTGCCACAACTATAAATAATGTTTGTGCCAAGCATGTCCCTATCAAACAAAATAATATCCTTGGCAATTAGGCCCATCATCCTCTCAGACCACTCTGAAGTAGCAACAATGTCTACAAATTGACCATTCTTAGGCATATGACTCATCAACCATCTACAAAGCAAAGGAACACAACACGAGACGTTCTTCCCCCTTTGGTTTTCATTCTTGTGGTGCAAAGAATGATAAACATCTCCTAAGAGTGTAGGGACCGGGTTCCCTAAGGCCAGCAGGTAGAAAGCATCCACGTCTACGAAGTCCGGAAAATTCAGAAACAAAACAATGCCATAAATGCAAAGTGCCAGAATAGCACTAAACACAATTTGGCAACCATTCTTAGCGAACTTCTGGGCTTTCTCAACAAGAAAAGGTAACAGAAAACCATAAGTTCCTTTCCTCTCAACTAACTTCCCCTTTAACTCTGCAGCGTACAAATGTAATATAGCAGCGAGCCTAGCCAGATCAGGCTCAACATGTGTGTGGACGAACGACATCTGATCACGAATAGGCACCCCCAACATATCAGAATACTCCTCCAACGTAGGCGCCAAAACAATGTCCGGAAAGACAAAACATCTAAACTGGGCGTCGTAGAACTGCAAGAGAGTAAGACACCACTGATCTCAAAGGATGAAGGCTTGCAAACACATCTGGCCAGTCTCCCATAATCTTGTCTAAACTGTTCCATCACGTTCTCTTCAGCCATAGTAATCAGACTTCTCAAAGAACTGACATCTGGGGTAGGAAACCTGTAAACAACTGTCCTTTTCAAGGGCTCCATGTCAAGAACGAAGAACAGAACTACTAGAATCAGGAGGGAAATATGCACCTGCAACATAAATACATGTTAATGAAGAGATGCAAATGAAGATGCAAATGCAAATGAAAATGCAAACAGAGGATCAAGCTTGTTGTGCTGTAGCTTGAGAACAACCAGCACTTCGCTTTAGTACTGACAAATCACTGACATTAGGACCCCTTGGTATCATGAACACAGGTTCACACTGTAAAGAACTGGGTAGTCTGAAGGCCAAAGTTTCCTGCATAACCCACCCACTCACAGGTATGGACCTATCCACTGACAATGTTCGACATCCTATGCGTTCATCAGCGTCACAGACTTTCAAGAAATGATGATACGTTCACCTTTTTTGGTTTGGCATCATCATCTCTCGAAGAGGCCTCACTTAGCTGAATCCCAAATGATCGGTCCCCAGAGTCGACAACCCTCAAATCTAAATTCCAGTCGGATCCTAAGGATCGGAAAGGAAATCGTCAAAGAGAATCTTGTCTGAGCATGAATTTCATGGGGAACTGTGTCTGCTAAGCAAACAGGTCCACCCACTATTCTCCACTACTAATACTAGGTGTATACTCAAGCCCAGGTCCGGCTTATCACTCAATGGAACTTCCCTCCCCACAACACAACAAGTATGATACAATGCGGGAAGTAAAATGCGGAAGTAAATAAAGATAAAGCACATATATACAGACACCCAAAAGAAACACACAAGCGCTAGGATTGACTCGCATAGGGGATATTCCTCTCCCTAAAAGAGTCACCAGCTGTCGCTACTGCGAAAAAAAGGGAGGCTGGCAATGACTAACAGAGTCGCCACCTATCGTTATTTATCCCAAAGAGGGGAAAGGAAACGATCGGAAAAAACCTGACGAAAATGGGAAAAGACGAGGTCGTCGCAACCAAGTCCTAGGTTTGGGAGTCGGTTACACAAGAGGAAGGTATGAGCACCCCTCACATCCGTCGTACTCGACGGGATCCATGCATGTGTTGTGTATCTAAAAGGGTGTGTATACAATCTACGCTAAAGGCTTATGGACAAAAGAAAAAGATAAGGACTGACTCGGCAGAGCATCTCCGCTCTGTGCCTACGTACTCCCTCGTGCAATGGGAAAGTCAGAGTCAACGTAGTTCGACTAACTACTGGTGAAGGAGGTGGGAAGGTTGCTAGCCAAGACATCGCGTCTTGTGCCTATGTACTTTCATCTGGTATGAAAGATCAGAGCAAACGTAGTTCGGGCTAAAAGGACCACAGGCTGGTTCAAAAGTTTTTTAGGCCTGAGTAGGGTTAACAAGTAGTTCTAGCAGTTGGGTGTATGCAGCTCGACCAATGGAGACTTAGGCGTTACCGTTTGCGGTAGAACTAAGAGTTAACGACACTCTTTTATCTGAAAAGATTTTCCTCATTAGAATCCCGAAGGATGAAAAAGGTTTGAAGTGTTTTTGTGTTTTTTATAGAAGAAGTGTTTTGAATTTGAGTGTTCATAATGTATGTTGTACTAAAGTCTAAAACCTAGGATCGAATGCGTCACATATCGTCCTAAGGACGTATACTAAACACTCTAGGCAATTGAGAGGTAGCCACTCAATCACCATTTTCCAAGTATAAGGTTCATGGCACAACATCCATTATCTTTATTAAGTGGATTGAAGTTGTTTGAAGATGAGAAGAGAAAGGGACAAACTAGAGGGGGACTAGACCAAACCCTAGAAGTTGTCATGCAAGGTGCACCTAAAGTTGGGATCACAAAAGGGAAACATCTACCTAATGTTATCATGCATGGTTAGAACCCTAATGTCTATCATAATCTCCCTTGAACAAGAGGGATTAGAAATCCTAAGGGAAGGAAGACAAAAGAAGAAGGATAAAGAACAATGGAAACATGCAAATGAAACAATGCATACATGGAATGCACAAGTAGGATGAAAGTGGGAGGAAAATATGTGTGGGGCAGTAGCCACCACAAGCTCATCTCAACCAAGCATGCATATGAGGATGCAAAGAGAAAAGAGAAAGAGATGCATCAAAAGCAAACAAACAAGTGTGACAAAATCACTAAGAAAAGTCCTCATGGATTCATCACTTTAGGTAAGCTTCAAGTTCCTCCCAAGGAGGGACGAAGCTACCTTAAGAGACATTCCCAAAGTCATAGGACATAAGAGAAGATGAAGAGGAAAGTTCAAAAGCAAGAACAAATCAAAACAAAAGGAAATGCAAGCTAGAACATAAATAAATGCAAGCAAACTAACACAATGAAACCCTATTTGAAAGCTCATAATCAAACAAACAAATGACTAAGGAAGAAACAATATCATGACCTAAAATTGAACAAACATCATCCTTAACATGTTAGCAACATGAAACAAAAGGAATTGAGAGATCAAAGGATCTAAAAATGTCATATCTAAATCAAACTAGGTCAGGGTACATGTATGAACCTCCCTTAGAGGTAACTTGACTTGCAAGTTACCTCAAAATTAGGAAAATGGTTCAAAAATTACCAAATAAAATGGACAAGAAAGCTAAACAAGTTGGCAAGTAGAAGCCAAATACACAAGGCTAATATCCCCTCAAAGCACCATCAAAAGAAAATTAAATTCAAGATGTACCACTTTGAAATGGGAGAATCGAAGGTCAAAAGAAAAGCCACCAAAGTCAACCAACCAGGGGCAAAATGGTTCTCAAAAATTGTTCAACTCATCAAGTGTATGAGGATCAATTTTCATTCATTGGACCCAAAGGAAATGGAAGAAACAAATAAAAGATCACACAATGTCACAATTTAAATCAATTAATACACTTCCAATGTTAAAATCCAATTTTAATTGAAAAATAAACCAAAAAATAAAATAAAATATTTCTAAAATTAAAAGACATCTTAAAGTGTCTAAAAAGTATTTTTGTGATTTTTTTGGATAATTGGAAGTAATTAAAAATGATTTAAGTGCAAACAGATAATAAACAAAAATAAAATGAAAATAAAAATAAAATAAAGATGCAGACGGTGCAAAAAGTAAAGAAATCCAGTTCAAAAGCCAGGTTGGGCCCAAGGGGGGCGCAAACAGAAATTGAGGCCCAAGCGCCCAAACAAAAAAATCAGGGTTCAAACAAATGATCCACCAGGGTCGGTCAACAGAAGGACCAACGTGGAATGCAATCAAGACCATCTGATCAGCTAGTAATCAAATCACGTGGACAAGAAAACGCCAACACATTAATGAGAAATTTAAATGAAATCATGTACGCGTGGTCAAAGGAGGTGTAGGATGTTTCTTAAAATAAACCAAAATCAACCAACCAAAATGTCCAGAATTCATCTACACTTCATGTAGAGTTCAAATCCATATTCCATTTACTTAAAAAACTCAAGAACAAGCCAAAATGCAAACAACAAGTTTTGTGCTCCAAATCCATATTCCAGTTCATTTTATATATTAATGGTCTACATGTTTCCTATGTCTCAAATATGCAAGAATGGCACAGAATCGTGGCATAAATAGAGAGATATGGTGATTTCAAAATTACATAGTGGAGAACCTCCACTGGGTCTTGTCTTTGGCTGAACCTTCAAGCAAATCACCCAGACTCGTTCCAAACACTTGAATGAAGCTTTTAGTGTGCTCAATTTCACTTAATAATGGCCAAAACTCCATAACCGAATCTCACTTTTCTCTTGCTTTTTCAAGTTTCTATTTCTACAATTCCACCACCAATTCGAGCTCTGAGGGTTTGGGAAGCTTGCTAACCTTTTATGTGTTGGGTTCAGATGAGAATGGAGCTTTAATTCATGCCCTAAAGCCCAATTGCCAAATCAATCTTTCTTCACTTTTTTACTTGCCATACTCGTGTTCTCTCCACTGCACCAGCCTCAATTTTGTTCCAAATCAATTGCACATGGCCTGAGTTGATCAAAGGGCCAAGAAATGAGCCTTGTTTTGATTCTATGGTGGATTTCCCATTTGTTACTTCATATGAAGAAACCATAAAAATAACCAACCAAATGACCTCAAATTGCAAATGTAAAATTGACATTGTATTTAGAACATCATTTGCACTCAAAATTTGCATAAATTTGCCTTGAAAAAGTTCCGAATCATTTAATTCCAATTTCCTAATTTTAAACTTCTTTCATGAAAAATTCAAACATCAATTCTTCACTTCAAGCTCCAACCATGACAATAGATGACTTGGTAATGCAAATGGTCCTATTTGGAGCAATTTGCATGTTGAAAAGATTTCCATTTGAAGTGTGCAAGTTGGTGAAATGGACCTATAATTTTATGACCTATAATCTCACTTTCCCAAAATACCCCTGACTTGCAAACCTCATAACTTGAGTTCTACAAATCAGATGAATAAATTCTAGTACTCTTTGGAAAGCTAACACCATGTCCTACAACTTTCATGTTGGAAACAAGTTAAGGAGAAACATCCTTCTAGGTCAAAAATGGCTTGGAAGTTGGTTGACCTTTGTTGACCAAAATCACATTCATCTGATGACCTGTAGCTTGTCTGCATCATAACTTGAGTTATATAAATCCAATCAAGGACTTCTAGTACTAAAAATAAAGCTAAGAACATGCTCTACAAGTTTCATGCTGGTCAAAAGATGAGATGAGACTTGTATCTTGAGATAGGTGGTCTTGAAGTTAGGCAATAAATAGGGGATTTTACCCTGAGAACCCTAATTTAGTAACTTCTCACACTCTTGATTCTTGATGAATTGATCTTGAAATGATATATTAGACATCTCAACACAACATCCCATGACCATAGAAACTTGGAATTGAGTCTTAATCTCCTTCAATTTCACAGTTAACTGAGGATTTCCCAGATGAAAACCCTAGGTGCAACATTCTTGACTGTGGCTTCTTCCACCTCACACAACAACTTGAATAAACTCCAACATGGCTTTCAAAGCACTCAATGAGCTCTCTTAACGTCTTATATCCATAATTATGAATTCATAACCCTATGATGCTCTTCCACTGGCCTCCAAGTTAGGAGCTGACCCACACACATCCATCTATCCTTTCACAAAGATATTGACCACTTCAAGATGACCTGATGACCATTCAAACCTGAGTAACACACCTTGCTTAGACTCCACACTCTAAGAAGCCTTCTCTTGATATGTACAAACTCTTGATCCCCTGTTCAATGAAACATGCTATGGAATGCAAATGCTAGAACAAAATGAAATGAAACATAAACCAAGTCAAAAAAAAGGTTGGGCAAATTTTGGGGTACAACAATAGCCACGTGTGAACCAATGTTTAAATTGCTAAAGAAAGATCAGGCGGTCGTTTGGAATGAAAATTGTCAAAAAGCATTTGATAAGATAAAAGAATACTTGTAGGAGCCTCCGATATTGATACCCCAGTAGCTGGAAGGCCTTTAATCATGTACTTAACGGTTCTTGAGAAATGTATGGGTTGTGTTTTCGGTCAACACGATGAGACAGGAAGAAAAGAGCATGCGATCTATTATCTGAGCAAAAAGTTTATAGACTGTGAGTCCCGTTACTCAATGCTCAAGAAAACGTGTTTTGCACTTGCTTGGGCTGCCAAACGTTTGAGACAATATATGCTTAGTCATACAACCATGCTGATTTCGAAGATGGATTCGATCAAGTATGTCTTCAAAAACCAAGCGCTTTCAGGAAGAATTGCCAGGTGGCAGATGGTACTGACAGAGTATGATATACAATATGTTTCCCAGAAAGCTATCAAGGGAAGTGTCCTGTCAGATCATGGGAGAATGGGAACCTCGTTAGCCAAATCTAATTCCTTACAAGGACTATGCAAGGAGGTTGTTACCCTTCTTTGACAGGGTAGAGTTTCACCATGTGCCGCGAGCAGAGAATTAGATGGCAGACGCTTTGGCAACACTATCTTCGTTGTATAAAGTGAACTTTTGGAATGATGCTCCAAGAATAGTCATTTCTCTCCTCGACAAGCCGACATTCATATTCGCCATTGAAGAAGCTGCCGATGGCAAGCCATGGTTTTATGACATGCATAACTTCCTCAAGAAGCAGGAGTATCTGCCAAGGGCTTTGGCTCAGGATAAGAAGACTCTGAGGTGACTGTCTAGTATCATTCCATCTTGTTGGATATGGGTAATGATAAGAATACTCCAAGTCGTAGCCCGGTTCATAAAGAAGGACATCGTCTGCAGATATGGAGTACTCGAGTGAATCATTACTGACAATGGTTTGAATTTGAACAACAAGATGATGAAGGAATTGTGCCAGAATTTCAAAATCGAGCATCACAACTCACCTCCCTATCTTCCGAAGATGAATGGCGTTGTTGAAGCGGTCAACAAGAATATCAAGAAGATAGTGCAAAAGATGGTTGTCACTTACAAGGATTGACATGAGATGTTGCCCTTTGCTCTTCACGGTTATCGTACGACGGTACGCACATCAATCGGGGCAACTCCTTTCTTGCTGGTATATGGTATGGAGGTTGTCCTACCATTGGAGGTTAAGATTCCGTCTTTAAGAGTTCTAGTTGACGTCAAGCTCAATGAGGCAGAATGGATAAAGAACATATTGAATCAGCTCAGCCTGATGGATGAGAAAAGGATAACATCTATCGCATACAGTCGGTTGTATCAGAGTCGGATGAAGAAAGCTTTTGACAAGAAGGTGCGTCCTTGGAGCTTTCAGACGGGCGATCTTGTGTTGAAAAAGATTCTCCCACCCCAATCAGATCACAGGGGAAAATGGACTCCCAATTATGAAGGTCCATATGTCATGCGAAAGGTCTTCTCCGGAGGAGCCTTGTTGTTGTCCACCATGGATGGTGAGGATTTTACATCCCCTGTGAATGCAGACGCAGTTAAAAAATACTTTGCTTAAAGAGACCCACTGGAAAGAAAAAGAATATCCAGGAAAAAATGGGGCATCCCGGCGAACCATAAAAAAAGAGAATGGATTCGGGCAAAAATTAGGGATAAAAAAATGAAAAGATGTAAACTCGCAAATTTGAAAACCTGAAAAGGCAACTTTGGCAAAAATGGGTATCCCGGTGAATCGAACACCCGAAAGGGCGGTTTAGGAAAAAGTTAGGGATTGAAAAGCAAATGACTGCGGTATGTATTGGAACTTCATTGCTTAGTGGATTGGGAGGACCTGAGGGCCGTTTATCCGAATCAATCTCTTCTGAAGATGAAGCGTCAGGAAAGCATCAAGGTCAGGCGAGTCATAGAAGGATCAACTCATGGTGTTTGCTGTGCCACGTTGCCGACATTTTTGTACACTTCTGTATATTTTTTTGCATATCTGTATTGTTTTTTTTGCGCAGCTTCCTCTTTTCAGGGGTTGCATATGTTGTAAAACTTTTCCTATTTACAGGCCATTTATCAATAAACGTATACTATTCAATATCTTGTTTGCTTTGTTTTAACTTTTACTGTTTTGTTTGTGAAAAACGCCCAATGTTTTGATAGACTTGCACATACATAAACTTGCAGGCCTTGGCCAATAATTGTTAAAACTTTGAATTAATTGAACAACGTCACAAATGATGACTGAGATAGTTCCGTTGGCGTAGGATATCTTATCTATTTGTTCAGTTTTGTAGAGTCGTTACCCTTGGGGCAAAGAGGTGTGGATGAAATTTGTTTTATCTCCAGCCAGAGTCTATTCCCCAGCAAGTGAAGTTGGCATCTCTATCCCCAGTAGAGTTTGTATGCAGTTTAAGCGAGCAGATAGCGTGTACGCTTTCCCTTGGCAGTTGCTACACATTTAATCCCCGCAGAGTGCATGTTCGTACGTACTCCCCAGTGAGTCATGATTGGATTTTCTCCCCGCTGAGTAATATACAGCCTAGGTAGATTCGCTCCCAGCTGAGTAATCCCCAGCAGGATGGAGGAATGTTATTACCCTGACATTTTCTTTGTAGGAAGCCAGCAAGGGTCTGTTTCCTCGGCATGAGTCCAATTGTTATTGGCATGAGCAAGTTTGTGCTCTTTCCCCGGAAGAGTCGTTGATTCCCCAACAGGGTTATTTTCTTGCACCAGCAGGGTGGTTTACGTATCTCTAACATTTAGTTTGTTGATTCAGTTTCATTGCATCTGCATGCGTGCATAGCATCTACCCAAACGCGTAGCATTTCCATTTCGTATGGAGCATTACGCCATATTCAAACATATGCATGTGAAACATAGGCTAGGTTTTTATCTCTTTGTTTCAGGCGTATCTCCGGAGAATCAATATCTTTTCCATTATGGTATCCAGATCTTGGAAACTAATAATTTCTCTTAGCCCGCGCGATATCCAGACCTCGGCTCATGTTATTCCCCAGTAGTGTCTTCGGATTTCAGTGGGTCAGGTTGTTTTGAACTCATTTGGTATCTAGACCTTGATGAATATTTATGATGAATTCCTTAGTCTGTCGAGTATCCAGACTCCGGTCCGTTCCCAATTGATGGGGTTTTCCTTAGTCCGCCGAGTATCCAGATTCCGGTCCGTTCCCAATTGATGGGATTTTTCTTTTTCCGTTGAGTATCTAGACCACGACAATTGATATTATGGTGTTTTTCCGTCGAGTATCCAGATGTTGCACCCCAAATTTTGACCCCTTAGATCCTCATCATCATTATAGGATCATATTTGCTTGATTAATTAACCTTAACCCATTTTCAATTTATCTTTGTTAAGATACAGATGAATTAGGGTTCCGTACCGTCAAAATCGAGGCTTCAGTGGTTTGATCAATCAATGTTTTGGATTGATCCAACTTCAAACAAGATCAACGATAATACATTGGACCAAGAATGAGTGCAATTTGAGGTGGTCGCCCGGGAATTGAGAATAGTGCAATTTGAGATACCCGATTAGGGTTTCCGATCAAGAAAAGTCAACCGTAGTTTGACTTTTGTTTTAAAGAGTATTTCAATGGTGGTATTTTGGTCCATTAAGTTCCTATGGCTTAGTAAAGTCCATCCAAAGAGTTTCAAGCACTCAGGATGTCCGGATCATCAACGGGCGACTCGGTGGACACCGATCGTTCGAACGGTTGACCGAAAAGTCAACTCTTCAACAATAAGGAATTTGACTTCAAGATGTGAATAAAAAATGTTCCTTATGTCATATTACACCTCCCCATAAAATTTCATGACCATTGGATCAAGGGTTAAGAAGTAATTGCAAAAATCGAGAATTAGGGTTTCGAAAGGGGCAAGACCATAACTCCTCCACCACACATCCAATTGAAGTGGTTCAAAGCTCATTATAAAGCTCTTGGAAAATCCTACAAAAGCCTCAAAGTGATCCATGATCAAAAAATGCATAGAATTGGAGTTATAGCAAAATTCATTTTTGAAGGGGAAATGACTTAGAAAATTTCTAAGTTATTTAACACTTGTAAGTGGTTTTTTCAGAGACTTTGAAGGGTTTTTCAACCTAGTTCCACCAAGAATTTAGAAATTCCCAAAACATGAAAGTTGTAGAGCTACTTAAGGGCTTTCCAAATTATGGTAGAACTCCTCAATAGCATGTTTGAGCATGAAGTTATGCACCATAGAAGTTGGGCCTGTCATACTTGGAACCACTTTGTCAAAGTTTCTCAAAACTGAATTTTCACAACTTGAGTCATTCTCCACCCTTGGATTATGTTACAAACTGATAATATGAGGTATGGATGAAGAGAAAACCAGAAGGGAAGTTGGTTTGATGAACATTGCAAGTTGATGGCAAGTAGACATTATTTTATTCAAATAATAAGAAGAAAGAGAAATTTTTCAAGACATGTGGCAGCTCCAGTCCCCTACTTCTCTAGTATCATCTCAGGTCACCTCACTCCCTCATATCAGCTGGTTTTCTTCTGCATTGAGCCATGGAGTTGATGTGAAGATGGCTGCCACTAGATTTGGCAATATTTTCTTCACAAATCTCCCTCCAAAAGTGGTAAATGACCAAGGCTACCCTCACTCTTGCTTGGCTATAGATAGAGGCCTCCTCTATGAGCTCAAACACACCAGAGCAATCTCAGAAAACCAGAGAAAACATAGCTCTCACTCTCCTCTCATTCCTCAAGAACTTCAAAAAAAACTCCAAACCCTCCATTTTCACTAAAAAACTGTCTTGAGCAAAACTCTGCTCAAGACCAGTTCCATCACTTCCAAACCTCTAAAAAGCATCCACACAAACCCTAAATATGATATAGAAGGTTTCTATACCTTCCAACCTCTTAAAATACCATTTTGCCAAAAGTCAACTTTGACACTAAGAAAGTTTGACCACCACCCTCAAAACTTGTCAAATCCTTGCACAAGCTGATTCTTGTTATCCCAAACATCAACACACCTAACATATGACATATTACAACTGTATAAAGCATTGAAAACCAACTGGAAATCCCCTAACTCCAACTGTCTTGAAGTTTGGTCTTGTTGCTTCAAGAGGAAGTATGCTTCATATCATTGCAAAGGAAGGAGCATCTCTGGGTTTCTAAGCTTTTTAGCTTGTTCAAGGCTGGTCAACAAGAGGTATGTGATGTTCTAACTATCTCTAAGTCATACATTGTCATGTATTATCATTTTATGGTGATTTGTGTAAAAATGTACCATGGCTGCCCTATTATGTTTCCTTGTCAAGAATCATAGTTTTATGTTCATAATGCTTGTTTGTTTTGTCAAATATTTTATCATTTGCAAATGATATGTGGATGTTAGATTGTAAGTTTGTGTCTTGATACCATGTTTAGGCTTGTTAGTGATATTTTGGTCATTTGGTAGCTTTAGGATCCAACCTTGAGAAAGTAGTGTGCTTGCCCTATAACTATGAATTTGGCTCACTATTAGGATAGGTAGATGACTTGTAAGTTACTCATAGATCCCCCTTGCCCTTGATCATGTTTGAATCAATGTGGCTATTGTTTGTGCTCATATGTTATTGTGATACTAAGAATTGTATGTTGGGTTGTTGTGATTACTACTTTGTATCTCAATTGTTCTAAGTCATTTGTTTAATACTTACTTGATCAAGCTCATAATGTTTGTTTTGGTGGAAATGTGAGAAGCATGAAGTTTTGAACTTTAGGGCTGTCTTGTAAGACATGTGTGCTTTTGCTGTCTAATTTGATTCAATATGTCATTATTTGATTTAATGAGTTTTTGCATAACTTGAGGTTGTGAACTCATTTGTTTATTCATTTTAAGAGTGTGTATGTTGTTGTTATGCTCAAAATCTGTCTAGAGTCCAATTTGTTATGTCATGCCTCAAACTTTTGCATTTTTCAAATACCATGACGTCAATACATCATTTTCTGTTTCAAGCATTGTTTATATGATTTGTGTGCATTAAATCTTCATCATATCCATTTAAAACTTGTGCACAATCTCATTTTTTCCAACTGTCATGGTTTTGCTTATTGTATGGTCAAATTGTTATTCTTGCATAACATAAGTTTCCAAATACCAAGTTCTGTTTTGATAAAATTTTCATTCATTTTCTGAGTTAAACCTCATCTGTCAGCATCATCATCATGGATACATGTCCTCTGTTGCATGAAATACATCTTGGCCTTTAAAATGCCCTGTTGAGTTGAATACCTTGCCTAGGCAGATTTTCATTTTTTTGAACCAACACACCAATTCACATACCACTTTCTGTTTCAATCAATTTCTAATTGATCTATGTGCATAATATCATTCCCTTACTTATTTTAAATGTGTGTATGATGCCAAAAACTCCCATCTGTCATGAACTGGCCAGCTGCCCTAACATGTTGATGTTTGTGCATTTTTTTAGCCTCAATGTGCTTCCTTTTGTGTGATGTTGATTTGAATTGGTGTGTAAGCATAGACATGTCTATCATCATATTTATAATCTGTGTGGATGTTTATTTTGGTTTGAAACTCATCAATTTGAAAAATACCCCCCTGCTGCCACATTCTTGCTAAAACAGTTTTTCTCACCAAATGTGCCACAACATTACAAAATTGTTATTCTGTTTGCACATGCCTAATCTATGAGTTGTAACTCATCCATATGATTGGTTCTAATATGTACACATGTTTGGTTTGGTATGAGCTTGCCTATATTTGCATTTCACCACTCAACTTCATTTTGAACCAAAACTGCCAAGAACACATACCAAAACCATGTTCACTTACACAATGATCAATCTCAGAGTGGTAACTCATTTGGCCCTATATTTGTGATGTGTGTTTGAGTTTGTTTGTCCATGAGAGCTCTTCTTCTTGCATTTGAACTATGCTTGCATACCATTAACTGTCCAACTGTTTTGAAACTTTTCTTTTTACAACTTATGTCACAAATTGCAAATCATGAGTCACTTTGTATTTTGGTTGGATTTTGGACTTCATCTGTTTTGAAACTTCATATATGTTGTATTTAGAGTGTGTGAGGACATTCAATTTGATTTAAGCATGAGCAATTTGAACTATGGCTTTGAAAATGCATGTCAATTCACCAACATTGCAGCTGTCATAGGCTTTTGAAATTCATTTGGTTTGTAAGCTTCTTTATGTTTAGACACATCTTATATGTTGCTTTGAGTATGTATGTATGCTTTCTTCACTCCAATTTGGCCTGTTTCACAAATTCACAATCTCACTTGCAATATTTTGATTTTCATCTCATTTGCATATGACAGTTGGACTTACACCTCATAAGCAGTTGGTTTGAATGCATGAACATGATATGTATGATATTTGAATTGTGTTTGAGCCTTTTCCCTAACCATATCATGACTGGTTTAACCTTTTGCTTCATAAATGCATTTTTCATCAAAATAGCAACCACCATCGTGTTTTTAGTTCAAGACATGTTTTCAAAATTCCACCTGGACCATTCTCTTCCTTGTTTAAAAACACCCAAAATTGACCTAAGGTTTGCTTGATTTGGTTGAGAAATGAGTGAGTTGGATATCAAAACGCATTTGTGAACTTGCCTTGTTTTGCTTCATTTTGTGCCCAGAAATTTAACACACCAAGCCATATATATTTATAGGGGTGGCTATATCAACGGATGTATAGCCACCCCAGTGGTAGAAGCCTAGCCCATAAACACGTCTATCATTGCCTAAACCTGGTTTCGATCCCTGAGGAGGATCAACCCTTTTGTTTTTTTCCCCTCTTTTTATATTTTTCATGTTTCACCTTGTTTCTACCTGGATAGCGCGCGCGTGTGTGCTCTAGTGGCCAGGTTACTTACCTGCAAGCTGGAGGGCGTGGGTTCGACTCCCACCCCTTGCATTTTCTTCTAATTTTAACTCATTGATTATTGTTTTGTGCATTTAAAATCATGAAACTTTAAAAAATCACAACTCTCTCATTTTTCATCCTATTTTGCTCATTCTTTTTGCATTGTGTTTGTTATAATGTATACTTTTATATGATGTGAAAATATTACTTATTTTCATAAATTGTGATATATTTTGCCCATGTGGAAATTTATTCCTTCATTGTGATTGTGATCCTACTTGCAGTTGATTTCCTTTGAGCATGTTTGAATTTCTTATGAGATGTTCATTCCCTTTGTTAGTTAACATGCTAGGGTACCCCCTTTGGTTGTCACCATAATCTTGTCTCATTTATTCCTCCTAAATTATGAGGTTAAACTAATTTACTTGTGTTTGATTGTCATCAAATACATATTGTTGTTACACTTGATATATCTTGAAATTATAACATGTTTACTTTCAAATTCTGATTTGTTTACATGATTGTAACTTTCATCTTTTCCAATCTTTGTTAAGATATGTTGTCACCTTTGTTAAGATCCCTTTCCATCTTTGTTACGATGTTTCCCCATCTTTGTCAAGATTTGTTCTTGGTTGTGACCATCTGTCTTAATTGAAATCATTAATATTGTAATACTTGCTTTGGTTGTGACCATTTATCGTGATTGAAATCTTTGCCTGATATTGTAATATCTTAAATGCTTGCTTTGGTTGTAACCATTCATCCTGATTTAGATCCTTACTTATTATAATATGCTTGATCATTCTTGGTTGTAACCATATCCCTTATATTCATCATGTGTGAATGTTTATGCTTTGTTAAGTTTACTTTCCCCAATTGATGGAACTCTTTAGTTCTCATCCAAGTTGCGTCATCTTTTCCCTTCCAAAGGAAAGTCTCTCTATTGACCCTTGGGTCATAGATAGCTCATTAAACTCATAGGTCTGGATAGAACCTTCCCCTCCTTTTGGTCTGGATAGAACCAATAGGATTTACACTCATAGGTCTGGATAAAACCTTCCCCCTTTTGGTCTCGATAGAACCAATAGGATTTAAACATCATAGGTCTGGATAGATTCTTCCCCCTTTTGGTCTGGATAGAACCAATAGGATACCCTCATAGGTCTGGATAGAACCTTCCCCTCCTTTTGGTATGGATAGAACCAATAGGATTTAAACTCATAGGTCTGGATAGAACCTTCACCCTCTTTTGGTCTAGAAAGAACCAATAGATCCTTATTCTGTAGTTCGGGCCTGAACTACGACCGCTCTGATTTCTCATTGGACAATGAGAACACGTAGGCACAAGATGCGATATCTTGACGAGCAACCTTCCCCCTTTCTCCCACCTTTTAGTCTGGATAGAACCAATTGATCTCACAACGTAGAACTTTAGGATAGAGTTTGGTTAACTCTATGTAAGAATCATGGATATGATTACTTACTTCCCTTTCTTGAGAGTTCAACATAGATCTAGAGAGTTTTGTGTGAAACTCTACACAAGCATGGATATGTTTGTTCCCCTTTGAACCTTGATCATAAACAAGTGTTCTTCAACCTTAGTGAGGTGAACTACGATTGCTTTGATTCTATCCTAGTTAGGATACGTAGGCAGAGGAGGCGACGTCTTTGTGAGCAAACTTAGAAACTATCTTTAGGTTTTACCTACACCTTTACCCAATCCCAATCCTTAGCAAACATTTAGCCAACTTAGCATGCAATCAAACAAAAGGTTCCTGTAGAGTACTACAGATGTTTAAGATGTGAAATACCTATCCTATGCATAACCAACCCCCGATCCCCGAATCTCTTAGCATTGTTGTTACATCGCGCAAAAGGTTCTTTCTTTCTTTAGACCTTTCCTTTGGATAAATTAAAGTTCGGTTGTGAATTTAAGAATTAAGATTCAAGTTAATCAATAGCTTGGTATCACGATTCTCAACGCAACAGAAATGGTGACTTCACTGGGGATAAGGATGTTTACTTATTTTGAGGGTTTAGCTTCTTTTGTTTAATTGCATGCCATATTTGTAAATATTTGCTTAACATGTATATTTGTCAATATATTTGTTTAATTGTGGATATTGGGTGTTTGAGTGGTGAAACGGTCCTATACCCGGACTCGAGTGCACTTATGATAGGATGGTGGTATATTCAAGAAGGCTTATATGGAGTTGATTCCCGACCAAGCTAACTTGAGAAACCACCGCTCAGTGTAGGCCCTCTTGAAAATTTTAGTATTGTTGATCGAGTATTCGTGGAAACAATGCTACTTTTGACGAAGGAGCCCATGACACTGTGGACTTTTAGAATACACTTTACCCCACTTTGGCCTTATTAGGACGTAGTGCGATGACCATAAGGAAGTATTTCTGAAATAGTTGATACGCGATACTACATTCAGACGAGATTCTCTTGAGAATATTATCGATTACCAAGTGATTTGGGAAATTGATAATATCCGAAAGATGGGTTGATGACTCTGGGAACTTTGTAGAACCCGTTCGGCAGGTACAAATCAATCCATAGTACAAATCCTTGGGGATGGGTAGACCTCTGACTCCTTGATTTGATCTTGAGCCTAGGATGTCTTTGTATATGCTTTGTATTTGTGAATACTTGTCTTTGTGTTATGTGTGCATCATCACATCATATCACCATAAGCATATCATGTCGCAACTAGTTTTGTAAAACTCAGTCGATCTCTAGTATTTTTAAAAGTTGTAACTTTTTCCACGATCAATGGAATGAGGGTTTAACCTAATCAAACTTCTGAGTTTTGTAAAACTAGTTGCATTTTTGCACTTGCATCAACATTTTACATATCATACTTCGTTGCATTGGTCTTTTTGGTTCATTCTCTGTTCCGTTGACATCAGAGGGAGGATATCTAGCACAAATGGCAACAATGGAGGGACTTTTGAAAGCTTAGGAAATGCTGAAAGAGGACATCAGAATTCTCAAGTGTTAGATGAATTGGGTACTTGAGACATTGCAGAATATGATGAAGAAAGAGGGTCACTCTGACCATGTTGCGTCTAGAGAAACTAGGGATGCATTATCTCCGATGGTTTCTCCAACTCAAGGACATCCTCGGCATCAACGAGCAAATAACCGTCAATCGCGTCAGTACGCCCAACACTCAGTGTTTGTTCCTCCTCAAGCTTCTCAAAGCCGAAAATTGAACAAGAAGGATCATGTCAGGAAAGATAAGACTTGCGGTAGACAAACTCCAGTACCATTAAGCAAACTTTACCCGCTATTGATTCAGAACTCACTAGTGACTCCACGATTATCCAATCCGGTGCCAGGACCATGGCATAATGCGAACCTAAACTGTGAATTTTACAAAGGAGCCGAAGGACACAACTTGGATGCATGTATAGCATTGAGTTATCTTGTGCAAGAGCTAATCATTGACAAATGCTTGATCCTCGAGGAAGACCATCCAAGAGTGGAATGTGGATATCATACTGGAACAACAGGGCACCTAGTTGAAGAATGTGAAGGTTTTAAACTAAGACTGCAAGAGTTGCTGAAACCTCAGGAGGATAAATCAAATGACAGTGCTGCGATTCCTGAATCTAAAGGCAAAGGACCCGTGAGACCCCTCATAATTCTATATCACAAGGAGCATGTGGTTTTTGAAGGTGTTTCCCCGTATGGGCCTAAAATTTGAAATTTGTTTTGTTAAACAATTTTAATTCCCTAAGGCTGGCATCTGTAGACTGTTTTAGCATTTTGTTGTGTTTTCTCCGCATTTGTGTTGCTTGTAAGCTGTTGTTTATTTGAATTGGCAAGATTAAATGAAATGTTTGTGCATCTTTTGATTAAGTCCATTTGTTTCACTCTTTCTCTTTCTTTTCATTGTTATGAGATAACAAAAAATGCAAAAAATTCTTTTGTTTACTAAACTGTTGTTTAAAGCAAAGATTGGGGAGGATGATGAAAATCATATCCATAACTGCTGTTGATATGCTTTCAATTTAACTTTGCCGATGATGTAAGGCATTGTTTCAATCCCTAAACACTGAAGAAATAAGGAAGATAATCCCTCGTTAACCCCTTCGAGCCTAGGCGTAGGAGTTTTTCTTTCTTTACAAAACAAAACCTTAAATCTCAAACCTGGGGCGGGTAGTTCTCAGTTAACTTGAAGATATGTGCATACATGACACTTTTCATATAGAAGTGGTGCATTCAGGTTTTTTCTTCGAACACAACAAGACAGTGTCGAAGATGCTTTTCAGCACAAAAGATGATGATGGTTCGCCGTAGCCATTAAACTGGGTAGTCACCTCCTTTCTTAAAAGAAAAAAGAGAAGAAGAAAAAAGAAAAAAAGCCCGCTAAGTCAAAACCTGTGAAGGAGACTTAGGCAAAAATAGGGCATCCCGTGGACTGTATATTCGAACAAAACAGTTCAGACAAAAGTCAGGGATAACAAAAGAGAGGAATTCTGTAAGAGTTATCACTCTTAAAAAACCTCAAATAGAAAAAAGCTATCAAATAATGTAAGGGAGTCGTGACTACCCGAGGTTTGTAAACCATCACCAACTATCATCAGTTCAATTCTTAAAACCTGTAAGAACCTGAACGTGTAGTTTGAGTTAACTGAGCGTAAGATTGGAGTTCATCATGGAGAGTGGGTGGGACAAATAACTTTGAGCCTTTATCCTTTGTTTCATGAACCATGAACCAAGCCACGTTACAACCCTTAAAAGACCTAATTGAGGTAAGGTTGTTTGGAAAGCATATTACAGCAAGGTTGGATAACCTGACTCCTAATGATCTTTGTTAATTGTGTGTGTTAATCACTTTATCCATCATTTGTAAAATGATTGGATCACTTTCACTTTGATCACTTAATCACTTCGCCGTGTGTGTTTCATCAAAAAATGTTTTCAAAAGATGGCATGAATTTTACATTGAAAATTGCCAATTTTTAATGAACAGCATTGCGTGCAAAACAATCCAATATCAAAGGAATCCCAACAAGCGCTGTCAGCTAGGGAATTTAACTTGATAAAGGAAGCTCATCCTGGGGCAACCAATTTGAAGGATTTGTTAATCATTTGTTGTAACGTTCAGCTAATCAGAGCCAACCAGGTCAAGATCAGATGAAACTCTCGATGAACAGTTTAGTTTAGGGCAATACTTTTGCAGTTACCAACTAGCAGGGGCAAGTTTGTTACCCAGTCGTTACTTCCACAATCTGAAGACTTTGTTGTGCAAGCACCGTTAAACTGGGGCAATCACGTCGAGATTAGAAAATCTCTCTAAGTGTTTGAAGACATTGAAGCATCTTTATGCCGTTTCTTTTAAAAGCATCCTTATGACTTCTTCTCAAAGACTGTGCAATCTGGGGCAGAAAAAGTTGAAGACTATTTGTCGCAAGAGCCTTTGCTCACTTGAAAAATGACTTGTCATAATGGGGCATAAATGTTTTGTTCTCATGATGCCCTTTGTCAGCTCTCCAGTTAAGTTGTTACCTCAGTTGATCCGGGAATCTCTCGATGTAATTTTCCTTCAACAAAGAATTCAAACTCATGATGGCAATCCAAGTATAGTCCTGAGGTTTTGGCCTAAGAAGATTACTCTCTCCCAAAGAAGGTGGTAACCTTGAAGTGGAATTGTTGTTCTTCATGATCATCCCTTTGATGTCCAATCTTGGTAAAGTTTGGTTGGGTCTCCGTGTCGAGATGTTTATTTCATCTCCTGTTTTGTCAGCATAAACATAAGCATGGCATAAAGCATAGCATCCGTGCATCGTTGCTATCTCTGGTTGTTACCTGTTCCTGTTTCACTTTGGTTCCCTCCTCAGTGATTGGGTGTGTTGTCTCTCTCTCTAATAGAGTTGTCAGCCCTTAAGCATAAAATGTCCGTCCTTTATCAATTCCCCACAGAGTTTAAATCCTCGTGGATGATGGTTGCTTCAGTTATCTTTTTCCATGATTGGATAAGGTAAGTCACCATTCGAGTTCATTTCTCAATGGTTGGAGTCTTGTTTGACAGTTTCTTTCTAGCTTGGTTCTGGATTGAACTTTGGTCCCTGCCGGTCGCCGAACCTACCTGGACGTGCATTTATTTTGCACTATCTATCAAGAAGAACATCTTACATTACAATAGAGGTACGTGGCAGTCTCTTGGGAGAAGCTTAACCTTCATCAACGATAAATGGCAGTCTCTTAGGAGAAGCTTAACCTTCATCAACGATAAATGGCAGTCTCTTTGGAGAAGTTTAATCGTCCTCAGTGATAAATGGCAGTCTCTTCGGAGAAGTTTAATCGTTATCAACAGGTGAGTGGCAGTCTCTTGGGAGAAGCTTAACCTTCATCAACGATAAATGGCAGTCTCTTCGGAGAAGTTTAATCGTCCTCAACGATAAATGGAAGTATCTTCGGAGAAGTTTAATCGTCATCAACAGGTGAGTGGCAGTCTCTTGGGAGAAGCTTAACCTTCATTAACGATAAATGGCAGTCTCTTCGGAGAAGTGTAATCGTCTTCAGTGGTGAGCGGCAATCTCTTGGGAGAAGCTTAACCTTCATCAACGATAAATGGCAGTCTCTTCGGAGAAGTTTAATCGTCTTCAGCGATAAATGGTAGTCTCTTCGGAGAAGTTTAATCGTCTTCAATGGTAAGTGGCAGTCTCTTAGGAGAAGCTTAACCTGCACCAGTGATAAATGGCAGTCACATTTGAGAAGTTTATCTTAAGGATGTCTACGCACGGTTGTGACCAGCATTGTTTGAAAATCCAGTGGATATTGATATAAGTAATTTGGTGGTGACCAATCATATTTAAGGCCCGTTGGTAACTGACATCATGAAAATCCATGGACAACAAATATTGACAATTTGGTTGTGTATCATTCCAAACTAAGACACGATGGTTGCCATCCCAAGTTCAAGTTTTGTGCCTTGGGAAGATGTATTGTTTGATTCCAAGTACAGTTTTCGTACCTTTGGAAGAGGTTTGTTTCTATCCCAAGCACAGGTTATGTACCTTTGGAGATAGATGTATTGTTTGATTCCAAGCACAGGTTTTGTACCTTTGGAAGATGTATTGCTATCCCAAGTGTTGCACCCCAAAATTTGACCAACCGGTTTCCATATCTGGTTTATGTCTCGACGCATTGTGCATTCGCATTCGCATACTGCATACATTGCATTTTCTCAGTCAGATTGATTTTATCGGGATTACAGCCTCCCCTGGCGGTTCAGGCATTTCAGGCCAATACGAGGATTTATTTTGAGAACTTGTGCTCGTCCCGGTACTTTTAGATTGCGCTGTTGTTTTGAGGACATTTTGGTGTCCGGCTTTTACCGTCTATTTCTTTATGGTTGCGTAATTGTTCTCTAATCGATTTAATCGGCTTCCTGGCATTTTTTAGAATTTTCTCTTTATTTTCTTGATTTTAATGGATTTTTATATATTTACTTGAGTTTTTAGATATTAAATAGGTTAATATTTTTAAATATATTTTAATATAGTTTTTAGAATATTAATAGATATTAGTTTCTTTTTAGAATAATATAGTTTTATTAGTTTTATTATTGATTTTATAGATTTTAATAGAATTTACAATTGATTTTATAGATTTTAATATAGGATTTAAATAGGTTTTTTAGATGTTAAATAGGTTTTAATATAGTTTTTTAGATATAGACTCAATAGATTTTATATAGAATTTAAATGGTTTGTAGATTAATTAGATCATTAATGGTGTAGTTTACTAATTAGGATTAGTTTTAATCATTTTTTAGTTTCATTAATCAGTTTCAGTAGTTAATTAGCATTTTAATCATCATTTTCGTTTTATTATTAAGTCTGCTTAATTAGTTTTTAACCCAACATTAATCATGTCTTAATCATCTTCATTAGTCCATTAATCAGGGTATTAGTCATAATGGGCCAGCTATCCAATTTTCGTGGGCCCAGTCAAAGTCCAATTGCTGCCACATGTCATATAAAAGGAGTGCCACGCGTTTCGTTCTCTCTCTTCCACCTCATTTTTTTCCACTCAGTCTCTCTGCCACGCGTCCCTCTCTCCCTCTCTCTCCCACGTGTCTCTATTCCCTTCCCCCACTGCCACACGTGTCCTCACCCACACTCCCCCTCTGCATGCATCAGCCAGCTGGCTCCCACTGACTTCCCTCCACCAGAGTACATGCAATCGCCGCGCCGGACCACCATAACTCCTCATCGGAAGCCCTAATCATCGCCGGAGTCCTCAACCACCACCAGAAACGGCCAAATCTCCAGAAAACTCATCCAAATCCATACGACCTTCATCAGCAACTCGCCGGTAAACTCAAGATCTCACCGGAATTCATCAACTCTCCAGAAACCGTTCATCCAGAAATCTTCAAAGATTCATACACAAATCTTCGCCGATCTTTAAGAAATAACACGAATCACAGAGATTGTCGTTGGTATCATCGATCATCAACACCTCCAACGGAAGCTTCATCGCCGAGTTCATCATCGAATCTCCAGATTCGCCAGAAACTTCAACGAGCGTCATCACTTTGCATCGAGACCTTCAGATTTTCAGATCTTCAAGCATTGTGGATCTTCAAGCATCAACGAATCCCCAGAAGTGGATCCGTCAAGATCTTCGTAAGCCTCGCCGTCTTCATCAGTTGCTTCCAGATTTCATCGTCTCCATAGCGTCTCCAGGTTCTTACTTTGAGCTTGTTACAGTTCATAGTTTGTTTTCTTAGCTGAAGAATTAGATTATGTTGAGTGTTAAATGGTGAAACGAGATTAGTTGCAACGGCATAGTTTGTAATGGATACTGATGAACGATTTTGGTGATAGTTTGAACAAGGTAGAGAGGGTTTCTGAAGAGCTTGTGAGAGAGAACGAGATGTGAGAGGATGAGCGTAGGCGCCGTTAGGGTTTGGAGATGATGATGAACAGTAGGAGGGGAAAGTGAGGGGATTAGGTTTTGTTACTGAGGTTGAATGGATGTTGGACTCGGGCCTTACGCCCATTGCGTTTTGCTAAGCATCTCCTCCGTTTTCCCCGTTGCACCCTCCCTCTCCAGGTGAATTTGGGTTTTGGGCTTAAGAGGATTTGCTAACTACACCCCAAGTTGAAGGCCCAGTGAGAAACCAAGGTGAAATAGTTGCTATTCGCCACGGCTTTTTTTTCATTTTCCTTGTTTTTTTTCATTTGTTTTCTGATTGGGTTGGGCTTAGCGCGCGCTTGATAAGCGCACCCCCTCCTGAGCCCAACATCATTTTTGAACTGCAGATAATTGCTATTCGCCACGCCAGTTTATTCTTTTTAGTTGATTTTTTTTATTTCATGTTTGCATATAGGTTAGTAAATAATTCCTATCAATTTGAAAAATAATCATTTTAGGATGGGATTTTTTTCCTAGTTCCCTTAGGACCTCTAGAAAATTATGAAACAATAAAAATGTTAATTTCTTGCATTTTATATATTTTTAGTATATTTTACAATATTATTGATTTTATTTTGCATTTGTTTGATACTTCTTTTTTCTGAATTTAGTATGGGAGATTGGTGCATGATTTTTGATTGATTCTGTTAAGAGTCCCACATCGGACAATATATGGCATGAACATGTGTTTATTAGTGGGGGCAATCCTCACTCTATAAGCCGGTTTTGTAGGGTTGAGTTAGGCCCAACCACATTTCTTAACATGGTATCAAGAGCCTCGTTTAAGATCCGACGGGCCACCCACCATTTATTTCCATGCTTCAGTTGTCCAGTCTTGAGCGTGAGGGGGTGTGTTAAGAGTCCCACATCAGACAATATATGGCATGAACATGTGTTTATTAGTGGGGGCAATCCTCACTCTATAAGCCGGTTTTGTAGGGTTGAGTTAGGCCCAACCACATTTCTTAACAGATTCTTGTGAGGTTAATTAGATTAGGGAAGCATGTACCCTTAGGAATTTTGTCATATTTTTGTGACTAAAACTTAGATTAATTTGAGAGGTAGATAGGAGAGGTATCAGAATTAGGGTTTCACAACACTTAGGTGTAGTTTAGGGCATAGTTTGGGTACCTAGGGTTTGATTTAGGCCTTGGGGTTTATATGGGGTATGGGGTATATAGTTAGGTTCCCTTAGAAATTAATCTAGGTTTTTTTAATGAGTATTACTATTTTACTTGATTTTTGCAAATTGGGTGATGTTTGTGTGTTTCCCTTTTGGGCTTTTGGTTTGCTTGTGGGGTTTGGGTCATTTCAATTGGGTGTTGGGCTTGGGCTTGGCTTGTTGGAGCTAATGAAGACCTTGGATGATGATTGAAGACAAGGGATAGAGCTTGATGCATGAAGATTCCTCTCCTTGAAGATGGTTTGTGAAGACTTAGGAGATAGGAGAAATAGGGAGAGCTTTAGATGAGAATGATTTCTTCTTACAAACATAGAAAGCATCTTGTGCTTCTATTCCTCCCTATGACAAAAAGTCCTTCTAAGATATTCACATCCCTCCTTTGGAGGGATAAGTGGCTTATTTTGGAAGTAGAACTTTGAGGGAACCTTTCCCTTATAATGTTAAACACTTATAGGCTTCCTTTGGTTGTCAATAAGCTGTTTAGCATTTCAACTTAATCTGTTAAGTGATTCTCTCCTGTGAGTGCTTGCCTTGAAGATATAAGCCCATTGAAGATAAGAAGTGCATTGAAGATTGATAAAGATGAAGCTTGTGCCTGTCAAAGCTGGATATCTGTTGAAGATAGGGTTTTGCTGCTTTTTGAGGCTGTTTGCTGTTTGAAGCTGTCTACTGGTTGAGGTTCATGCTTGCTAGAGCTGGGGTTACTTTTTGGAGACATGAGCTTATCTAAAGCTTGGGGATCATTGAAGAGTGAAGAGGGGGTCTTGCTTGAAGTTGGTGTTGTCAACCATTTTGCTGTAAGAGCTGGTGTTGCTGTAAGAGTTGGTGTTGCTGTCAGAGCTGGTGTTGGATTTCATTTCCTTTTCTGTATAGTTTGTTGGCTTGTTCAACTTGCCCCCAAAGGTTTGAAGTGAATACTGTTCACTTTGCCTGTTGTCGCTTGCGCGAAAATAAGGTGCCGGCATGACAGAAGAGTCGCCACCTTTCGTTATTTATCCCTCAGAGCGGGAAAGGAAACGATCGGAAAAAACCTGACGAATAAGGGTAAGACAAGGTCGTCGCAACCATTGTCTGGATTCGGGAGTCGGTTACGCAAGGGGAAGGTATTAGCACCCCTCACGTCCGTCGTACTCGACGGGATCCTCGCTTGTTTGTTTACTTGGACGGGTTGGTTATAATCTATCTACCTATCAAGGCTGGCTGAAAAAGAAAATAAAAATGACTCGGCAAAGCGTCGCACTTTATGCCTACGTATTCTCATCAGAGAATGAGAAATCAGAGTCAACGTAGTTCGCCTAACTACGGGGGAAGATGGGGAAGGTTGCTCGCTAGGACGTCGCATCCTATGCCTACGTACTTTCATCTGGTATGAAAGATCAGAGCTCACGTAGTTCGGGTAACTACGGGTTATCTCCTAAAAGAAGTGTTTTTTATTGTGTTTGCGATCTCAACCGCACTAGAGACTATGACCTGAGAGTGAATGCGTCGCATGTCACCCAAAGGGTACCATACTAAACATCCATCCTCAGATGGCTTAAGGCTCGTAACGTACGAAAGAAATCATTCATGATTATTGTATTTTAAACTGATTTGAGATGAGAAGAGAGCAGGCCCAACTAGGAGGGAGACTATCAAGTCCTACTGTTGTCATGCCATGGATTCATCCTATGGTTGAGGCTTGAACAGGGAACTCCTAGATGTTGTCATGCATAGGTTTCAACCTAAAAGTCTATCATCAAATCCTTATCAAAAGAAATGAGAGTCCTAAGGGATCATGTCAATGATACACCAAAACAGACAAAAGCCTCAGCTTTAAACAGTAAAATGCATGCAATGCAAGTGAGGGAGGAAATGTGTGTGGGGCTTCAGCCTCCACAAGCTCGTCTCGACCTCAAGCCAGTCATGAAATAACAGTAATCATACTGAAAATAAACAACATGCTATCAAGCAATGAACAGATAAAAGAAATGAAGTGCCATCAGGCAAACAAAACACATGCTTGAGAAAGAAAGAATCTACTCTCTAATCCTAATCCTAAGACAGAACTCTAATCAAATCTAAGCAAAGCCCTAAAGCAAAACCCTAAACAAGAGAAATCAATCCCAGTCTTCAAGCTTCAAAGCAAGCTTACCAAAGAAAGGGAGCTAAGTAGGCAGACTCATAGTGTCTTCCTCAGGAAAGCACTAGGAGGTGTATACTCAGGAATCATATCCTATGTGGCTCAACCACTGTGATCAGTTTACATTCCTCCTCAGGAGAAATTAAACTCACAAGCAGGCTCTGTAACAGCCCAATTTTTCAATAAGTGATTAATTGTGCTAATTAATTAGTTTATGTGATTTATCTGATTTAAATAAATTATTGGATTTATTTAAATGAGTTAATGGATTTAATTAATTTATTCTACTTGGTAGAATAATGTGGATTTATTAGATATTCTCTAATTAATGATAAGATGAAATATTTTGTGAGAAATAAATTGATAGGTATTTTTTAGAGAAGAATTATGATGGAAAGAAAATAGAAGGATATATAAGGGAAATTGGAGAGAAAAGAAAAGAGATAGAAACATAAGAGAAAGAAAGAAAGAAAAGGAGAGAAAGAATAGAGAAAGAGGAGAAAAGAGAAGAGAAGAGGGAAACTTGGAGAAATCATCAAGAATCAACTTCAAACTCCAATCCAATCAAGGTAAGGGTGAGAAACATTATTATTTGATCAATGTGTATGATTATGTATGAGTTGTGTTGGATTTGTTGGGTGTTTTTATCTATTTTCCATTTCTAGGGCAAATGAGTTAAATCGATAGAATCGAGTTTTGAACGGTTAGAATTCAAAATAAATTGCATAGTTTAGTCGGGTAATGTTTAGCCGTGATTATTGGATTTCGTTTGATTGAATTTGGTTGAGTTTGTGAGTTTTGACATTTTTGGATAATTGAGGGTTT
Source organism: Lathyrus sativus (assembly GCA_963859935.3). Classification (NCBI taxonomy): domain Eukaryota; kingdom Viridiplantae; phylum Streptophyta; class Magnoliopsida; order Fabales; family Fabaceae; genus Lathyrus; species Lathyrus sativus. The sequence goes on along the minus strand of OZ012739.1, from coordinate 49,604,325 downwards.
GAGATTTGAGTGAAAATCGGACGTCGTAGAAATCGTGTTTAATGATTCTAATTCACTGCTATATGTTAGGTGAGTATGAGTATGTGTTTGTTTCGAAAAAAAGAATTGAATCGGTCGGATTTTCGGGCGAAAATGCAAAATTCCGTAGCCGTGTTTAGGCAAAATTCTGGTTTTTCGGAAAACTTCAAAAATTCATAACTCTTAAACCGTAAGTCGGTTTTGACCCCCGTTTGAAGCGTTGGTAAGTTAACGAGATTATCTTTCTAGAAAAAATGTCTTTGAGGCCTGTACCTGGTTCAATTATAGCATAAAATTGAAAACATGTTGTTGTGTTGATTTTTACCGTCGCGAATGTGTGTGATTGATGTGTTATTGTGCAGAATACTTTTGTTATATAACATATAGCTTGTGCATGTTGTGATATGATATGCTGTGGGTAGCCGTATGGCATGAATCCTAGATGGTGGAATCGATTATGAAATATAGTCTTTTGACAAATATATGCGTATTGTTTGTATGTGAAGAATGCATGAGAATATATTGTGAATATGTGTGCATTGTTTGAAAAGGTAATGAGGTTGAATTATGAATGCATATTTGTTGTATCCGATTATTGTGAATTAATGCATGAGAGCATATTGTAAGATATGCGTGCATTGTTTGACAAATATGTTGATGAAAAGTATGAATACTTGATTATATGATATGTTGTGTGTGCAATCTTGTTTAATTCTTGAATGGAGGAATTATGTGAATGCATGGGATTAAGACGTGTGATTGGTCTTAAGTGCATTTTGTTGTTGATTGCATATGCATCATTTAGTCAAGAGGCAATGTTTGCTAGTTTTGTGGAGGCTAGTGACTTGTCCCAAACCTAGAGCGGGGTTTGAAAGCTTAGGGAACGGGCTTTTGTTGTTATCGGTCTAGGGAACGGACCCGGTTTAAGTGTAAAAACCGAAAAATGATAACAAGTGTTGGTACCACATGGCATGAGTTGCATTGAGTCTCATAGAATGAATATATGATTGTTGTATGAAGTTATGCATAGGTGTATGTACATGACTTGTGTAATTGTGAACTATGAATATGTTTGATGATTGTCCCTATTTGCCTATATATATATATATATATATATATATATATATATATATATATATATATATATATATATATATATATATATATATATATATATATATATATATATATATATATATATATATATATATATATATATATATATATATATATATATATATATATATATATATATATATATATATATATATATATATATATATATATATATATATATATATATATATATATATATATATATATATATATATATATATATATATATATATATATATATATATATATATATATATATATATATATATATATATATATATATATATATATATATATATATATATATATATATATATATGCTTTGTGAAGTATATGATGAGTTATGATGAAGTATGGCGAGAATGGTGGAATATGCGTATGTGCATTACTTGTGTAATTGAGAGTTGTAAATATGTGATCATTGTATGAAAGTATGCTTATGAACATGAATTGTTGATTTGAGAATTATGAATGTGTAATTGGGAATTAGTGAGTAAACATAATATGTGTATGTTCATGTGGAATGTTGAGATTTATGGATACGTGTATGATGAATATGCTTGGTGATTATTCATATTTGATTATATATATATGTTGTATTGTACATGATGAGTTCTAATGAATTGTGGTGAGAAAATGTGGAATATATGTATTTTGTGCTTGTGTATTTGTGTATATATAATTATATGCATTGTTATTATGATAATATTTCTCACCCTTCTGCTGGAATGATGTCCTACATGACATCGTGCAGGTATCAAGGAGTAGTATTGCTCGTAGTTACGAGGTCGCTTTTGGTGTAGCCATTTAGTGATTTAATTATGTTGGGTCGAGTCATGCTCTGGTCATGTAACACTGGGTTCGCTTCGGTTGTGTTTAAGATATACATTATGTACTCTATAAACGTGTTTATATCTATTGGAGTATTATGATGTTGGCCTTAGTGCCTAAGTGATGTTGTTTATGTGATAAAAACAAATGTTTCTTTTATGAAAATTGTGGTATAATTGAATCCGCTACTACATGCAAAGTGAAGTTTTGTAAAGCATAATTTTATATTGAAATAGTAATGAGCATGACAGGTGGTTTTGATATTTTGAAAGTTATGTGTAATGCCCTAATGTATGGAAATTTACTCTAATTATTCATATATTATCTGTGGGGTTTAGAAGGGTGTTACATTAGTGGTATCAGAGCAGGTCGGTCCGTCCGACCAAGTTGTCTAATGTTTGTTGTTCCCTTGTATGCGACACGTGTGTGAAAACACTGTCGATACATGTTTGTTGTCTAACCTTTGTCTACAGAAGTGGGAATGATCTAAGTGGGGGGAGAAACTTGTGCTTCTCCAGGATGCTGCAAGTGTGGAGTTGTAGCTCAGTGTGTGGTTAAACGCTCTTATAGTTTGGTAAAGATGGTTTATACCCCATCATGATTTTCGGTTGTCTATCAATAAATTGAGGAACTGATCACCCTTAATCTCTTGTTGATAGTAGTTGGGATTGTGTTGGATGGGATAGACGTGTCTTGCAAGCTTAAATGGCGTGAGCAGTGAATTGTTTGGAATTAAGCCAAATGCTTAAGAATTGTTTTAATGAGTCGGCGCAGGACAGTGTTGAGATGTTTAATTTTGATGGGAATTTTGAGTGTTAATGAAGGTAGTGATAGCCAAGACGTGAAGTGGGGTTGTGATCGACTTAGTTGCGGAAACTAGTCTGATATTGAGAGCCTCATGTTATATGTCTATTTGGATAGTCAAATAACTAAATTGATTGAGTAGTTTTGAGACTTGTGTCTGGTGTGTGTGCTACGGTAATAGATTATGAGGTCGAGTATATAAAGGGTGGATAGTGACTTCTGGTGATTATTAAAGGAAGTAAGATGTGGGATACTATATCGGTAATTGGACTTTAAACATTTTAAGAGTTGGAGATGTGTTGAATGACCTTCTAATGGTGACGACGTTGTTTTCGTATTTTGTCCTAATGGGAGAACCGTAACTCAGAATGACGTCAGATGAGAAGCGTTGGAAGTTATTACAATACTCTATATGATGGTGAAGTAGTGACATGGAATTAAGTTATTTACTGATGGAATATGTTTGGATGTTGTAGTAAGTGCGGAAAATGCGGTTCGTGTTTTCGCCATGACTCACAAATTAAGTGTCTGTTTGGCATGGGATTCTCCATACTTAATTGAGTGAGTCAATGGTTGGGTAACCGATGATATTTGGATATACTCGAAGAGTATAGAGGATCATGTTGAGCATCGGGAACTTAAGTTATCAGTGTTGGAGAAGAAGTAGTAATATTCTACTGTGAAGAAAGTTTAAGGAATTGTTAGGAAAGTTGTCAACAGCTCGTGTATTGGTTTTGCCAAATCCGACAGAACAAATTGTTGTGTTTTGTGATGTTTAGTTGATATGATTGGGGGATATGTTAAGTACAACATCAGCGAGTTTTGGTTATGCTTTAAGGCAACTTAAAGTACATAAGGGAATTATCTGACAAGTAATTGGAGTTGGTTGCTGTTGCGTGTTTGTGTCGGAGTTTGGAAGCCTCAATTGTTTAGTTGAGATTTGAGATGGTTGGTGATCTTAAGAACTTAAGGTATTTGTTGATTTGAAAAAGAGTTGAATATGGTGCAGAGGAAATAAATAGGGACTTCTGAAGGAGTATGGTTTTGGGTTGAATTACCATTCGAGTGAGACCAAGTGGTAGCAGAGGTATCGAATTGGAAATTTCTGTATATACCAATGATGGTGGTAATGAGTTAGAACTGATGAAGCAAATTCGGGATATGAGTTTGGTCTGTGAAGAAAATATCTTAGGGAGTTGAGCTTTGTATCTTGAGACTGACTATAGGTATTCTTGATAAGATTCGAAGAAGTCAAAGTTCTAATTTGAGTTAATAGATTGATTGAATTTAATGAATTGGAGTCGAAGAGCTGATTTTCGGATTAATGAGAATGGTACCATGAGATGTCGTGATGGAGTGTGTGTTCCAAATAGTGTGAGTTGGATAAGAGTACTCTGGAAGAAGAACATTGAGATAGATGGAGAGAGAAGTGGTTGAAGTGGTATGTGCTGGTTTGACTTATCGGAAGTCGAAGTGTGAACATCAGAGGTTGTTGGACCTGATACAACTGTTGAATATTTCTAAATGGTATGGGATAGTATTCCCATGGATTTTGTGTCGGGTTTTCCGAAGAAATATGGAGGGATATGATTCGACTTGGGTGGTTATGAATGGATTGGCAAGATTAACTCATTTCTTACTAATGAGGATGAATCATTCTATGTTGAAGCTAGCTAAGAGGTATAGTGAGGAAGTTGCGGGGTAGTATGGGTTACCGTCGAATATTGTGTCAGATGAGAATCTGAATCGTTGAGATTTTGAGAAAGTTGTAGACGCTTTGGGTGTCATGTTGAAGTTGAACTCTGTCTAGCATCCGTGGACGGACTGGACAGACAAAGAGAACTATCTAGTATGTAGGAGATTTGTGGAGAGCTTGTGTGTTGGATCAAGGTGGATCGTGGGATAGTTAACTATCGTTGCTTGAATTACCTACAATGACAATGATCATTCTAGTATCAGAATGACATTGTATGAGGCTTTATACGGTAAGAGGTGTAGGAATCCTTTGTGTTGATGTGTGTCAGGCAAGAGTGTTGTACTCGGACCTGATATTGTGCAAGAGAGGACTAGAAAGATTAAAAGGACCCAAGAAAAGACGTGTTTCGAGAGTTACAATAGTAACTGGTGTCGGTCGAGCTTGAGGTCTCGGAAGCACCCACTGTGTTTTGTTGATCTGTATCAGAGTGGCGCAATGGAAGCATGGAGAAAATAACATGTTAGATTGTTTTACTGCTGTCGCTTGTGGGAATTGCATGATGTGTTCATGTGTCTAAGTTGAGGAAGTGCAGTGATTCAGATGGATAGTGTACGAGTAAGAGAGGATTTGATTGTTGAGACATTGCCAGTTCAGGTTGATGAACGAGAAGCAACTTCGAGGTATAGAGATTCCTTTGGTGGAGGTAGTTGGGAGATTAGGATGCGAGAGTCGTATCCAGAGTTATTTGAATCAGGTAACATTTTCGAGGACGAAAATTCCTAAAGTGGGGGAGGGTTGTAACAGCCCAATTTTTCAATAAGTGATTAATTGTGCTAATTAATTAGTTTATGTGATTTATCTGATTTAAATAAATTATTGGATTTATTTAAATGAGTTAATGGATTTAATTAATTTATTCTACTTGGTAGAATAATGTGGATTTATTAGATATTCTCTAATTAATGATAAGATGAAATATTTTGTGAGAAATAAATTGATAGGTATTTTTTAGAGAAGAATTATGATGGAAAGAAAATAGAAGGATATATAAGGGAAATTGGAGAGAAAAGAAAAGAGATAGAAACATAAGAGAAAGAAAGAAAGAAAAGGAGAGAAAGAATAGAGAAAGAGGAGAAAAGAGAAGAGAAGAGGGAAACTTGGAGAAATCATCAAGAATCAACTTCAAACTTCAATCCAATCAAGGTAAGGGTGAGAAACATTATTATTTGATCAATGTGTATGATTATGTATGAGTTGTGTTGGATTTGTTGGGTGTTTTTATCTATTTTTCATTTCTAGGGCAAATGAGTTAAATCGATAGAATCGAGTTTTGAACGGTTAGAATTCAAAATAAATTGCATAGTTTAGTCGGGTAATGTTTAGCCGTGATTATTGAATTTCGTTTGATTGAATTTGGTTGAGTTTGTGAGTTTTGACATTTTTGGATAATTGAGGGTTTGAGATTTGAGTGAAAATCGGACGTCGTAGAAATCGTGTTTAATGATTCTAATTCACTGCTATATGTTAGGTGAGTATGAGTATGTGTTTGTTTCGAAAAAAAGAATTGAATCGGTCGGATTTTCGGGCGAAAATGCAAAATTCCGTAGCCGTGTTTAGGCAAAATTCTGGTTTTTCGGAAAACTTCAAAAATTCATAACTCTTAAACCGTAAGTCGGTTTTGACCCCCGTTTGAAGCGTTGGTAAGTTAACGAGATTATCTTTCGGAAAAAATGTCTTTGAGGCGTGTACCTGGTTCAATTATAGCATAAAATTGAAAACATGTTGTTGTGTTGATTTTTACCGTCGCGAATGTGTGTGATTGATGTGTTATTGTGCAGAATACTTTTGTTATATAACATATAGCTTGTGCATGTTGTGATATGATATGCTGTGGGTAGCCGTATGGCATGAATCCTAGATGGTGGAATCGATTATGAAATATAGTCTTTTGACAAATATATGCGTATTGTTTGTATGTGAAGAATGCATGAGAATATATTGTGAATATGTGTGCATTGTTTGAAAAGGTAATGAGGTTGAATTATGAATGCATATTTGTTGTATCCGATTATTGTGAATTAATGCATGAGAGCATATTGTAAGATATGCGTGCATTGTTTGACAAATATGTTGATGAAAAGTATGAATACTTGATTATATGATATGTTGTGTGTGCAATCTTGTTTAATTCTTGAATGGAGGAATTATGTGAATGCATGGGATTAAGACGTGTGATTGGTCTTAAGTGCATTTTGTTGTTGATTGCATATGCATCATTTAGTCAAGAGGCAATGTTTGCTAGTTTTGTGGAGGCTAGTGACTTGTCCCAAACCTAGAGCGGGGTTTGAAAGCTTAGGGAACGGGCTTTTGTTGTTATCGGTCTAGGGAACGGACCCGGTTTAAGTGTAAAAACCGAAAAATGATAACAAGTGTTGGTACCACATGGCATGAGTTGCATTGAGTTGCATTGAGTCTCATAGAATGAATATATGATTGTTGTATGAAGTTATGCATAGGTGTATGTACATGACTTGTGTAATTGTGAACTATGAATATGTTTGATGATTGTCCCTATTTGCCTATATATATATATATATATATATATATATATATATATATATATATATATATATATATATATATATATATATATATATATATATATATATATATATATATATATATATATATATATATATATATATATATATATATATATATATATATATATATATATATATATATATATATATATATATATATATATATATATATATATATATATATATATATATATATATATATATATATATATATATATATATATGCTTTGTGAAGTATATGATGAGTTATGATGAAGTATGGCGAGAATGGTGGAATATGCGTATGTGCATTACTTGTGTAATTGAGAGTTGTAAATATGTGATCATTGTATGAAAGTATGCTTATGAACATGAATTGTTGATTTGAGAATTATGAATGTGTAATTGGGAATTAGTGAGTAAACATAATATGTGTATGTTCATGTGGAATGTTGAGATTTATGGATACGTGTATGATGAATATGCTTGGTGATTATTCATATTTGATTATATATATATGTTGTATTGTACATGATGAGTTCTAATGAATTGTGGTGAGAAAATGTGGAATATATGTATTTTGTGCTTGTGTATTTGTGTATATATAATTATATGCATTGTTATTATGATAATATTTCTCACCCTTCTGCTGGAATGATGTCCTACATGACATCGTGCAGGTATCAAGGAGTAGTATTGCTCGTAGTTACGAGGTCGCTTTTGGTGTAGCCATTTAGTGATTTAATTATGTTGGGTCGAGTCATGCTCTGGTCATGTAACACTGGGTTCGCTTCGGTTGTGTTTAAGATATACATTATGTACTCTATAAACGTGTTTATATCCATTGGAGTATTATGATGTTGGCCTTAGTGCCTAAGTGATGTTGTTTATGTGATAAAAACAAATGTTTCTTTTATGAAAATTGTGGTATAATTGAATCCGCTACTACATGCAAAGTGAAGTTTTGTAAAGCATAATTTTATATTGAAATAGTAATGAGCATGACAGGTGGTTTTGATATTTTGAAAGTTATGTGTAATGCCCTTTTGTAAATGTTTGGAAATTTACTCTAATTATTCATATATTATCTGTGGGGTTTAGAAGGGTGTTACAGGCTCCAACATCACTGGATACTTAGGAAATCCTATTTGAACTAGTGGAACTAAATGAATAGACCCATAGGACCTTCCTCAGGAAAGTACTAGGAGGCTTCCACTTAGGAGTTGTATCCTATGTGGCTCAACAACTGTGATCAGTTTACATTCCTTCTCAGGAGAAATTAAACTCACAAGTTGGCTCCTACATCATTGGATACTTAAGAAATCCTAGATGAACTAATGGAACTAAGTGAATAGACCCATAGGACCTTCCTCAGGAAAGTACTAGGAGGCTTCCACTTAGGAGTTGTATCCTATGTGGCTCAACAACTGTGATCAGTTTACATTCCTCCTCAGGAGAAATTAAACTCACAAGTTGGCTCCAACATCATTGGATACTTGAGAAAGAGGTGAGAAGAAAGAATGAAAGTTATTCATAGTGCCTTCCTCAGGAAAGTACCATGAACTTCCTTCAACCCTCGGGATCTCAAACCTCACAGACAGGGAATAATCCAAGCTCTGGGTCTCTGAGTCTTGATCTACAATCTTCTCTTCCATGCTCCTTCAACAAGCTCTTCAAGACAACACAAGCCCCACAACAAATTCCCCACAATAAACCCCAAAGATGAACAGATAACCACAGAGCAGACAAAATCAATAGTCAACTTCAGAAAATACCTAAAAATACTAAACCAAGGGGGAAAAATCTATCAATTATTCACAAGGGTCTACAACATCTATCCATAACATTCACATATGCCCTTACCCAAGAATCAAGACAAAACTATCTAAAGAAAATGAATTTCCTTACCTATGCATAACATAAACCCTAATTAGGATACCCTAATTCTACCCTAATTAAACTAATCAAATTTTAATCTAAAAATCAAAAATTAAATCCTATGGGGAACTATGATTCAATATCTAATCACACCAAAAAGAACGAATTAAAAATCCTAAGGGAAAGTCCTAAAAGAAATTCTACAAAATTGGATACCAAACTAAACATATTAAAAAGCTATTAAAATGAAAAATATACTAAAAATATGAAAAGAAAATAAAATGGAAATTTTATTTATCTATATTTTTCTAGACAAATTCACTAACCTATAGAAAAAACAAGAATTAAAAAACATTCAATTTTGGATTTTTTATGAATTTTATAAAGTGCAAGAAAATTAAAGGAATTAAAAAAATAAAAGAATTGAATAAAGGGGAGGGGGTGCTAGAAGCAGGGCACGCTTAGTTCATTATCCATGTGGGCCAGATACGGTGGGGTGCAAGTAGCATTCTGGATAAGCCCACTACTCAATCAGAAACCAAACTAAAAGAACTCGCGCGTTGGAGGTGCATTCAGCAAGATTTTTCACGTGTTGAACCAAATGGGCCTGATGGTGGGTGTGTGGAAAGCAATTCATTGCTGAGCCCATGTTCACTAACTAAACAAAACGACGCGTTTCACTTCTTTTAAAATTCCCTCCGCTTTTGTTTAAATCTCAGCCGCACGATGAGTCTAATGAGTCAATTATAGTGGAATGATCCAACGGCCGTGCATCATCGTCCCCAAATAATTCTAGGGTTTTCAGAAATCGTGCCTCCATGCAAGGACTTCTCCTGGCTCGTTCTCTCTCCACACTTGACGAAATTCAAAAATTCCAAAAAGGAAAATGATCTACTGATTACAAGGAACAAAACTGCACGCGTGATTTTCATTAATTCTCCTTGAATCATTCAAACAGAAAGCTTCAAAGCTTGGGTACCACCTATTTTTCCTGAGATCAACTCTTCTAAAACTCAAATCCAATGATGCATTCATGTTCCTTATACTACCCTAACCCTTCTAATCCACAGTATGACCATTAATACTCCATACACGAACTGTTCTTGAAACTGAAAGAAGATGGGGTCTGTTGTGGAACTTCATACAGAGCTCTATAATTCTCAGGGAATGGTCTACTATCCTAACATAACAATTCTATACCTAAAGAACTAACAGAAACCACATAAATAAGGAGAAAGGGAGAAGAATCCCAACCTGTCAAGAAGTGATGGTGAGTGCTCGTGGAGATGGTTTCAGAGCTTTCAATTGGTGCCAAACACTCCTCTAATGGAGAGAAACTTTCTGTTTGCAAGAGTTTTGAAGAAGAAAGCATGTGGTGGAAGAAATCCCAAGTTGCTTGATCTTGAAGGAAGCTCTTCAATGGCAATTTCTCTCTCTCTTTCTCCTCTGAATTCTTCAACCTTGACCAACCTCTTACTCATCATGATTCACTCTTTTTATAATGATCCGTGGAAACTTCTAGATTCATCTAGAAAGTGCTAGAAAAGCTTGAAAATCTCATGTGATGATAAGTGGTATATCTCATGTATCATGCCTTATGCCTTGCAAATTGGCTTTAAAATCTCATCATAAGAGATATTGAGAAGATATGAGCAATTACAAGCCTTTTTCTTGCCTTGTGTTAAGATTTCCAAAGGTGCCTTATAATGCAAGTAACAATATTACAAAGCATGTCCCATTTGAAAGCCTCAAATGAAAATTGTGCTTAAACCAATGTTCTCAAAATGATGTTTCCAATCAAAATGATATATTGGATGACCTATTTTGGATTCATAGATCTTCCAAACCAATTTTCACTTTCAACTTTTTAAACTTATAAGCCATTTTTAGTTCAAATTTACCAAACTTTGTCATTCCATGCTATGAGATTTTCCAACAATTCATGACCTTATTTCTAGGCTTAAAATGCCATTTTGAACAACTATCATGTTTTGAGTTTTTCCATTTGAGGCTTGGAAATGGGAGATATGGCCTTTGCTTAAAATGACCTATAACTGCCAAATGACCAAAATACCCCTGTCTTGTCCAAACCATAAGTTGAGTTCCATAAATCCTATCAAGGACTTCTACCACTCAAATTAAAGCTAAGGAGATGCTATTCAACATTCATGTTGACTAAGAGATCATAGGAATCATCCTACTAGGGCAAAAGTTGTCTGCAAGTTGGGTGACTTTCAAGGACCCAGATTCACACACCTCAGCTGACCTGTAATTTGTCAAAACCATAACTTGAGCTCTGCAACTCCTATCAAGGACTTCCACCACTCAAATTAAAGCTAAGAACAAGCTCTACAACATTCATGTTATGGGGAAGATGATATATCAATCACATCTAGAGCTAAAACTGCCTGGAAGATAGGGATCAAATTAGGGTTTTTTCACTGACAATCCTTGGAAACCCTGACTTGAAACTTCTCAAACTCCTCAATCATGATGAGTTGGTCTAGGAATCATCTTTATAACATCTATATGCATCATTCCATGATCTCATGGCCCTTGGATTAGGTCTCAACCTTCTCCAAATTTTCAGTTATCCTAGGGTTGACCCAGTCAAAACCCTAATTCTATCATTCATGGGTGAATCTTCTAAATTCTTGCATAATGACCTCTCTGGGCTTCATGATGGCTTTCAAGACATCTCATAGGCTTTCTCAAAACATCAAGTTCATTCTCAAAGTCTCAGAATCATCTGAGGAGCACCCACAACTCTCAAGCTATGAAGCACACAACCCTGGTTTCAACCAATTCCTCTGAGGATCTCTTGAACTGTCTGATGAAGGTATCAACTTTCAAACACTCAGTGAATAAATAATTGTTGGTAAAATTTTGGGGTGCAACAGCTTCCCCTATTCAAACGGCTTGAACCTGACTGGGTGAGAAGCGAACGGCTCTCAGCCAATCAAGGTGCGAGACAGTTGAATATCGGTGAACCCGAAAATTTGCCAACTGCTCAACTTGTCGAACACTGGAATAATAGTTGCACGGCAACTATCTGGAGAAATACTGATCTGACATCGCCGTCAGTCATCCACATTAACTTCTTCTGATATTGCCTTCAGACACCCAACCTCGCCGCTGGAGAACTGAATCTGACATCGCCGTCGGAAACAAACATCGCTTTGAGAGACACTCGACATCTCCGTCGTACAAACATCATCTCTGATGGGGATTTAAAGAGTCTAACCTCGCCGTCAAACAAACATTCAACCTCGCCGTCGAACAAACATCCAACCTCACCGTCGGACACATTCAACGTCACCGTCAAATAAACATCCAACCTCGCCGTCGGACAAACATGATCTGACCTCGCCGTCAAATCCAAACGTTCAACCTCGCCGTCGAACAAACATCCAACCTCGCCGTCGGACAAACATGATCTGACCTCGCCGTCAAATCCAAACGTTCAACCTCGCCGTCGAACAAACATCCAACCTCGCCGCCGGACAAATGATGATCTGACCTCGCCGTCAAATCCAAACGTTCAACCTCGCCGTCGAACAAACATCCAACCTCGCCGTCGGACAAACATGATCTGACCTCGCCGTCAAATCCAAACGTTCAACCTCGTCGTCGAACAAACATCCAACCTCGCCGTCGGACAAACATGATCTGACCTCGCCGTCAAATCCAAACGTTCAACCTCGCCGTCGAACAAACACCCAACCTCGCCGTCGGACAAACATGATCTGACCTCGCCGTCAAATCCAAACGTTCAACCTCGCCGTCGAACAAACATCCAACCTCGCCGCCGGACAAATGATGATCTGACCTCGCTGTCAAATCCAAACGTTCAACCTCGCCGTCGAACAAACATACTCTGACCTGGGGTTCACCCCTGGTAAGTGGAACAAAAGGTACACTTGCGTATTTGAAACTACTCCGCTGGGAATGAGAGACTTATCCGAGCACACTCTGATCTGGGGTTCACCCTCAGAACCATAACGAACATCGGAATACTGCTGCACACTGCCCACCGTAGAACTTCGACATTAAAGATATATGAAACCCTGGCCCTTGGCCACTTCCAGCTTCAGCTAGAAAAGATCTTCAAGTATTTCTGAAGATGAATGAAACCCTGGCCCCAGGCCACTCCAGATCCGCTGGATAACCTTCAAGTTCTTCTGAAGATAGGTGGAACCCTGCCCGTCGGCTATTCCAGCTTCAGCTAGAAAAGATCTTCAAGTACTTCTGAAGATAAACATCCTTGACTTTCAAGAATGTGAACTTTGCCCGTCGGCAACTCTGCAGGAGGTATCTTCGACTTCAGTCTGAAGAAATGGTCCTTGGCCTTCAAGGATACATGGATATGCCTTCAGGCAACTCCGCCTCTGCTATAGAGCATCCGTGACTTCAGTCAGGGATATACTTCGGCCTTCAGTCCGAAAAAATGAATCCTAGGTCATTCATGACCTTGGGGATAACCTTGCCCTTAGGCACCTTCGCTTCAGCTTAGGAAATCTGTGACTTTAGTCAAAGAAATGGTATCCTGAGCCATTCATGACTCTACGGGGATTCAAACATTTTGCCTTCAGGCAAAATTCCGCTTCAGCTGGAGAAACATCTTCGACCTCAGTCAGAAGAAACACTATTCACTTGATCGCGATCAATCATCACCTTAGGGCAACTGACTTGGTCTTCAGGCCAACACGGATCACTTTGCTATATCTACAAGCTTTGGAACCTTGTCTCTAGCCACACGTTGATTCATCAACAAGGAAATCTGAACTCACAGGAACCTTCTGATACCGCCCTTCAGGCGCTTACGAAGTCAATCTTCAGATTAGACATCACTGTTGGAGCAAACATATCACGCTGCTAGGGACTCCAAGAATCGTCTTGGACAAACTCCGTCGGGCACCTTCAAGAATCATCTTGAACTGCTGACCATTCTGGAGACTTTATTCTGCTGGGTATTCCAGGAATCCTCCTGGGCAACTCTTGCTGGGGACGCTACTGGGGAGCTCAAGAATCATCCTAAGTAAACCAGTCGGGAACCTGCACTGAGGTCTTAAGAATCATCTTAAGCAAACGGCCCTGCTGAGGAATTCAAGGATCGTCTTGAACTGAAGACTTCGCTGGGGATCTCAAAAATCATCTTGAGCCAAGCGACTGTGTGGATTACACCGGGGTCTTTAAGAATCATCTTAAGAAAGCGACCTCGTTGGAGAGAATATCAGGAATCGTCCTGAGCAACTGGTCTCTTGGTTGAACACCTGTAAAACAAGAATGATAATAACCTAGATCATGCTTATGATGCATATGCTTCGGCGCCATGCCCCACACGGTGGAAATGCTATGCGTTTATGCTAAATGCTATGCAGTCATGCACCATGATGCGATCCCGTCAGCAAAATAAATGCCGAAGGGGAATTCTCCTGTCAAGGAGAAAAGAACTATTCCGGTAGAGGAATCATCCTGCTGAGGAGGACGCGGACACGCCAATATCTATTGGACTCTGTCTGGGGAATCGATCTTCCGTTGACTGCTGCAGGGAAAACAACTTCAGTTGACTGCAGCCGGGGAACGAAGCTCTGCGAGAACCTGCACCGGCTGATATCAATCGCGAGAATGAACTGCGTGGCCGTCTCGGCTAACTCTTCTGGGGATGGTAACTCTGTGGGGAAACAACTTCAGCTGCTCCACACTCCACTGGGGAAAAACCAATCATGATCTGATCAACTTCCAAGGACTCGGCTCTCTTGGGCATCTGCAAACTCGGCTGAGGAAGGAGAAGTCATTCTACTTCGCTGGAGAGTATAACTCTGGTGCGGAATTTCAATTTTGCTGAGGAAGAAAGAATCATCTGACTTCGGGGGAGAGTACAACTCTGCAGGGGAATACAACATCAGCCGTTCCAACACTCTACTGGGGAAGAGGGAATCATCCAACTTCAGGAGAGAGCATGGCTCTGGTGGGTGTAACACGGTGGGAGAACTGACTTTAAACAATGTTGCGGATAGCAAGAGTCGCCACCGACTTTTATTTTATCCATAAGGAAAGGTTATAAAAGAACAGGAAAGACCTTAGAGAATATTTTGGGTCCGGGGGGTAGGTTATGAAAAGGGAAGGTGTTAGCACCCTTTTCATCCATGGTTATCCATGGGCTCTTAGGTACTTAAGCTCACTTTTGAATTGTTTTGAAAGTGTAGTGTGTGAATAGCAAAAAAATTTCAGAATAGTTTAATAATAATCCGTGTATGGATGTGAAAAAAAAACTTGTTTGAAAATTTTGTTGGAAATTTGTTTAAGTGTGAAAAAGTTTTGAAGTGAGCAAGTATCTAGGAGTAGCCTACCCTAATGTTTTAAGGTCTTTCTTATTCTTTATCCTTTCCTTAGTAAGACTATCCCTACTATAATGGAGTAGGTAGTCCTTACTTTGGATGTTAAGGGACATGTGAGGGACAATTGGATTTTTGAAGGTCATTGTGGGGTGTAATAAGTAAACTGGAGGGACTATCATCATTTTTCGAAAGGGACTCGATTCGTAAAGGCAACCATAAGGGACTTTGATGATTTTTTTATTTGAGGGACTTGCTTTATACACCCCACTTAACCATTATTCGTAGGCAACTTGAGGGATATCCTTAGGAAGTGAGACGGCGATTAAAATCGACTTACGTGTGTGACGTGTTTATTTTAATTATCTTTATTTAAAAGTGATCTAAATTTATTTTAATATTACATACATGTTATTACACTCCCTAATTACTAACCATAATAATAATTAAATAATTAAACAACTTTACATCCAAGAAACAATTACAAAATAATAAGCAAAATAATTAAATAGCAAAGATAAATAAAATATAAATAAGCAATAATAAATAATAAAGGGGGTTAATTCTAAGTTTACTCGGCAAGACATCGCATCTTGTGCCTACGTATCCTTACGGGAGTGGAATCAGAGTAATCGTAGTTCCCCTCAAAAGGGAGGTTAGAGACTTCTTGACTGTGGTCAAGGTCTCACGGGGAATAAACGCGCCTTAAGGACACGCTTACGCGGAGTGTAGGAACTCCAAATTTCTACGTTGAAATGTTAAGTTGTAATTAGGGTTAGGTTAGGGATTCCGCGGCGGGAAACCCTAAAATGAGCGCGGCGGCTCTTTGACCTAATGCTAGGGGTAAAATTGTAACTTTGTCCACGGCGAGACATGTATGAAAATTTAGGGTTTGTAAGGTGAAAGGGTTTGAAGTTGAGGACTATTGGCGCGGCGACCAAAAGCTAGACCTAACCTTCGGATGTGTGTAATGTGACAGAATAATAGTGATGAAAGTGTGAGAAATTTAAATCATACATCAGCGGAAATTTAAATGCGGAAACGTAAATGCGATTGTTAAGATTCGCGAGGTTACAGAGGAGGAATAGTTACAATAGTATGATACGATTTAATTTAAAAATAAGCAAAAATAAAGGGCAACGTGATGAAACTGCACAGCGAACAAACTACGTTAGTAGACAGAAATATATAAATTTCCAGACAAGTCATGAGATGGGATTATGGAATTATGCATGTTTTTGTGATTTTATTTTTGTGATGTATGAAAGACTTCCAATTTTAAAATAAAAGTTATAACTCTAGATTTACTTTTTTCAAAACTTATTTTAACCTAAATTACCTAAAGAGAGTTTTAATTCTATTTTTATTATAAAAAAAGCCTTATTATAGTTTTATATTTTTTTATTTTTTAAAACATTTGTACTATTATTTAAAAAAGAAAAGCTAATAAAAGTATTAATTTTAATTATTAAAAAAAAAAGAGATATAATTTTATTATGAAATATAGTTTGTTTATTCAAGAAGAAGTTTTATTTTATTTATTTTAAAAAAACAAATTGATTTTAACCAAAATTAATACTTAATAACACAATATAATATATGTAAATTCAAAAACATAAAAAACAGTAAGTTGGATCGGTGGTTGTCTTCGTCCGACCCAAAACACACGTAGGCAATACGATTTTAGGGTTTCCAAAACTCTTTCTCATCTAACGGCGTCGCTTCGCATTCTTACTCTCTCTTCGTCTCTTTCAGTTCGCTCTCTTCGTCTCCTCTGTATTGAAAAACCTGAAATCAAAACTCAAAAGATCAAATGTAAACCGATCCGTATTCGCACTTACGTTTGTGTGTGAAGTTTCGATGAGAACGGAGGATGTTCGTGGCCAGTGATGAATCGACTGAGGCTCGCGTTTGATTGCCCGTCGGAAGACGAAGGCGGTCTTCGCTCAAGGTACCTTTTGGTTTGGATTGGTGGTTGCGCCGTTTGTGAACGTTCGTTGTTCTTCGCTCGCAACCCTTACTCGGTTTCGCCGTCAACTCTTTCTCCGTCTTCTCTAGGGTTTCTTCGCTCAGTGATTTTTTCGGCCTCCTCTCCGTCTAGGGTTTCAACAGGGTGAGTTCGTTCCTTTTTATACTTTTTCTGGTTTTCTTTGAATGGGCTTGGATCCTAGTGACTTACGTTATATTTGGTGTTATGAGATTTGAGGGGATTGTTTGGTGATTTTATCTGATATGATTTGATTGGATTTTTTTTCATGTGGATTGATTCGGTTGTGGATTTATCTATGAATTAGATTTTGAATCAATTTTGTACTTTCCTTTTCCAGATTCACTTGGATATGGATTTTGTGTAACTCGAAAACCCTCTTATTTGGATATCCACTTTGAAACTGATTTGGATAGTTTTTTTCTTGAATCTTTGCAGATGTGGATTTGGATAACTTGTTTGTTTCTGATGTGGATAACTGGTTTTGGATTGCTTGACCCTGTGTTGATGTTGTGATGCTTTGCATTGAGTTAAGCCCTTGCAGATGTTTGAACTGATAGTGCTGATGCTAACATTTTTCTTCTCTTCCAGGATTCCGTTAGCGTGTCCAGAAGTTGCCGTCTTAGCCCGGGTGCTGGAAAGGGTATATGGTGGTGATGACAACTTTAAGAAGTCTGAACCATGTGAATGTTGCTGAGGTTGTGAATGTTTGCTCGTGGTTGCTGGCCAATGTAGCTGATGTACTTTGTTTTGTCTGCTATTGCCCGATGATGGATGGAACTGAGGGCTGAAACAAATGACGCTGTTGCAGTTGTGAATTGACGCTGCTGGTGTCATCATTGCTAATGCTGTCTTTGCTCTCTGTTAGGCTAATATTGGTGATGTTATGCCGCTGTTGGGCTAATGGTTGTTGTTACCTGCTGTGACTTGCTGCTACTATTTGACAGAAACCTGTTGTTGCTTGCATCTAAGGTGTTGCGGCATTACTTACCGTTGATGTGTTTGTCACAATATTGCTGATGTGCTTCTGTATTGCAGGTGCTATCACTTGCTGATATGCCCTACTGCTGGTGTGATGAATGTGAGCTTATCTTGCCCTTTTAATTGAGTTTGCATTTCCTGCTGTGGTTTGTGAACTGGACCTCTGCCCTCTCTTGTTTTCGAATTGACTTGAACCTGATTCTTTTAATGTACTTGCCAGGATACTGATGCTGATATGGACTTTGATTCTAATATTATCTGTTGGATTTTTGCAGACAAGTCCTCCCTCTGATCTGGGACATCCGTATGGTTTGGATTTTCTACATTCAGTTGTGGATTATCCATGGATCTAATTAGCAATCTGTTGGCATCCGGATTTACTTGATAGATTCCAATTACGTACTGGTTTCGAAGCAATCCTTTGGCAAAATCCATTTCGACCCAAAACTTCTTTTTACTCTTCATCTCTCGGTTGCCCCTTAGATAAGAACAGATGTTACCTGATCTGACGCTAATGGCGCGGATCGGTAACGGGGGTAGGATGCGGCTTCGGTTGTGCCACTCCCGGCACTCGATGATGACAATGTTCTGAGAGTGTCAAATTCATCTTTCTAACATCTTCCTACTCTGTTCTGTTTTGTTTCTCTTATTTTTTTGCAGGTGATCGGGAACTTCGAGGAACACTCAAGGGAAGGATACCATGAAGAAGCCTTAGGAGTTTTTAGGATTTAGGATTTTTAGAGTAGATGTAACATTTGTAAATGTAATCTCACAGCAATTCAAATGTGAAATGATTCACTTCCTTTTGTAAAATGATATTCTTATGAAATAAAAATTCCATGATCATTCAACTTTGAATCTATTTATATTTATTTCTAGTTATAAATTATAAACATTTGTGAATAAATCCACAAATATTTAAATTCATTATTCTAGTCATAAACCATAAATACTCACGAATGATATTCTTGCTCATGTACTTGTCTCGTTGGTAGTCCTAATCTCATCACCTGACTTCATTCATTTGGATTCTAGCCAACAATATTCTCCTCATTTTCTAACCAAACGCGAATGTGCGCCGTAATCACAACAGATTTAGTATCAATGATGATATTGCCCGTAATTGAATTCCACTGACCAAATGATATAAGCAACAATCCAATAATACCCAATTAAACTGCGCCTTATTAACAGCAACGGAAATGCTCTGGAAATAAACCATGAGCGATAAAATGGACCTTAAATCCAGTTATGCCCGACAAATTTCGATACCGAACACATCGAATTGGCACCTTGATATAATCAAAACAGGTGATAAATAAATGCCTCAGAAATAGTGTCTCAAGTGTCTCACAGCTCAGTAACAGCCCGTCTTCAAAGAATTAGCGGGATCCACGTAAAAATGACCAAAATACCCCTGGGACCAAATCTGAAGTCTTGGAAGTCCATTTAGCCTGATTAAAGTCAAAACCCTAGTTTTGGATGCACTGCTTAGGAGGTGCATTGTCTGAGGGAATTGTCAACTCTTCTGACCAATTATGAATTTTGTGAACCTTGTGAACCTTCTTGGAACACAAAGTCTTGTATTGTGAGGGCAAATTTTGCGGTGCAACAGCTGCCCCTGTTCAATTTTCTGAAACCTGAGGGGTTAGATTGGTATATTTGCCAGTCGTAACCTGGAAGGTTGAAGGGGATTGAACACAAAAGCCCAAAAATTTGCACTCACCAGTGCATGGAGTGATATTGATGGTTGGTTGAACATGATTGAGTGGGCTTAAAGATGCCACTAGGGGAAAGTTCTTCAGTAGTATGATGGGAACTGTCAGGAGTCTGGAGTAATACTGATGTAACAGCATGTCTTCATGAGGATAGAGCAATCAATAATGATAACCCTAAAGCAGTCTTGAAGTGATAAATCTGACCTCAGGAGGATAGAGCAATCAATAGCTCTAAAGCAGTCTTGAAGTAATAATGGCTTCAGGAGGATAGAGCAATCAATAGCTCTAAAGCAGTCTTGAAGTAATAGAATGGCTTCAGTAGGATAGAGCAATCAACAGCTCTAAAGCAGTCTTGAAATAATAATGTGATATGTCTTCAGGAGGATAGAGCAATCAATAGCTCTAAAGCAGTCTTGAAGTAATGATTTCAGGAGGATAGAGCAATGGATAGCTCTAAAGCAGTCTTGAAATAATAATGTAATTTCAGGAGGATAGAGCAATGGATAACTCTAAAGCAGTCTTGAAATAATTAGATGGCTTCAGGAGGATAGAGCAATGAATAGCTCTAAAGCAGTCTTGAAGTAGTAATATGACCTCATGAGGATAGAGCAATGAATAGCTCTAAAGCAGTCTTGAAGTAATAGGATGATTTCAGGAGGATAGAGCAATCAGTAGCTCTAAAGCAGTCTTGAAGTCATGATTTCAGGAGGATAGAGCAATGAATGGCTCTAAAGCAGTCTTGAAATAATAATGTGATATGTCTTCAGGAGGATAGAGCAATCAATAGCTCTAAAGCAGTCTTGAAGTAATAATGGCTTCAGGAGGATAGAGCAATCAATAGCTCTAAAGCAGTCTTGAAGTAATAGAATGGCTTCAGGAGGATAGAGCAATCAACAACTCTAAAGCAGTCTTGAAGTAATGATTTCAGGAGGATAGAGCAATGAATAACTCTAAAGCAGTCTTGAAATAATAACGTGATATGTCTTCAGGAGGATAGAGCAATCAATAGCTCTAAAGCAGTCTTGAAGTAATGATTTCAGGAGGATAGAGCAATGGATAGCTCTAAAGCAGTCTTGAAATAATTAGATGGCTTCAGGAGGATAGAGCAATGAATAGCTCTAAAGCAGTCTTGAAGTAATAGGATGATTTCAGGAGGATAGAGCAATGGATAGCTCTAAAGCAGTCTTGAAATAATAATGTAATTTCAGGAGGATAGAGCAATGGATAGCTCTAAAGCAGTCTTGAAGTAATAGGATGATTTCAGGAGGATAGAGCAATCAGTAGCTCTAAAGCAGTCTTGAAGTCATGAGAGGCTATCAGGAGGATAAAATAACCCTGAGGTTACAATAAAGCAGTCCCAAAGTAATAAGAAGCTCATCAGGAGGATAAAGTAACCCTGAGGTTACAATAAAGCAGTCCCAAAGATCATAAGATTGTTTGTTGGATAATTAACCTGAAAACAAGGTAGCATTCTGTATAACAACATTAGTTTATGCTTTATGTATGCATGTATGACATGATGCACTTAGGTAATGTACTATAGACATATATGTTATGGTATGATGTAAATGATGTATGTATGCTATGACACTGCTGGAAGTGTCTGGATATCCTTGTATAACAACTGCTGGCCAAGGAAAATAAATCCCGATTCGTTGTTGAAGAATATATAACCCTCCGTCTGCTGGGGATAACAAGGTATAGATAACCTCCCGTTGTTGGGGATAACAAGGTATAGATAACCTCCCGTTGTTGGGGATAGTAGGGTATAGATAACCTTCGTTTTCGTTTGATAGTAGGATAAGTATAACATCCCGTCTTCGTTCATCGTGCCCTTATTGGAAAGTAATTTCCCGTATATCCGTATGAGGATAAAAGAGATGGATATAAATTCCAGGGGAGATTAGACTTTGTGAAAATGGATTAGTCCTACTGATGGTTTGTAACTGTCTTGTAAAGATGAACCGGCGAAGCTTCGTTGAAATCCTTCCCTCGTTCGTCCTTAGTAAATACTATTACTGCATTTTCATGCATTTCTGGTAAACATCAATCATATTAAAAGCATACATGCGTTTCTGGTAAACATCAATCATATTCAAAGGCATACATACATTCAAACACAACCAATGGACGTTTCGCTTATGTAAATAGGGTAAAAGTGAATCTGGATTCAAAAGATGGAATTTATTTATATCAAAAGTGACCCATACACGGGTAAGTTTGTACAAGGAGACATAAACCCTAGTAAGAGAATTTTGTCATGAAGTTTTACAAAAAGAATCAGCTATGTGGGAAATAATCCTATTGAGTTTCAATTCTACTATTGCCACTCAAGTATCTCATCTTCTTGCTGTTGAGACGGAAACGATTGGATTGAGCTTTATCTGTTTGAGCTTGAGTAAGTAGTACAACTGGTTGCAGTTTCATGAGTGATCCAAACGAGACATAGTCATACGCTTTAATCCCTAACTTTTGCCTGGATTGCCCTTTCAGGTTTTCAATCCACCGGGATACCCTTTTTTGCCCAAGCCGCCTTTTCAGGTTTTCGACTTGCCGGGTGTACATCTTTTTATATATATATCCCTAATTTTTGCCCAAACCCTTTTGGTTTGCCGGGATGCCCTTATTTTTGCCTAGGCCTGTCAACCTAGCGGGTCTCTTTTTATGCGTAGTATTTTTTAACTATGTCTGCGTTTACAGGTTGTGGGAAGTCTTCACCATCTATTGTAGTCAGTATCATGGCACCTCCTGAGAACACTGTCTTGACTACAAATGGTCCCTCATATGCTGGAGTCCACTTGCCCCTAGGGTCACCCTGTGGTAATATGATACGCTTGATTACCAAGTCACCAGCCTGATATACCTTTGGCTTAACCTTCTTGTTAAAAGCTTTGATCATCCGTTTCTGGTACATCTGGCCATGACAAACTGTTGCTAACCTTTTCTCATCAATCAAATTTATCTGGTCAAGTCGAGTTTGAATCCACTCATCTTTATCCAAGCCTGCATCCTTCATAATTCTCAAGGAGGGGATCTGAACTTCAATAGGCAGAACTGCTTCCATACCATAGACTAAGGAGAATGGGGTTGTCCCTGTTGAAGTACGTATTGTAGTACGATAACCATGCAGAGCAAATGGTAACATCTCGTGCCAATCCTTGTAAGTAACAGTCATCTTCTGTACAATCTTCTTAATGTTCTTATTAGCAGCTTCAACTGCCCCATTCATCTTTGGACGATACGGAGAAGAGTTGTGATGCTTAATCTTGAACTGCATCTTCGAAATCAACAAGGTAGTATGGGTCAACATATACTGTCTTAGTCGGCGAGCAGCCCATGCCAAAGCGCAGCAAGTTTTCTCGAGCAGTGAGTATCTTGTTTCACAGTCGGTAAACTTTTTGCTAAGGTAGTATATTGCCTGCTCTTTTCGACCAGACTCGTCATGTTGCCCCAATACACACCCCCATTGAGTTGTCTAATACTGTTAAATACATAATCAAGGGTCTTCCATCAACTGGTGGCATTAAAATTGGAGGTTCTAGCAAATATCTCTTGATTTCATCAAAGGCAGTCTGGCACTCATCATTCCATTCCATCACCTGATCTTTCCTCAACAACTTGAAGATTGGCTCACAGATGGTAGTTAATTGGGAAATAAATCTTGCAATGTAGTTCAATCGTCCCAAGAAACCTCTAACCTCCTTCTCAGTACGGGGAGCTGGCATCTCTCGTATAGCTTTCACTTTTGCAGGATCCACTTCAATACCTTTTCCACTGACAATGAAACCCAAGAGCTTTCCAGATCTAACTCCAAAAGTACACTTGTTTGGATTTAATCTCAACCTGTATTTCTTCAACCTCTCAAACAACTTGTGCAGATGATCAAGATGTTGTTCTTCATTCTGAGACCTGGCTATCATATCATCCACATATACCTCTATCTCATGATGAATCATATCATGAAACAAAGCCACCATAGCACGCTGATATGTTGCCCCTGCATTCTTCAAACCAAATGGCATTACCTTATAGCAAAAGGTGCCCCACTGTGTCACAAATGTAGTCTTCTCCATATCTTCAGGTGCCATCTTGATTTGATTGTAACCAGAGAAACCATCCATAAAAGAGAATACCTTATGCTGAGCAGTGTTGTCTACCAGGATATCAATATGAGGAAGTGGAAAGTCATCTTTAGGGCTAGCCTTGTTCAGATCTCTGTAGTCTACACACATACGTACCTTACCATCTTTCTTAGGAACCGGTACCACATTTGCAACCCACTGAGGATAAGAAGTTACGGCCAAGAACCCTGCATTGAACTGTTTCATTACCTCTGCTTTGATCTTTTCTGACATTTCAGGACGCATACGACGAACCTTCTGCTTCTTTGGACGACAATCTTCTTTCACTGGCAAACGGTGAACCACAATGTCTGTATCCAACCCTGGCATATCTTCATAAGACCAAGCAAAGATCTCCACATAGTCACGTAGCATCTGAATCAACCTGCTCTTGACACTGTCCTCTAAATCAGCCCCTATTTTGACCTCTTTTCTGTTTTCTTCAGTTCCCAGATTCACAACTTCGACTGGCTCTTCATGTGGCTGTATAGCTTTCTCTTCTTGTTGTAACAACCTAGCAAGCTCTACAGGTATTTCACAATCGTCCTCGTTTCCGTCTTCAGTTTGATAGATCGGATTCTCGAAATTGTAATTGGCAATAGTAGAACTGTTATCAACTGGATCCAGAGTGGATGAGGATCTGCATTTTAGTGACGTGGGTGTGTGTAAGAACACATAGCTGATAAAGCAAAAATAAAAGAAAAAGAAAGACAAGGAACACAATATTTACGAAAACGAAACGTCCACTGATTTTATTGAATGAAGTATGCAAATGAAATGACAACCCGTAACAAGCACACCATTGTGCCCCGGGTAAGGCACATGGCTTGAAAATTTTAATTGTTCCAGAAATTATAAATTTAAAAACATAACACAGTAATAGTATTTACTCCTGACTAAAGGAGATAGGGATAACATCTTCAGCTGTCCAATTATTGAGTCCAGCACCCACAGTAGGAAAAATCCATGCCTCCAAGTTGTAGTCTTCATCTTGATCTCCCACAGCATTGATAACCCCTTGATTGGTGATACGAACAGCACGAGCACGACGAACAGCCTTCTGGGACTCTTCTTCCACCACAGCTTTTGCATCATTGAGGGAGGCCATTGCCATTGTTGGAGGGTTTCTGATGACCACAGGAACCTTCTTCACAGCAGGAGGAGTCACACAATCCTTAACAGCCCAGGGAACCACTTCAAATGACTGACATGGAGTTTCAATGTATTCACCTTCTACTTCCAGATACTTGAAAGTGTTTACATAGCTGACAAAGTATTCTTCCTCTCCAAAGACAGTAACAACTTTTCCATTCACCGGATATCTCAACTTTTGATGTAATGTGGAGGTCACAGCACCTGCCCCATGGATCCAGGGACGACCAAGCAGACATGAGTACGAAGGACGAATATCCATCACATAGAATGTAGCAGTAAACACCTGAGAGCCAACCTTGATTGGAAGATCAATTTCCCCATGCACTACTCTTCTAGAACATCGAAAGCCTTTACCACAATATTACTGGGCTTCAATACCGTATCTTCAGGACTCAGCTTGTTCAGGACTTCCTTAGGCAACACATTCAGAGAGGAACCATTGTCTATCAGCACATGAGACAGGGTAGTGCCCCTGCATTCAATTGAAATATGCAAGGCCCTGTTATGATCCCTCTTGGCAGGGGTCAAGTCAGCATCAGAAAATCCTAACCCGTTGTCATAGGTCAGGTGAGCAACACAATTCTCAAACTGGTCCACCGAAATTGCACTGGGTACATGAGCCATCTTTAGAAACTTGATCAATGACTTGGCATGAGCCTCAGAACATAATAACAGGGAGAGCATAGAAATCTTTGAGGGAGTATGCCCTAGCTGATCAACAATATCATAATCACTCTTGCGAATGATTTTCAATACTTCTTCCATCTGCTTAGAGAGGTCATCAGCAGCTGGCACATCAGTAGATACAGGCCCAATAATAGGACCCTTGCCCCGAGCATCAGTGGTGGAAGTAACAGCAGGAGTAACTGCACTCTTAGAAGCAACTGGAGGAGAGAAGACTCTTCCACTACGAGTGATCTTGCTAGATCCAGCAATATTATCAATGTCAACAGGCATATCAGGTAAAGGCTCCTGCTTGACACCATGGATGTAAACATCAGACCCATAGTGCCAAGGCACAGCTTTGTCAGATGTATAAGGAATAGGACCAGGAGTGGTAATGATCAGAGGAGCTACTCTGGCTTCAGCAACAACTTTCACAGGACCTTCAGCAATAATCTTGATTGGGCCCTGATGAGTGATTTTAATGGGACCCTTTGAAGTGATTCTTAGTGGTACTTTGTCAACCATGTCAACCTCTTCAATCTTCTTACCCTGAGTCAGATGATCCACCATACTTTCTACAGATGCTGGTCTTCTTTCAAACACTATAGTATATTTATCCATGAGACGTTGAATCCCATCTCTCAAAATGAAGCAACTATCCGGCTTATAGGTACAATATAGACAATCTTCATGGCAACCTGGAAAGATCCCAGCTTGTACTAACCTCTTTTTGATAACAGACAATGGTGTGCTCAACTCCATAACTGAATAGACATGCAGACCTTCATCAATATCTTCATCAATGGCGTTGACAGTCTTCTCGTGATTTGGCATTGGAGCTGTAATCACATTTGGAGTACCTGGTGGATCAAACTCAATTTCTCCAGCATCAATCATATCCTGAATTTTGTTCTTCAAGACCCAGCAGTTATTAGTATCATGTCCTGGACAGTTTGAATGATATGCACATCGTGCATTGGGATTGTACTTGGGAGATGTAACATTGGGATTCTGAGGAGCCTCCCTCAGGGTAATAAGTTCAGCCTTCAACAAGTGTTGCAATGCTTGAGCCATTGACATGTTGATCTTCGTGAACTGTCTCCTAGCCCTCTGTTGGTTGCCTTGAGGCTGCTCTGTTGTTGCAGGAGTTGGATTTGAAATATGAACTGCACTAACAGACTGATGCCTTCTGTTACGATCAGGCTGACCATACACAGCATTAGATTCTTTCTTCCCAGTGGGAGGCTTCTTTGCAGCACCTGATGAAGAAGTGCCCACTTGGATCTTACCACTCTTGATACCATTCTCTACTCGCTCTCCTGTCATGATCAACTCAGTGAAGCCAGATGATGAGCTTCCAATGAGATGACTGTAAAACGGACCATTCAGCGTACACATGAACATATCAACCAACTCCCTATCAGTCAAAGG
This sequence comes from Lathyrus sativus, assembly GCA_963859935.3. NCBI lineage: Eukaryota > Viridiplantae > Streptophyta > Magnoliopsida > Fabales > Fabaceae > Lathyrus > Lathyrus sativus. Next base: position 49,577,003 of record OZ012739.1, on the reverse strand, counting down.
GGGTTGAACTCTTCCAGCTAAGTCTCTCCACTTCTGAGCATACTCCTTAAAGCTTTCTTTGGCACCCATAGACATGCTTTGAAGCTGCATGCGAGTGGGGGCTAAGTCAGCATTGTATTGATACTGCTTGTAGAAAGCTTCAGCAAGGTCATTCCAATCTCTGATGTTGACACTCTCCAACTGATAATACCACTCTAGCTGAGCTCCAGATAAACTCTCTTGAAAGAAATGGATCCACAACTTTTTATCAGCAGTGTGGGGTTGCATTCTTCTGACATAAGACCTCAGATGCAATTTGGGACAAGAGACCCCATCATAGACAACAAATGTAGGAACTTTGAACCCAATGGGTATGACCACCCCAGATATCAAGCTCAAATCCTCAAAATCCAGCCCAGATGATTTCTGTAATTCCATAGCATCCATTCTATCCACCAGCATCTTGAATTTGTCTTCGTTAGGCTCATGGTAGTAGTTAGCCTCAGAATCAGAGTCCCCCATAGTGTTGTGGAGACTGCCTCTCTCCTGCTCAGATTCTTCAGATTCATAGTCTTCAACATGTTCCTTGGTCTTGACAGGACCTTTGAACCTTCTTCCCATGTTGAGCAACCCAGCAGACCTTCTAGCCTTCTTAGTCTTCTTGGCCAGCAGTGTCTTCAATTCATCCTGCCCCTTGGATAGGTTCAGGATCAGCTCTTGGAACTGTGCATTCTGTGCCTGGAGGTCCTTAACTGATTGTTCAAGAGCCATTGCTGAAATAAACAGCGAGAAGATGAGAAACCTGTGCACAATTATAAACCTGTGATGCAATGATATGGGAATGCATATGCAATGTTTTCAAGGACCGCAGGATTTAAATTTGCTTAAACAATCAAGAAAGTAACTTTTTATTAGTAATAACTTGTTTTGCCTTTTAGGCTTACAAAAAATGAAAACGAAATAAGTACAAAAGATGGGGTTTTAAGTCTCCCATGGACGTTTCCTCTTTGTGTTGAGGTATGAGTTGAGGTTTCGTTCCTCATGAAGTAGCTTTGTTAGCTCTAGGATCCTTGCTTGGCTTGCTTTGTAATGAGTCTCGAAAGTATCCCTTTGCTCTTTCAGTTGGATCCATGATCTCTGCAAGTCTTCCATATCAGTAGGCATGTCTGGGTGAAGGATGGTATAAGCTGTGTCTCCTTCAGCAACAGGTTCCATGGTAACTGGTAGGATGGCAGGATATGGCATCATGAGTGTCTGAGCACGAAATCGTACCCATCTGAGATAAGCCTCCATAGGAATGGTGTACTTAGGCTCCAGTGTCTTGCTGTCAATCCTGTTTACCTTTTCCCAAGCTCGTATGAATCTCTGACGGTAACCCTGAAGATCGTTGTCGTAGTCAAACACAATGCCCTGAATCAACATGTCATGTGGACCATCGCTCCGGGCGTAACCAAACTGTCGTAAAGCTAGAGATGGGTTGTAGGTGATGCCTCCTCTTATGCCTAGAAGTGGCACATTAGGAAACTCCCCACAACGGTCAATGATGGTGACATTCTCCATAGATCTGGAGCACCAATGGATGTCTGAGTGAGGAAGTGACATGATCCTCTTGGACCATCTGAACCCTTGCTCATTCTTCATTACTGAGCGAGGAAGGTGAGAAATAAACCACCTAGAAAGTAAAGGTATGCAGCATATCAAAGTTCCTCTTGCCCTTGTAGTACGGGTGTGAAGAGAATGTAGGATGTCTCCAAGTAAGGTAGGCACTGGATTGTGACTCAGGAATATGTTGATGGCATGAACGTCTATGAACTGATCAGGATTGGGGAACAACACTAAGCCATAAATCAATAAGGCTAAGATCTCCTCAAAAGCATCGTAGCTCATAGCCTTCAAGAACATTTAAGCTTTATCCACTAATACCTTGGCAAGAATACCTTTAACTCCACTTCTCGTCTCTAGAACAATGTCAGACTTCTTCAGATGTAGAGCTGCAGCTATAACTTCTGGTTTAAGCTCCTTCTCTAAGCCTGTGAATGGCTTCTGATCAAGAACAGGTATACCCAGAAGTTTAGAGAACTCCTCCATGGTTGGAACCAGCTGATAATCAGGAAATGTAAAGCAATGGTGCTTAGGGTCAAAGAACTGAAACAGCACACTCATCATGTCTTCACTGAACCCTGAAGTAACTAGATCCAATAAGTGACCATGTCTCTTGTTGAACTGGGAATGATCAGGCACTAGGGAAACCAACTCCTTGAGCTTAGCAGGTATCCCTACAAAGTTGATTCTGATGGTGTTTCTACGAGCAGAAGCCATGACCTGCAACAAAGAACAAAGATAAATCCTTTGGTCCTTGAAATGGTTAGGGAAAATGATATGCTTATGATGCATGATGATGTCATGATGTCATGCTCAATCACAAACATGTGGCACACACAAACAAGTCACACCATAGCCCTAGGTTTAAAGGCTTGCATGAGGTTCAAAGGCAAGTACCCTCCCCTGAAGTTAGATGATTCATCCTGTCCTACAAAAGTAACCAGGTTCTAAGGGATCTCAATATCATTGATCCTTCACAAGGGTGGTTGTTCAGAAGGCAACTTACTTGCCAACCAAAACCCTCCAAGTTTAAGATCTCAATGAGCGTAGTATCGAGTGTCAACCAACTTCAGTCTGCACCAAAGCCGGTTACCTCACTACTTTCTAAAGGCCAAGATGAGTTAACTAGGGTTCTAAAAGTCAGTTAGTGCATTGACAACATATGGCAGCCTCAATATTATCCTCAACTTGACTTAAGGAATATAAGCACCAACCAAGAAGTCGCACTAACTATGGCCACCAGATCAACCGTATCGATATACGTCGTACAGTTTCCTTGGTCTATTGCCATTTACCTAAGGTACACTAGATCCGGGTTAGGACCTTTCACACATAAGAGCACCCCAACAATATAATAATAAAGCAAACAAGGCAAATAATTTAAAGTGATCTTAATTCCTAAGGGTACCCCTCTTAAATAAATCCCCAGCAGAGTCGCCAGTTCTGTAACACGGTGGGAGAACTGACTTTAAACAATGTTGCGGATAGCAAGAGTCGCCACCGACTTTTATTTTATCCATAAGGAAAGGTTATAAAAGAACAGGAAAGACCTTAGAGAATATTTTGGGTCCGGGGGGTAGGTTATGAAAAGGGAAGGTGTTAGCACCCTTTTCATCCATGGTTATCCATGGGCTCTTAGGTACTTAAGCTCACTTTTGAATTGTTTTGAAAGTGTAGTGTGTGAATAGCAAAAAAATTTCAGAATAGTTTAATAATAATCCGTGTATGGATGTGAAAAAAAAACTTGTTTGAAAATTTTGTTGGAAATTTGTTTAAGTGTGAAAAAGTTTTGAAGTGAGCAAGTATCTAGGAGTAGCCTACCCTAATGTTTTAAGGTCTTTCTTATTCTTTATCCTTTCCTTAGTAAGACTATCCCTACTATAATGGAGTAGGTAGTCCTTACTTTGGATGTTAAGGGACATGTGAGGGACAATTGGATTTTTGAAGGTCATTGTGGGGTGTAATAAGTAAACTGGAGGGACTATCATCATTTTTCGAAAGGGACTCGATTCGTAAAGGCAACCATAAGGGACTTTGATGATTTTTTTATTTGAGGGACTTGCTTTATACACCCCACTTAACCATTATTCGTAGGCAACTTGAGGGATATCCTTAGGAAGTGAGACGGCGATTAAAATCGACTTACGTGTGTGACGTGTTTATTTTAATTATCTTTATTTAAAAGTGATCTAAATTTATTTTAATATTACATACATGTTATTACACTCCCTAATTACTAACCATAATAATAATTAAATAATTAAACAACTTAACATCCAAGAAACAATTACAAAATAATAAGCAAAATAATTAAATAGCAAAGATAAATAAAATATAAATAAGCAATAATAAATAATAAAGGGGGTTAATTCTAAGTTTACTCGGCAAGACATCGCATCTTGTGCCTACGTATCCTTACGGGAGTGGAATCAGAGTAATCGTAGTTCCCCTCAAAAGGGAGGTTAGAGACTTCTTGACTGTGGTCAAGGTCTCACGGGGAATAAACGCGCCTTAAGGACACGCTTACGCGGAGTGTAGGAACTCCAAATTTCTACGTTGAAATGTTAAGTTGTAATTAGGGTTAGGTTAGGGATTCCGCGGCGGGAAACCCTAAAATGAGCGCGGCGGCTCTTTGACCTAATGCTAGGGGTAAAATTGTAACTTTGTCCACGGCGAGACATGTATGAAAATTTAGGGTTTGTAAGGTGAAAGGGTTTGAAGTTGAGGACTATTGGCGCGGCGACCAAAAGCTAGACCTAACCTTCGGATGTGTGTAATGTGACAGAATAATAGTGATGAAAGTGTGAGAAATTTAAATCATACATCAGCGGAAATTTAAATGCGGAAACGTAAATGCGATTGTTAAGATTCGCGAGGTTACAGAGGAGGAATAGTTACAATAGTATGATACGATTTAATTTAAAAATAAGCAAAAATAAAGGGCAACGTGATGAAACTGCACAGCGAACAAACTACGTTAGTAGACAGAAATATATAAATTTCCAGACAAGTCATGAGATGGGATTATGGAATTATGCATGTTTTTGTGATTTTATTTTTGTGATGTATGAAAGACTTCCAATTTTAAAATAAAAGTTATAACTCTAGATTTACTTTTTTCAAAACTTATTTTAACCTAAATTACCTAAAGAGAGTTTTAATTCTATTTTTATTATAAAAAAAGCCTTATTATAGTTTTATATTTTTTTATTTTTTAAAACATTTGTACTATTATTTAAAAAAGAAAAGCTAATAAAAGTATTAATTTTAATTATTAAAAAAAAAAGAGATATAATTTTATTATGAAATATAGTTTGTTTATTCAAGAAGAAGTTTTATTTTATTTATTTTAAAAAAACAAATTGATTTTAACCAAAATTAATACTTAATAACACAATATAATATATGTAAATTCAAAAACATAAAAAACAGTAAGTTGGATCGGTGGTTGTCTTCGTCCGACCCAAAACACACGTAGGCAATACGATTTTAGGGTTTCCAAAACTCTTTCTCATCTAACGGCGTCGCTTCGCATTCTTACTCTCTCTTCGTCTCTTTCAGTTCGCTCTCTTCGTCTCCTCTGTATTGAAAAACCTGAAATCAAAACTCAAAAGATCAAATGTAAACCGATCCGTATTCGCACTTACGTTTGTGTGTGAAGTTTCGATGAGAACGGAGGATGTTCGTGGCCAGTGATGAATCGACTGAGGCTCGCGTTTGATTGCCCGTCGGAAGACGAAGGCGGTCTTCGCTCAAGGTACCTTTTGGTTTGGATTGGTGGTTGCGCCGTTTGTGAACGTTCGTTGTTCTTTGCTCGCAACCCTTACTCGGTTTCGCCGTCAACTCTTTCTCCGTCTTCTCTAGGGTTTCTTCGCTCAGTGATTTTTTCGGCCTCCTCTCCGTCTAGGGTTTCAACAGGGTGAGTTTGTTCCTTTTTATACTTTTTCTGGTTTTCTTTGAATGGGCTTGGATCCTAGTGACTTACGTTATATTTGGTGTTATGAGATTTGAGGGGATTGTTTGGTGATTTTATCTGATATGATTTGATTGGATTTTTTTTCATGTGGATTGATTCGGTTGTGGATTTATCTCTGAATTAGATTTTGAATCAATTTTGTACTTTCCTTTTCCAGATTCACTTGGATATGGATTTTGTGTAACTCGAAAACCCTCTTATTTGGATATCCACTTTGAAACTGATTTGGATAGTTTTTTTCTTGAATCTTTGCAGATGTGGATTTGGATAACTTGTTTGTTTCTGATGTGGATAACTGGTTTTGGATTGCTTGACCCTGTGTTGATGTTGTGATGCTTTGCATTGAGTTAAGCCCTTGCAGATGTTTGAACTGATAGTGCTGATGCTAACATTTTTCTTCTCTTCCAGGATTCCGTTAGCGTGTCCGGAAGTTGCCGTCTTAGCCTGGGTGCTGGAAAGGGTATATGGTGGTGATGACAACTTTAAGAAGTCTGAACCATGTGAATGTTGCTGAGGTTGTGAATGTTTGCTCGTGGTTGCTGGCCAATGTAGCTGATGTACTTTGTTTTGTCTGCTATTGCCCGATGATGGATGGAACTGAGGGCTGAAACAAATGACGCTGTTGCAGTTGTGAATTGACGCTGCTGGTGTCATCATTGCTAATGCTGTCTTTGCTCTCTGTTAGGATAATATTGGTGATGTTATGCCGCTGTTGGGCTAATGGTTGTTGTTACCTGCTGTGACTTGCTGCTACTATTTGACAGAAACCTGTTGTTGCTTGCATCTAAGGTGTTGCGGCATTACTTACCGTTGATGTGTTTGTCACAACATTGCTGATGTGCTTCTGTATTGCAGGTGTTATCACTTGCTGATATGCCCTACTGCTGGTGTGATGAATGTGAGCTTATCTTGCCCTTTTAATTGAGTTTGCATTTCCTGCTGTGGTTTGTGAACTGGACCTCTGCCCTCTCTTGTTTTCGAATTGACTTGAACCTGATTCTTTTAATGTACTTGCCAGGATACTGATGCTGATATGGACTTTGATTCTAATATTATCTGTTGGATTTTTGCAGACAAGTCCTCCCTCTGATCTGGGACATCCGTATGGTTTGGATTTTCTACATTCAGTTGTGGATTATCCATGGATCTAATTAGCAATCTGTTGGCATCCGGATTTACTTGATAGATTCCAATTACGTACTGGTTTCGAAGCAATCCTTTGGCAAAATCCATTTCGACCCAAAACTTCTTTTTACTCTTCATCTCTCGGTTGCCCCTTAGATAAGAACAGATGTTACCTGATCTGACGCTAATGGCGCGGATCGGTAACGGGGGTAGGATGCGGCTTCGGTTGTGCCACTCCCGGCACTCGATGATGACAATGTTCTGAGAGTGTCAAATTCATCTTTCTAACATCTTCCTACTCTGTTCTGTTTTGTTTCTCTTATTTTTTTGCAGGTGATCGGGAACTTCGAGGAACACTCAAGGGAAGGATACCATGAAGAAGCCATAGGAGTTTTTAGGATTTAGGATTTTTAGAGTAGATGTAACATTTGTAAATGTAATCTCACAGCAATTCAAATGTGAAATGATTCACTTCCTTTTGTAAAATGATATTCTTATGAAATAAAAATTCCATGATCATTCAACTTTGAATCTATTTATATTTATTTCTAGTTATAAATTATAAACATTTGTGAATAAATCCACAAATATTTAAATTCATTATTCTAGTCATAAACCATAAATACTCACGAATGATATTCTTGCTCATGTACTTGTCTCGTTGGTAGTCCTAATCTCATCACCTGACTTCATTCATTTGGATTCTAGCCAACAATATTCTCCTCATTTTCTAACCAAACGCGAATGTGCGCCGTAATCACAACAGATTTAGTATCAATGATGATATTGCCCGTAATTGAATTCCACTGACCAAATGATATAAGCAACAATCCAATAATACCCAATTAAACTGCGCCTTATTAACAGCAACGTAAATGCTCTGGAAATAAACCATGAGCGATAAAATGGACCTTAAATCCAGTTATGCCCGACAAATTTCGATACCGAACACATCGAATTGGCACCTTGATATAATCAAAACAGGTGATAAATAAATGCCTCAGAAATAGTGTCTCAAGTGTCTCACAGCTCAGTAACAGCCCGTCTTCAAAGAATTAGCGGGATCCACGTAAAAATGACCAAAATACCCCTGGGACCAAATCTGAAGTCTTGGAAGTCCATTTAGCCTGATTAAAGTCAAAACCCTAGTTTTGGATGCACTGCTTAGGAGGTGCATTGTCTGAGGGAATTGTCAACTCTTCTGACCAATTATGAATTTTGTGAACCTTGTGAACCTTCTTGGAACACAAAGTCTTGTATTGTGAGGGCAAATTTTGGGGTGCAACAGTGGGGAATCTCAATTCCGCTGGAGACTTTACTGGGGAAACACGAGCTTTGGCACCCGAACACTTCTATGAAATCTGCACTTGTGACCCGGTGCTGGGGAAAGACGACATCATTCTTCGGGGCTTGGCTCAGCTGATGAGGTGACGTTCCTTTAGGATGCGTCTGCTTGGGAAGAGAATCATCTCTACGTGGGGAGACATATCAATGCTCACTATTTGCGTTCAGATTCTGCGGAGGAGAGACTACTGAACTCTGCTGGAGAAGGAGGGCTCGCCCTGCTTCGGGGATGCGCACGGCACATCCTCTGGAAAGTGCTACACCTGCAACAACACAAACAAACAGACAAGATACCCTCCTCAAAGGGGCCTATCCAGGTTATTATCTCGTGACAATATTCAATTAATTAATTGTTTCAACAATCAATGGGCCTAGGCCCGTAAGTTTATGTATGCGCATCTTATTAAAAACATCGGCGTTTTCATTCGCAAACAAAATAGATAAATGCTAAGCAGGCAAGCAGAATTGCTGAATAATGTGCATTTTATTGATGATGAACCCCTGAATGGGCAAAAATGTTTTACAACAGAGGCAAGCTCCTGGAATGAGGAAGCCGCACAAAAAGGAAAACATAAATATACATCAGTATATACAAATGTCGGCAACGAGGCGTAGACGAACACCATGAGTTGATCCCTCTAAGACCCACTCGACTTCGATACTTCTCCGACGCTTCATCTTCGGAAGAGATTGATTCAGATAAACGGCCCTCAGGTCTTCCAAACCACTAAACAATGAAAGTCCACACGCGGAACGCAGTCATTTGCTTATTCAAATCCCTAACTTTTGCGTGAACCGCCCTTTACGGGTTTTCAGTTCACCGGGATACCCTTTTTTGCCGAAGCCGCCCAGTGTAGGTTTTCGGCTTCGCGGGTGTACATTTTTTCAATATATCCCTAATTTTTGCCCGAACCTTTTATTCTGTTTTTGGTTCGCCGGGATGCCCTTTTTTGCCTGGACTCTTTCTTTTTCGTCCAGCGGGTCTCTTTCAAGCAAAGTATTTTTTAACTGCGTCCGCGTTCACCGGGGATGCAAAATCTTCACCATCCATCGTGGATAACAACAAAGCTCCTCCCGAGAATACCTTGCTGACGACATACGGCCCCTCGTAATTCGGAGTCCACTTGCCCCGGTGATCGGAGTATGGCGGAAGAATTTTCTTCAGGACGAGATCTCCCGTCTGAAAGCTTCTAGGACGCACCTTCTTATCGTAAGCTTTCTTCATTCGGCTTTGGTACAGGCGACCAAATGCAATCGATGCTAACCTCTTCTCGTCCATCAGGCTGAGCTGGTTCAACCGATTCGTAATCCATTCTGCCTCGTCGAGTTTCACATCAACCAAAACTCGCAAAGAGGGAATCTCCACTTCTAATGGTAGGACATCTTCCATACCGTATACCAAGGAGAAAGGAGTTGCCCCGGTCGACGTACGCACCGTCGTACGATAACCGTGCAAGGCAAACGGCAGCATCTCGTGCCAATCTTTGTATGTCACAACCATCTTCTGAACAATCTTCTTTATGTTCTTATTGGCTGCTTCAACAGCGCCATTCATCTTTGGCCGGTAAGGAGATGAGTTGTGGTGTTCAATCTTGAAGCTCTGGCACAGCTCCTTCATCATCTTGTTATTCAAATTGGAACCATTATCAGTAATGATTCGCTCAGGAATTCCATATCGACAGATGATGTCGCTCTTTATGAATTTAGCTACCACCTGCTTGGTCACATTAGCGTACGAGGCTGCCTCCACCCATTTGGTGAAGTAGTCGATAGCTACCAGAATAAAACGATGACCATTAGATGCAGTGGGCTCGATCTTGCCTATCATGTCGATGCCCCACATGGAGAACGGCCAAGGGGAGGACATGACATTCAATGGGCACGGCGGCACATGAACTTTATCAGCATAAATCTGGCATTTGTGACATTTCTTCGCGAATCTGAAGCAATCCGACTCCATCGTCAGCCAGTAATATCCTGCTCTCAGGATCTTTCTCGTCATGGCATGCCCGCCGGCGTGCGTACCAAATGTGCCCTCATGGACTTCTTCCATGAGCATACTTGCTTCTTTCTCATCTACACATCTGAGCAGCACAAGATCGTGGTTTCTCTTATACAACACTCCATCAGGATTGAGGTAAAAGTTTCCAGATAGCCTCCTTAGAGTCTTCTTATCCTGGGTTGACGCACCCGCAGGATACTCCTTAGTCATAAGGAAGGTCTGGATATCGTGGAACCATGGCTTGCCGTCAGTGGCATCCTCGATTGCGAAGACAAATGCTGGTCTATCAAGACGCGAAAGTACAATTCTTGGAGCCTCATTCCAGTAATTGACTTTATACATTGAAGCCAACGTGGCTAAGGCATCAGCCATCTGATTTTCAGCCCTGGGTACATGATGAAGTTCCACTCGGTCGAAGAACGGAAGCAGCCTCCTGGCATAATTCATGTACGGCACTAAATTCGCTTGACGAGTTTCCCACTCCCCTTTAATCTGATTGATTACAAGCGTTGAGTCACCATATATGTCTAGATTCTTGATTCTCAAATCAATTGCCTCTTCTAGACCCATAATACATGCTTCATACTCGACTTCATTGTTGGTGACTGGAAACGTCAGTCTCGCAGTAAACGGGATGTGGGATCCGTGAGGAGTCGTGATGATAGCCCCGATACCACTTCCATAGGAATTAACCGCTCCGTCGAATATCAACTTCCACTGAGACTTCCTATCCGGCCCTTCATCGGGCAATGGCTCATCGCAGTCCTTCGCTTTGAGAAACATAATATCCTCGTCAGGGAATTCGAACTTCATCGGCTGGTAGTCTTCGATTGGCTGCTCGGCAAGGTAATCAGACAATACCCTTCCCTTAATGGCTTTCTGGGAGACGTACTGAATATCATATTCCGTTAACACCATTTGCCATCTGGAAATCCTGCCCGAAAGAGCCTGCTTCTCGAAGACGTACTTGATCGGATCCATCTTCGAAATTAGCATAGTGGTGTGGTTGAGCATATACTGTCGTAGACGTTTGGCAGCCCAAGCTAATGCGCAACACGTCTTCTCCAGCATCGAGTATCGAGATTCACACTCAGTGAACTTTTTACTCAGATAATAAACGGCATGCTCCTTTCTGCCTGTCTCATCGTGCTGACCGAGAACACACCCCATACTGTTCTCCAGAACCGTCAGGTACATGATCAATGGCCGTCCAGCCACTGGGGGTATCAAGATTGGAGGTTCTTGAAGATACTGCTTTATTTTGTCGAATGCCTTCTGGCAATCCTCATTCCAAGTAATCGCCTGATTTTTCTTTAAAAGCTTGAACATCGGTTCACAAGTGGCCGTGAGCTGAGAGATAAACCTTGCAATGTAGTTTATTCGGCCCAAGAAACCACAAACTTCTTTTTCTGTTTTCGGCGCTGACATTTCTTGAATAGCTTTTATTTTCGCAGGATCAACTTCAATACCTCGTTCACTAACGATAAACCCCAATAACTTTCCGGACCGCACTCTGAAAGTGCACTTGTTAGGATTCAGCCTCAGCCTGAACTTCCTAAGCCTCTCAAACAGCTTCAGTAGGTTGACCAGATGCTCTTCCTCCGTTTGGGACTTTGCAATCATGTCATCAACATAGACCTCGATCTCATGATGAATCATATCATGAAACAAAGTTACCATTGCTCGCTGGTAAGTGGCCCCTGCGTTCTTCAGACCGAAGGGCATTACCTTATAGCAGAATGTTCCCCAGGGGGTGATAAACGTCGTTTTCTCCATGTCCTCCGGCGCCATCTTAATCTGATTGTAACCGGAGAAGCCATCCATGAACGAAAACACGGAAAACTGGGTTGTATTGTCGACCAACACATCGATATGAGGCAACGGGAAATCATCCTTAGGGCTCGCCCTATTCAAATCCCGATAATCGACGCACATGCGTACCTTACCGTCCTTCTTCGGTACAGGCACTATGTTGGCGACCCACGGAGGGTAAGTGGTAACGACTAGAAATCCTGCGTCCAACTGCTTCTGAACTTCTTCTTTGATTTTTACAGCCATGTCTGGTCTCGTCCTCCTGAGCTTCTGCTTGACTGGAGGGCAATCTTCTCGCAACGGCAAGCGATGAACCACGATATCAGTGTCAAGTCCGGGCATATCTTCGTATGACCAAGCAAAGACGTCACTATACTCTCGAAGCATCTCGACCAGTCTATGCTTGACATCATTCTGCAGCACAGCCCCTACTCTGACATTTCTGACGAGCTCCTCAGAACCCAGATTTACAATCTCAATATCCTCCTCGTGAGGCAGAATAACCTTTTCTTCTTGTCTCAACAAGCGGGCCAACTCTTCCGGAAGTTCCTCGTCTTCATCAATCTCATCCTCGGCTTGATAGATCGGGCAATCAAAGTCGTAGTGAGCCGTAGAGGGTCCAGAGTCGATGTCATCTGTCATGTGGATCCTGCAATAACAAGGGTTAAGTTTAAAGCAAGAATATGCAGGTTAGCACAAACCTCGTTGCCATTTTGCTGTTTTTCGAAATAAACATAAAACAGGAATAACAGAGAACACAATATTTGAGTACGAAGAAAACGCCTTTTATTTATTAACAAAATGCATACACATAATCCAACAAGGCCCTGACAGTAAAACCATTATGCCCCGGGCAGGACATAGGGTTGCACAAAGATTGTAAAAAGCAAATCATTACTCTTCACTTGTCAGCTTGATAATCTCCTTGATGGTCCAATTGTGGAGGCGCTCGCCCGGCTTGCTCGGTTGAATCCAGGCGTCAAGATCACAATCACTATCCCCGCTGTCCTCAGACGCAGCGTTGATGCTCTCGAAAATTACTCCCCCCTTGGTGAATAGGATCAGCCCCTTCCCACGAGACGAACTGCTAGAAGAAGATGAAGCTTCAGCTCCAGGAGAATACCCCAATCCAAACTTATCCTGCTTGATTGGTATATCCAAGACATGCCCCCAGCCTGGGGTGGAACCGGCTTCAACGACGACCCGAGCTTCCTTAAACGAGGAGAGATTCATCTCTTGCTTCTCTGCGACGATGGGAGCTACCTCCTTCACCTTGACAGTTTCAAATGCTTGGTAGAGAGTTTCATGGATCTCGCCATCCATTTCAACATATTTAAAGGACGACAGGTGGCTCACCATGATGTCCTCCTCACCACAGACGGTTACTATGCTGCCCCCGACAGCATATTTGAGCTTCTGATGCAGCGTGGACGTCACGGCACCAGCAAAATGGATCCATGGCCGACCTAAGAGGCAACTGTAGGCAGGCATGATATCCATGATATAGAAAACCGTATTGAACGTCTCTGGACCAACTTGAATTGGCAGGGTTAACTCTCCAAAGACGTGGCGCTTAGTCCCATCAAAGGCCTTCACGACCAGATCACTGGGCGTGCACAGCAATCCACGGGTATCCAATTTCATCAGTGCCTTCTTCGGAAGCACATTAAGCGAGGAACCCGTATCCACCAGGACATGCGACATGATAGTGCCTCTGCACTCTATCGAGACGTGCAAGGCACTATTGTGATCTCTTCCTTTAGGAGTCAGCTCTAGATCTGTAAAACCCAGCCCATTACCAGCATTAACATGGGCCACCACCTCTTCCAGTTGATTCACTGATATCTCCTGCGGCACATACGCAGCATTCAATACCTTCATCAAGGCGTTGTGGTGCGCCTCAGAACACAGCAACAAGTTAAGAATCGAGATCTTTGACGGAGTCTGATGATGATGATCTACAATCTTGTAGTCGCTCTTCTTGATTAGTCGCATGAACTCTTCAGCATCTTTAACTAGCAAATCTTTTTCTGCCCCAGAAGGGACCTCTTCAACAGCTTTACCTTTACCCTTATCCACAGCGTCATCCCGGACCACTTTCTCTGCTGCAACCTCTGCTGGCGCAAACACTCTACCGCTTCTAGTGATACCACTGACTCCGGTAAGATTCTGCACAGTCGATCCGAATGGCTCTAGCTCTATCTTCTGACCATTACAATAAACTTCGGCGCCGTAATGCCATGGAACGGCATTATTACTCTTGAATGGGATTGGTCCGGCCCTGGTGATAGTGATTGTAGGCGGACGGGGTGCTGAAATAGTGATAGGGTGACGAGGAATAGTAATGGTAGCAACTTCGTCTGCCTGCTTCAGCACGACTTCCCCTGATGCACTCTCAACGCTCCGGCTGAACTGTAAAATACCCTCAGACATCAGACTTTGGATACCTTCGATCAGCTGCTCACACCCATCAGGGAGTGTAGCACAAGCCATACATAACTCTCCGCATCCAGGAAAGAAGCCCTTCTTCAGCAACTTAGCCTTGACAAAACTCAACGGCGTCTTCAAATCTTTGACATCAGTCAGCAAGTCCGCACTCTCCTCAGTGATAACAGCATTCACTCCGCCCCCCTTATGATGAGGCATCGGGTTTTTGGTGACGTTGGGCACGCTATCAGAAAAGTTGATAACCTTGGCGTCCACCAAGTCCTGGACTTTGTGCTTAAAAGCTTTACAATTCTCAATCGTATGGCCAGGTGCCCCGGTGTGGAATTCACAAGTAGCATTAGCATCATACCCCGGTGGTGGTGCCCCTGTTAAGGGAGCCAACGTCCTCTTTTGAACCAATTGGAGCTGAAGCAACGTTTGCAAAAGTTGTGCATACGACATAGGTGGAGTTTCAAAATGACGGTTTGCCATAGGAGCCCGATTCTGATATTTCCTGTACCCCTGATTATTCTGCTGCTGCTGCTGCTGCGGAGCAGCTGGGATATTTATGCTAGCAATCTGAGGCTGAGGGCCTTTGCCCTTTCTCCGAGCATTAGTGACAGCGCTGGCATCTCCCTCTCGACGCTTGCCAGCGTAAGGTTTCTTACTACCTCCTCCAACTGAGGATGATTCGCCCTGAATTTTTCCGATCTTTATACCGTTCTCAACATGCTCGCCCATAGTGATGAGAGCCGAGAATGTTCCAGACATGCCACTGACCAGCTTTTCATAATAGATTCCAGGAAGGGTAGCCACGAACATTTGCACTAGCTCACGCTCAACCATCGGCGGTTGAACTCGAGCAGCCAATTCACGCCACCGCTGGGCGTATTCTTTAAAGCTTTCATTGTTCCGCTGTGAGAGATTCTGAAGCTGAACTCGGTTGGGAGCCAAGTCACTATTGTATTGATAGTGGAGGACGAATGCTTCTGCAAGATCTTTCCAGGTGCGCACAGTAGCGGGCTCCAAACCCAAATACCATTCGAGCGATGGACCAGAAAGACTATCCTAAAAGAAGTGCATCAGCAGCTTCTCATCGTCAGAATAGGCGGACATCTTTCTATAATAAGATCGAAGGTGAACACGGGGGCAAGTAGTACCCTTATACTTCTCGAAGACAGGCACCTTGAACTTGTGAGGTACTTTAAAGTCAGCAATCAACCCGAGCTTGGACATGTCAACGCCCAATGTGTTCTGATTTTCGATGTCTCTCATCTTGTCTTCCAGCGCCTTGAACCTGAGTCGAGCTTCAGCATTCAACTCTGCTTCTACACCTCTCTGAGAGAATACGTCATCCTGATGGTCCTCCAGCCACGGTTGAGGCACCAACAGATTTCCTGTACCAGCATTGCCGTTGACCGGCCCTATGTTAACATTGGCTCCCATACTACCATTGCCGACGCCCGCCGCATTGAGTCCGAGATTGGTCATCAGATTGCCGTTAGCACTGCCGTTGCCCCCGGCAACAGGAACAACATTCTGTGGAGCATCCACTGGAGGAGGAGTAGGCACGGCCCCGCCGTGAAGTATGCCATTACTGTCAACCCTGGAGATTAGAGGTTGAACTAAAGTGCGAAGCTGGTCCTGACCGTTAGCGACTACTTGCATCAGCTCCATAAAACGATCCATCCGTTCACGGAGCTCTTGAACATCTGACTGCACCTGGTCCATTATCCTTGTCTGATTAGCGCGAGTTGAGTAGCGATGGATGAGTTTTTGATCAATCCTGGAGATCGAAAGCAGCTCGGAACCTGTGTACCTGAAAAACCTGTCAACATTAAAGGTTAGGAAAAGCAACAGAATGTATGTCATGCAAAGTGCTTTATGCAGATGTATGCGTGTGTCTGTGTGCTTGAGAGATTTCCCCCGATCCTGGCGCCGTAGTACCAGTGCTGACAATAATAAGGAGGGGAATCTGGGCCCAATCATGGAAACAGCAATCTCACATATACACAGGAAGCCTATATCATTAGTGATAGTCAATTCCGACACATCTAGGATCGAGAACTCGTACGCAATAGTCTTGCTGTAATAACACAATAAGAGGCGAGAGATCCTGGATCGGGGAAACGGTACCTGTCACAGACACACGCCAATGGAATGCGAATGATTATGCAAACTAATGCAAAATGCAGGCATGCAGCAATATATCTAGGTGGCTGCTGTGGAGATTCGGTATCAACAGTCACTGATGAGAAGGAAACCCCGGTGTAAAACCACGGATCTGATCTGCTGAGAATAACCATCTGATAGGATCGAGATCAAAATTCTGCCCTGACAAGAATAGGTGCCTGATAATAAGGATCCCGGGTGCAATATCAAGGAATATCTGAAGTCTTCAGACCCCCAAACCAAGATCTGCCCTATCAAGAACAAACACACAGCTGCTGATGAGATCTTCAGACCCCACTCAAAATTTGCCCTATCAAGAACAAACACACAGCTGCCGATGGGATCTTCAGACCCCACTTAAAATCTGCCCTATCCAGAACAAACCACTGATAACAATATCCTGA
Organism: Lathyrus sativus; assembly: GCA_963859935.3. Classification (NCBI taxonomy): domain Eukaryota; kingdom Viridiplantae; phylum Streptophyta; class Magnoliopsida; order Fabales; family Fabaceae; genus Lathyrus; species Lathyrus sativus. The sequence goes on along the minus strand of OZ012739.1, from coordinate 49,560,160 downwards.
TCGAAACCTGCTCTATCAAGAACAGACAAACACCCGATGATAAGATCCTCTGATCAAACCCTTGCTCTTTCAAGAACATATCTGCAACTGAGAACCCAACATAACTGATTCACTGTCAAGAAAACCAGGTAGTCTGCAGGTCAAAGTTTCCTGCAATATCCCGACCCCACTCACAGGTATGGACCTAATCCACGGACAAAGATACGGCATCCTATGCGGTCATCAACGTCACTGACTTTCATGAGTGACGATACGATTCCCAGAAGGAGTGGCATCATCAAGTCATGAAGAGGCCTCACTTAGCTGACTTCCAAATGATCGGTCCCCAGAGTCGACAATCCTCACGTCTGGACTCCCCTCAGATCCTCAGGACCGGAAAGGAGCACCTCTGCAAGAATCTCGTCTGAGCGCAGATTTTTGTAGGGAACTGTGCCTGCTCAGCAGACAGGTTCATCTACTACTTCTCCGCAACTATATCTAGGTGTGTACTCAAGCCCAGGTCCGGCTTCTCACTCATAGTAACATCCCTCTCCCACAGCAGCACAGATAATCATATCAAACTGGAAATAAAATGCGGGAAATAAAATGCGGGAAGTAAAAATGCGATAAATAAACGCAACCCATCAAGCAAACGCACAAACGATAGGATTGACTCTCATAGGGAACCGGAGAACCAGAGATTCTGGATTCATCTCCCCAGCAGAGTCGCCAGCTGTCGCTTGCGCGAAAATAAGGTGCCGGCATGACAGAAGAGTCGCCACCTTTCGTTATTTATCCCTCAGAGCGGGAAAGGAAACGATCGGAAAAAACCTGACGAATAAGGGTAAGACAAGGTCGTCGCAACCATTGTCTGGATTCGGGAGTCGGTTATGCAAGGGGAAGGTATTAGCACCCCTCACGTCCGTCGTACTCGACGGGATCCTCGCTTGTTTGTTTACTTGGACGGGTTGGTTATAATCTATCTACCTATCAAGGCTGGCTGAAAAAGAAAAGAAAAATGACTCGGCAAAGCGTCGCACTTTATGCCTACGTATTCTCATCAGAGAATGAGAAATCAGAGTCAACGTAGTTCGCCTAACTACGGGGGAAGATGGGGAAGGTTGCTCGCTAGGACGTCGCATCCTATGCCTACGTACTTTCATCTGGTATGAAAGATCAGAGCTCACGTAGTTCGGGTAACTACGGGTTATCTCCTAAAAGAAGTGTTTTTTATTGTGTTTGCGATCTCAACCGCACTAGAGACTATGACCTGAGAGTGAATGCGTCGCATGTCACCCAAAGGGTACCATACTAAACATCCATCCTCATATGGCTTAAGGCTCGTAACGTACGAAAGAAATCATTCATGATTACTGTATTTTAAACTGATTTGAGATGAGAAGAGAGCAGGCCCAACTAGGAGGGAGACTATCAAGTCCTATTGTTGTCATGCCATGGATTCATCCTATGGTTGAGGCTTGAACAGGGAACTCCTAGATGTTGTCATGCATAGGTTTCAACCTAAAAGTCTATCATCAAATCCTTATCAAAAGAAATGAGAGTCCTAAGGGATCATGTCAATGATACACCAAAACAGACAAAAGCCTCAGCTTTAAACAGTAAAATGCATGCAATGCAAGTGAGGGAGGAAATGTGTGTGGGGCTTCAGCCTCCACAAGCTCGTCTCGACCTCAAGCCAGTCATGAAATAACATTAATCATACTGAAAATAAACAACATGCTATCAAGCAATGAACAGATAAAAGAAATGAAGTGCCATCAGGCAAACAAAACACATGCTTGAGAAAGAAAGAATCTACTCTCTAATCCTAATCCTAAGACAGAACTCTAATCAAATCTAAGCAAAGCCCTAAAGCAAAACCCTAAACAAGAGAAATCAATCCCAGTCTTCAAGCTTCAAAGCAAGCTTACCAAAGAAAGGGAGCTAAGTAGGCAGACTCATAGTGTCTTCCTCAGGAAAGCACTAGGAGGTGTATACTCAAGAATCATATCCTATGTGGCTCAACCACTGTGATCAGTTTACATTCCTCCTCAGGAGAAATTAAACTCACAAGCAGGCTCCAACATCACTGGATACTTAGGAAATCCTATCTGAACTAGTGGAACTAAATGAATAGACCCATAGGACCTTCCTCAGGAAAGTACTAGGAGGCTTCCACTTAGGAGTTGTATCCTATGTGGCTCAACAACTGTGATCAGTTTACATTCCTCCTCAGGAGAAATTAAACTCACAAGTTGGCTCCTACATCATTGGATACTTAAGAAATCCTAGATGAACTAATGGAACTAAGTGAATAGACCCATAGGACCTTCCTCAGGAAAGTACTAGGAGGCTTCCACTTAGGAGTTGTATCCTATGTGGCTCAACAACTGTGATCAGTTTACATTCCTCCTCAGGAGAAATTAAACTCACAAGTTGGCTCCAACATCATTGGATACTTGAGAAAGAGGTGAGAAGAAAGAATGAAAGTTATTCATAGTGCCTTCCTCAGGAAAGTACCATGAACTTCCTTCAACCCTCGGGATCTCAAACCTCACAGACAGGGAATAATCCAAGCTCTGGGTCTCTGAGTCTTGATCTACAATCTTCTCTTCCATGCTCCTTCAACAAGCTCTTCAAGACAACACAAGCCCCACAACAAATTCCCCACAATAAACCCCAGAGATGAACAGATAACCACAGAGCAGACAAAATCAATAGTCAACTTCAGAAAATACCTAAAAATACTAAACCAAGGGGGAAAAATCTATCAATTATTCACAAGGGTCTACAACATCTATCCATAACATTCACATATGCCCCTACCCAAGAATCAAGACAAAACTATCTAAAGAAAATGAATTTCCTTACCTATGCATAACATAAACCCTAATTAGGATACCCTAATGCTACCCTAATTAAACTAATCAAATTTTAATCTAAAAATCAAAAATTAAATCCTATGGGGAACTATCACACCAAAAAGAACGAATTAAAAATCCTAAGGGAAAGTCCTAAAAGAAATTCTACAAAATTGGATACCAAACTAAACATATTAAAAAGCTATTAAAATGAAAAATATACTAAAAATATGAAAAGAAAATAAAATGGAAATTTTATTTATCTATATTTTTCTAGACAAATTCACTAACCTATAGAAAAAACAAGAATTAAAAAACATTCAATTTTGGATTTTTTATGAATTTTATAAAGTGCAAGAAAATTAAAGGAATTAAAAAAATAAAAGAATTGAATAAAGGGGAGGGGGTGCTAGAAGCAGGGCACGCTTAGTTCATTATCCATGTGGGCCAGATACGGTGGGGTGCAAGTAGCATTCTGGATAAGCCCACTACTCAATCAGAAACCAAACTAAAAGAACTCGCGCGTTGGAGGTGCATTTAGCAAGATTTTTCACGTGTTGAACCAAATGGGCCTGATGGTGGGTGTGTGGAAAGCAATTCATTGCTGAGCCCATGTTCACTAACTAAACAAAACGACGCGTTTCACTTCTTTTAAAATTCCCTCCGCTTTTGTTTAAATCTCAGCCGCACGATGAGTCTAATGAGTCAATTATAGTGGAATGATCCAACGGTCGTGCATCATCGTCCCCAAATAATTCTAGGGTTTTCAGAAATCGTGCCTTCATGCAAGGACTTCTCCTGGCTCGTTCTCTCTCCACACTTGACGAAATTCAAAAATTCCAAAAAGGAAAATGATCTACTGATTACAAGGAACAAAACTGCACGCGTGATTTTCATTAATTCTCCTTGAATCATTCAAACAGAAAGCTTCAAAGCTTGGGTACCACCTATTTTTCCTGAGATCAACTCTTCTAAAACTCAAATCCAATGATGCATTCATGTTCCTTATACTACCCTAACCCTTCTAATCCACAGTATGACCATTAATACTCCATACACGAACTGTTCTTGAAACTGAAAGAAGATGGGGTCTGTTGTGGAACTTCATATAGAGCTCTATAATTCTCAGGGAATGGTCTACTATCCTAACATAACAATTCTATACCTAAAGAACTAACAGAAACCACATAAATAAGGAGAAAGGGAGAAGAATCCCAACCTGTCAAGAAGTGATGGTGAGTGCTCGTGGAGATGGTTTCAGAGCTTTCAATTGGTGCCAAACACTCCTCTAATGGAGAGAAACTTTCTGTTTGCAAGAGTTTTGAAGAAGAAAGCTTGTGGTGGAAGAAATCCCAAGTTGCTTGATCTTGAAGGAAGCTCTTCAATGGCAATTTCTCTCTCTCTTTCTCCTCTTAATTCTTCAACCTTGACCAACCTCTTACTCATCATGATTCACTCTTTTTATAATGATCCGTGGAAACTTCTAGATTCATCTAGAAAGTGCTAGAAAAGCTTGAAAATCTCATGTGATGATAAGTGGTATATCTCATGTATCATGCCTTATGCCTTGCAAATTGGCTTTAAAATCTCATCATAAGAGATATTGAGAAGATATGAGCAATTACAAGCCTTTTTCTTGCCTTGTGTTAAGATTTCCAAAGGTGCCTTATAATGCAAGTAACAATATTACAAAGCATGTCCCATTTGAAAGCCTCAAATGAAAATTGTGCTTAAACCAATGTTCTCAAAATGATGTTTCCAATCAAAATGATATATTGGATGACCTATTTTGGATTCATAGATCTTCCAAACCAATTTTCACTTTCAACTTTTTAAACTTATAAGCCATTTTTAGTTCAAATTTACCAAACTTTGTCATTCCATGCTATGAGCTTTTCCAACAATTCATGACCTTATTTCTAGGCTTAAAATGCCATTTTGAACAACTATCATGTTTTGAGTTTTTCCATTTGAGGCTTGGAAATGGGAGATATGGCCTTTGCTTAAAATGACCTATAACTGCCAAATGACCAAAATACCCCTGTCTTGTCCAAACCATAAGTTGAGTTCCACAAATCCTATCAAGGACTTCTACCACTCAAATTAAAGCTAAGGAGATGCTATTCAACATTCATGTTGACTAAGAGATCATAGGAATCATCCTACTAGGGCAAAAGTTGTCTGCAAGTTGGGTGACTTTCAAGGACCCAGATTCACACACCTCAGTTGACCTGTAATTTGTCAAAACCATAACTTGAGCTCTGCAACTCCTATCAAGGACTTCCACCACTCAAATTAAAGCTAAGAACAAGCTCTAAAACATTCATGTTATGGGGAAGATGAGATATCAATCACATCTAGAGCTAAAACTGCCTGGAAGATAGGGATCAAATTAGGGTTTTTTCACTGACAATCCTTGGAAACCCTGACTTGAAACTTCTCAAACTCCTCAATCATGATGAGTTGGTCTAGGAATCATCTTTATAACATCTCTATGCATCATTCCATGATCTCATGGCCCTTGGATTAGGTCTCAACCTTCTCCAAATTTTCAGTTATCCTAGGGTTGACCCAGTCAAAACCCTAATTCTATCATTCATGGGTGAATCTTCTAAATTCTTGCATAATGACCTCTCTGGGCTTCATGATGGCTTTCAAGACATCTCATAGGCTTTCTCAAAACATCAAGTTCATTCTCAAAGTCTCAGAATCATCTGAGGAGCACCCACAACTCTCAAGCTATGAAGCACACAACCCTGGTTTCAACCAATTCCTCTGAGGATCTCTTGAACTGTCTGATGAAGGTATCAACTTTCAAACACTCAGTGAATAAATAATTGTTGGTCAAATTTTGGGGTGCAACACCTGTTGTTTTCCCAGGTTCGAGGTTGAGTGGGACTCCCATGCCTCGCTTGTACTGTTGCATTGCATGCATTTTACTGTTCACTATATATCTGTTTCTTTTCCGTTTATCCCCTGGGATCTCTGATTTCCTCTATGCAGGAGGGAATTATGACAAACATAAGGATTCTTATCCATGCATGACAACATTAGGTAGTTCTGATTCCCATTTTCAACCCTAGGCTTTTTAGAGCTTCTTTATCTTCTTATCTCAAAACAACTCAAAAACACAGTAATAAGGTTAATCGATGTCGTACGTTACAAGCCTTAAGCTATTTGAGAAAGGGTTGCTGGAGAGCTTCTTTCCAGTAGTCAGGCTGCCTAGTGTGGTACCCTTTGGGTGACACACGACGTAGTCACTCTCAGATCATAGTCTCTAGTACGTCAGAGATTGCAAACAAACTAAAAAACAGTTCTTGTGTAAAAGACTGAAAACAAACATCAAGGTGTCATTTTTGTCCGCTTGGATTCTTAATCAGAAGAAAGCCTTTTCAGAAAGATAAAAAACAGTCAGACAAATCTGTGTCTTCCGTGGCCCGAACTACATTTGCTCTGATCTTTCATGCTGTATGAAAGTATGTAGGCACAGGATGCTGTATCCTAGCGAGCAACCTTCCCCTCCTTTCCGTAGGTAGGCGAACTACGTTGACTCTGATATCTCGTTCCAAACGGGAATACGTAGGCATAAAGTGCGATACTTTGCCGAGTCATTTTATTTTCTTTTAACCCCAGACCTGTAGAGTAGATAGAATAACAATCCGTACTAGAAAACACACGTGGATCCCGTCGAGTACGACAAATGTGAGGGGTGCTAATACCTTCCCCTTGCGTAACCGACTCCTGAATCCAGGATTTGGTTGCGATGACCATTCTTTTCCTGTCTTTGCGGTAGGTTTACTTCGAGCGTTTCCTTTCCTTCCGTTGGGATAAATAACGCACGGTGGCGACTCTTCTGTTTAGCCGGCGCCGATTTTCGCAGTAGCGATACCAAGCACAGGTTGAGTACCTTTGGAGATAGATGAATTGTTTGATCCCAAGCACAGGTTGTGTACCTTTAGAGATACATGTATTGTTTGATTCTAAGCACAGGTTTTGTACCTTTGGAAGATGTATTGCTATCCCAAGCACAGGTTGAGTACCTTTGGAGATAGATGAATTGTTTGATCCCAAGCTCAGGTTTCGTACCTTTGGAGAGGTATTGTTTGATTCCAAGCACAGGTTTCGTACCTTTGGAAGATGTACTGTTTGATTCCAAGCACAAGTTTTATACCTTTGGAAGATGTTTGTTGCCATCCTGAGCACAGGTTGTGTACCTTTGGAGATGTATACTTTGAATCCCGAGTTCAGAAATTCCGAGAGACTAAAGTGGTTGCATTTGCATGAATTGTTCTATATCCTAATGTTTTGAGGATATTAGTTTTTGATCCTAAGGTTTTGAGGGTCTTCGTCCAATCCTAATGTGTTGAGGGTTGTGTCTCTTCTATATCCTAATGTATTGAGGATGTTCAGCTTTCGTTCCTAATGTTTTGAGAGCCTGGGTACAATCCTAACGTGTTGAGGGTTGTGTCTCTGTTGTATCCTAACGCTTTCAGGACTTTAGCTTTTGTTCCTAAAGTATTGAGGGATATATTTATGCTTCCTGTTTGCAGACCTGGTCGTCACCAAACTCTTTGAAAATCCAGTTCTTTCTAAATCCAGTGGTCACTGGCATTACTTGAAAACTAATCGTTATTATTCGGTCGTTACCAAATTCCCCAGCTTGAAGTCCTGTGTTTTATCAATATCGTTTGGGAATTCTCAATTGAAATTGGAACATCGACTTGGTTGTCACCATATCCCTAGGAAGTCTAACGGTATTTAGCACTTTTTAGAAACCAAACTCTGGATTGGTCGCCACCATATCCCCAGTAAGTCTAGTGGAAACTAGCACTGCTTGAAGCTATTTGTTGTTCTGGTCATCACCAGTCTCCCCAGTTGAAACTTTTGATTTTCTAGTCGAGTCTCGGAGAACTAGTGGATACTAGTTTCCCCGGCGCGTCTGGTCTTGTTTCTAACCTTTCCTGAAGATCCCGTTTGAACTCTTCGTTATAGGAAATTTTTTCATCTGGTTATCCCTAGTGAGATTCGTGTTTTCGTTCCATCTTTTCCCCGGTGAAGCTTCTTTTCCCCGGTGAAGCTTCACTTACCTAGTGGATTTTGTTCCCCAACAAAGTTTTCCCCAGTGGGTTTCTTCCCCAGTGTGGTTTGCATCTCTTTTCTTTCATTTCCCCAGTGAAGAATTATTATCTTCCCCGGTGGACTTCCTCATCTGGTTATTCCCAGTGAGGTTCGTATCTCCCTTCCCCAACGAAGATGTGTCTTCCCTGATGGAATTTGTGTCCCCTGCGTGAAAGATTTCCTTGAACAAGCATCTTCAGTCATGTCTGAACTATCTTGCTTACTTGATCTTGAATCTTTCCACAGTGTGTTGGGTCCCCGTGAGTGGTTACTCGTTGTATTTCCATTCTTTTATATTTGCTCGTGTGTCTACATCCGTCTTGCATTCAAGCATCATATAACATCATTTAGATTCATGGCATATTGGCAGTCGTCCTTTTGCATATCATCGGATCTAAGGGACAAAATTTCTGGTTTGCTATATTTAAATACCTTTCACTATGATTCTATGAGGATTGTCATCTCTCATTACCATCTAGTAAAGATATTTAAATATGGGCATCTGTTGCACCCCAAATTTTGACCCCTTAGATCCTCATCATCATTATATGATCATATTCGTTTGATTAACTAACCTTAACCCATTTTTAGTTTATCTTTGTTAAGATGCAGATGAATTAGGGTTCCGTACCGTCAAAATCGAGGCTTCAGTGGTTTGATCAATCAATGTTTTGGATTGATCCAACTTCAAACAAGATCAAGGTTAATACATTGGACCAAGAATGAGTGCAATTTGAGGTGGTCACCCGGGACTTGAGAACAGTGCAATTTGAGATACCCCATTAGGGTTTCCGATTAGGAAAAGTCATATTACACCTCCCCATAAAATTTCATGACCATTGGATCAAGGGTTAAGAAGTAATTGCAAAAATCGGGAATTAGGGTTTCGAAAGGGGCAAGACCATAACTCCTCAACCACACATCCAATTGAAGTGGTTCAAAGCTCATTAGAAATCTCTTGACAAATCCTACAAAAGCCTCAAAGTGGTCCATGATCAAAAAATGCATAGAATTGGAGTTATAGCAAAATTCATTTTTGAAGGGGAAATGACTTAGAAAATTTCTAAGTTATTTAACACTTGTAAGTGGTTTTTTCAGAAACTTTGAAGGGGTTTTCAACCTAGTTCCACCAATAATTTGGAAATTCCCAAAACATGAAAGTTGTAGAGCTACTTAAGGGCTTTCCAAATTGTGGTAGAACGCCTCAATAGCATGTTTGAGCAGGAAGTTATGCACCATAGAAGTTGGGTCTGTCATACTTGGAACCACTTTATCAAAGTTTCTCAAAACTGAATTTTCACAACTTGAGTCATTCTCCACTCTTGGATTATGTTACAAAATGATAATATAAGGTATGGATGAAGAGAAAACCAGAAGGGAAGTTGGTTTGATGAACATTGCAAGTTGATGGCATGTAGACATTATTTTATTCAAATAATAGGAAGAAAGAGAAACTTTTCAAGACATGTGGCAGCTGCAGTCCCCTACTTCTCTAGCATCATCTCAGGTCACCTCACTCCCTCATATCAGTTGGTTTTCTTCTGCATTGAGCCATGGAGTTGATGTGAAGATGGCTGCCACTAGATTTGGCAAGATTTTCTTCACAAATCTCCCTCCAAAAGTAGTAAATGACCAAGGCTACCCTCACTCTTGCTTGGCTATAGATAGAGGCCTCCTCTATGAGCTCAAACACACCAGAGTAATCTCAGAAAACCAGAGAAAACATAGCTCTCACTCTCCTCTCATTCCTCAAGAACTTCAAAAAAACTCCAAAACCCTCCATTTTCACTAAAAAACTGTCTTGAGCAAAACTCTGCTCAAGACTAGTTCCATCACTTCCAAACCTCTAAAAAGCATCCACACAAACCCTAAATATGATATAGAAGGTTTCTATACCTTCCAAACTCTTAAAAATACCATTTTGCCAAAAGTCAGCTTTGACACTAAGAAAGTTTGACCACCACCCTCAAAACTTGCCAAATCCTTGCACAAGCTGATTCTTGCTATCCCAAACATCAACACACCTCACATATGACATATTACAACTGTATAAAGCATTGAAAACCAACTGGAAATCCCCTAACTCCAACTGTCTTGAAGTTTGGTCTTGTTGCTTCAAGAGGAAGTAAGCTTCATATCATTGCAAAGGAAGGAACATCTCTGGGTTTCTAAGCTTTTTAGCTTGTCCAAGGCTGGTCAACAAGAGGTATGTGATGTTCTAACTATCTCTAAGTCATACATTGTCATGTATTATCATTTTATGGTGATTTGTGTAAAAATATACCATGGCTGCCCTATTATGTTTCCTTGTCAAGAATCCTAGTTTTATGTTCATAATGCTTGTTTGTTTTGTAAAATATTTTATCATTTGTAAATGATATGTGGATGTTAGATTGTAAGTTTGTGTCTTGATACCATGTTTAGGCTTGTTAGTGATATTTTGGTCATTTGGTAGCTTTAGGATCCAACCTTGAGAAAGTAGTGTGCTTTCCCTATAACTATGAATTTGGCTCACTATTAGGATAGGTAGATGACTTGTAAGTTACTCATAGATCCCCCCTGCCCTTGATCATGTTTGAATCAATGTGGCAATTGTTTGTGCTCATATGTTATTGTGATACTAAAAATTGTATGTTGGGCTATTGTGATTACTACTTTGTATCTCAATTGTTCTAAGTCATTTGTTTAATACTTACTTGATCAAGCTCATAATGTTTGTTTTGGTGGAAATGTGAGAAGCATGAAGTTTTGAACTTTAGGGCTGTCTTGTAAGGCATGTGTGCTTTTGCTGTCCAATTTGATTCAATATGTCATTCTTTGATTTAATGAGTTTTTGCATAACTTGAGGTTGTGAACTCATTTGTTTATCCATTTCAAGAGTGTGTATGTTGTTGTTATGCTCAAAATCTGTCTAGAGTCCAATTTGCTATGTCATGCCTCAAACTTTTTCATTTTTCAAATACCATGAGGTCAATACATCATTTTCTGTTTCAAGCATTGTTTATATGATTTGTGTGCATTAAATCTTCATCATATCCATTTAAAACTTGTGCACAATCTCATTTTTTCCAACTGTCATGGTTTTGCTTATTGTATGGTCAAATTGTTATTCTTGCATAACATAAGTTTCCAAATGCCAAGTTCTATTTTGATAAAAGTTTCATTCATTTTCTGAGTTAAACCTCATCTGTTAGCATCATCATCATGTGTACATGTCCTCTGTTGCATGAAATACATCTTGGCCTTTAAAATGCCCTGTTGAGTTGAATACCTTGCCTAGGCAGATTTTCATTTTTTTGAACCAACACACCAATTCACATACCACTTTCTGTTTCAATTAATTTCTAATTGATCTATGTGCCTAATATCATTCCCTTACTTATTTTAAATGTGTGTGTGATGCCAAAAACTCCCATCTGTCATGAACTGGCCAGCTGCCCTAACATGTTGATGTTTGTGCATTTTTTGAGCCTCAATGTGCTTCCTTTTGTGTGATGTTGATTTGAATTGGTGTGTAAGCATAGACATGTCTATCATCATATTTATAATGTGTGTGGATGTTTATTTTGGTTTGAAACTCATCAATTGGAAAAATACCCCCCTGCTGCCACATTCTTGCTAAAACAGTTTTTCTCACCAAATGTGCCACAACATTACCAAATTGTTATTCTGTTTCCACATGCCTAATCTATGAGTTGTAACTCATCCATATGCTTGGTTCTAAGATGTACACATGTTTGGTTTGGTCTGAGCTTGCCTATATTTTCATTTCACCACTCAACTTCATTTTGAACCAAAACTGCCAAGAACACATACCAAAACCATGTTCACTTACACAATGATCAATCTCAGAGTGGTAACTTATTTGGCCCTATATTTGTGATGTATGTTTGAGTTTGTTTGTCCATTAGAGCTCTTCTTCTTGCATTTGAACTATGCTTGCATACCATTAACTGTCCAACTATTTTGAAACTTTTCTTTTTACAACTTATGTCACAAATTGCAAATCATGAGTCACTTTGTATTTAGGTTGGATTTTGGACTTCATCTGTTTTGAAACTTCATATATGTTGTATTTAGAGTGTGTGAGGACATTCAATTTGATTTAAGCATGAGCAATTTGAACTGTGGCTTTGAAAATGCATGTCAATTCACCAACATTGCAGCTGTCATAGGCTTTTGAAATTCATTTGGTTTGTAAGCTTCTTTATGGTTTATACACATCTTATATGTTGCTTTGAGTATGTATGTATGTTTTCTTCACTCCAATTTGGCCTGTTTCACAAATTCACAATCTCACTTGCAATATTTTGATTTTCATCTCATTTGCATATGATAGTTGGACTTACACCTCATAAGCAGTTGGTTTGAATGCATGAACATGATATGTATGATATTTGAATTGTGTTTGAGCCTTTTCCCTAACCATATCATGACTGGTTTAACCTTTTGCTTCATAAATGCATTTTTCATCAAAATAGCAACCACCATCGTGTGTTTTAGTTCAAGACATGTTTTCGAAATTCCACCTGGACCATTCTCTTCCTTGTTTAAAAACACCCAAAATTGATCTAAGGTTTGCTTGATTTGGTTGAGAAATGAGTGAGTTGGATATCAAAACACATTTGTGAACTTGCCTTGTTTTGCTTCATTTTGTGCCCAGAAATTTAACACACCAAGCCATATATATTTATGGGGGTGGCTATATCAACGGATGTATAGCCACCCCAGTGGTAGAAGCCTAGCCCATAAACACGTCTATCATTGCCTGAACCTGGGTTCGATCCCTGAGGAGGATCAACCCTTTTGTTTTTTTTTCCTCTTTTCATATTTTTCATGTTTCACCTTGTTTCTGCCTGGATAGCGCGCGCGTGTGTGCTCTAGTGACCAGGTTACTTACCTGCAAGCTGGAGGGCGTGGGTTCGACTCCCACCCCTTGCATTTTCTTCAAATTTTAACTCATTGATTATTGTTTTGTGCATTTAAAATCATGAAACTTTAAAAAATCACAACTCTCTCATTTTTCATCCTATTTTGCTCATTCTTTTTGCATTGTGTTTGTTATAATATATACTTTTATATGATGTGACAATATTACTTGTTTTCATAAATTGTGATATATTTTGCCCATGTGGAAATTTATTCCTTCATTATGATTGTGATCCTACTTGCAGTTGATTTCCTTTGAGCATGTTTGAATTTCTTGTGAGATGTTCATTCCCTTTGTTAGTTAACATGCTAGGGTACCCCCTTTAGTTGTCACCATAATCTTGTCTCATTTATTCCTCCTAAATTATGAGGTTAAACTAATTTACTTGTATTTGATTGTCATCAAATACATATTGTTGTTACACTTGATATATCTTGAAATTATAACATGTTTACTTTCAAATTCTGAATTGGTTACATGGTTGTAACTTTCATCTTTTCCAATCTTTGTTAAGATATGTTGTCTGCTTTGTTAAGATCCCTTTCCATCTTTGTTACGATGTTTCCCCATCTTTGTCACGATTTGTTCTGGTTGTGACCATCTGTCTTAATTGAAATCATTAATATTGTAATACTTGCTTTGGTTGTGACCATTTATCGTGATTGAAATCTTTGCCTGATATTGTAATATCTTAAATGCTTGCTTTGGTTCTAACCATTCATCCTGATTTAGATCCTTACTTATTATAATATGCTTGATCATTCTTGGTTGTAACCATATCCCTTATATTCATCATGTGTGAATGTTTATGCTTTGTTAAGTTTACTTTCCCCAAGTGATGGAACTCTTTAGTTCTCATCCAAGTTGCGTCATCTTTTCCCTTCTAAAGGAAAGTCTCTCTATTGACCCTTGGGTCATAGATAGCTTATTAAACTCATAGGTCTGGATAGAACCTTCCCCTCTTTTTGGTCTGGATAGAACCAATAGGATTTACACTCATAGGTCTGGATAGAACCTTCCCCCTTTTAGTCTGGATAGAACCAATAGGATTTAAACATCATAGGTCTGGATAGAACCTTCCCCCTTTTGGTCTGGATAGAACCAATAGGATACTCTCATAGGTCTAGATAGAACCTTCCCCTCCTTTTGGTCTGGATAGAACCAATAGGATTTAAACTCATAGGCCTGGATAGAACCTTCACCCTCTTTTGGTCTAGAAAGAACCAATAGATCCTTATTCTGTAGTTCGGGCCTGAACTACAACCGCTCTGATTTCTCATTGGACAATGAGAACACGTAGGCACAAGATGCGATATCTTGACGAGCAACCTTCCCCCTTTCTCCTACCTTTTAGTCTGGATAGAACCAATTGATCTCACAACATAGAACTTTAGGATAGAGTTTGGTTAACTCTATGTAAGAATCATGGATATGATTACTTACTTCCCTTTCTTGAGAGTTCAACATAGATCTAGAGAGTTTTGTGTGAAACTCAACACAAGCACGGATATGTTTTTTCCCCTTTGAACCTTGATCATAATCAAGTGTTCTTCAACCTTAGTGAGGTGAACTATGATTGCTTTGATTCTATCCTAGTTAGGATACGTAGCCAGAGGACGCGACGTCTTTGCGAGCAAACTTAGAAACTATCTTTAGGTTTTAACCTACACCTTTACCCAATCCCAATCCTTAGCAAACATTTAGCCAACTTAGCATGCAATCAAACAAAAGGTTCCTGTAGAGTACTACAGATGTTTAGGATGTGAAATACCTACCCTATGTATAACCAACCCCCGACCCCCGAATCTCTTAGCGTTGTTGTTACATTGCGCAAAAGGTTTTTTCTTTATTTAGACCTTTCATTTGGATAAATTAAAGTCCGGTTGTGAATTTAAGAATTAAGATTCAAGTTAATCAATAGCTTGGTATCACGATTCTCACCGCAACACCAGACTCCAGTGAAGACAGTGTGGTGTTCAGACTTTGATGGGTATATTTGTGATATTTTCCCTCCGTCCGTTGAGTATCCATACTCCGGTCGATGTCGTTGAGTATCTGGACTCCGACAAATTTCCAATGTGTGATGTACTTCTTAGCCTTGTATGGTATCCAGACCATGGCAGTTCGTGATGCGGTCAACTTTATTCGTTGAGTATCCAGACTCCGGCAATTTGAAACGGTATTCTTAAAACTTCAGCGGTATCCAGAACCTAATGAGTGTTTCTTCATCCATTGAGTATCCAGGCTTCGGTCAATCTTCATTGAGCATCCAGGCTCCGACTTATTTCGTTAAGCGTTCAGGCTCCGGCTTCTCCGTTGAGTATCCAGACTCCGGCCAATTTCCAATATGTGGAAATTTCTCTTGTGCATTGAGTATCTAGACTCCGACAAATCTCCAATTCAGGATGAATTCCTTATTTTACATTGAGCATCCAGGCTCCGGTTTGTTACGTTGAGCATCCAGGCTCCAGTTTTTTACGTTGAGTATCCAGGCTCCGGTTTCTCCGTTGAGTATCCAGACTCTAGTAAATCCCTAGTGAAGTTACCTATTACGTTGAGCGTTCAGGCTCCGGATTTTTTGTTGAGCATTCAGGCTCCGGTTTGTTACATTGAGCATCCAAGCTCCGGCTATTACGTTGAGCATCTAGGCTCTGGTCCCTACGTTGAGTGTTCAGACTCCGGCAAACTTCATTGACTCATTTTGTTCGTTGAATATCCAGATTCCGGCAATTTGAAACGTTCCCCTTTAACCTGTACGGTATTAATACTATGGCACAGTCTTGATGGACGAATTCATCTTATTATTTTTCCCCAAGCCGAGTTACTTGGTTAAGTTTCTCCTTTCTCCCTGCCAGAGTTGCTCGGTTAAGCTTCTCTTTTCCCCAGCGGAGTATGTTTGTGATCAGAGCAGTTATCTCCGGAGGTTCTTATTTGTAGCGTTCAGGCTATCAGGAGCAGTCTCATGGTTACAGCGTTCAAGAACACATTCCAGAAGTTTAACAGGGTTCGAAACAGCAAGAAACAGGCAAACGGGCAGGTTTCCCTCCAAAAGGCGCCAGAATTCAAATTTTGAAGGTGTTAATCGGTTAACCTATATGGTTAATCGGTTAACCAATGAAAAATTAGCCCATATTCAAAAATTCAAAGGGGTTAATCAATTAACCTATATGGTTAACCGATTAACCAATGTGATTTTTGCCTCTGTATGTGATTTTTCAATGCAGAGCCATTTGGGGTCCAATTTTGGTCATCTGAAAATTCATTTTTACACTTGGGAAGGATCTAGAATCATTTTGAAATTTGGATTAGTCTTCAAAGTAATTTAATTCCCTCCAAAATCCCACTCCTAATTCCATTCCAAATTTTCCAATCCACTCTCCAAACCATGCTTTATATCCAAGCCAAAAGAGTACTTAAGTGATTCACTCCAAACCAAAAAAAAAACTCTCATAATTCCCATTTCAAATTCAGAATTACTCTCAATTCTCACTCAATTTCATTACTTCCAAAACCCTCAACAAAGCTCTTCATCCATTGAATTAATTGATTCTTCATTGGAATCCATTAATTCTTAAGCTTAAACCTTCATCTATCATCTCCATTGGATCAGTTTCTTCATTCAATTTTCGTGCAAATTCAGATCTGAAATTTGAAGTGAAGTTAGAAGTGATTATTTGAAGCAATTTGGCTTGATTTTGAAGGATCTCCATCTCTACTACAAGGATTATCTTGGATCTTGAAGTATTTCGGGTTTCTTGCTTCGATCTACTCATTTCCAACAAATCAATATTAACCGAAGCAAATCTCCGCTTCATAGGTTGGAAATTCTCGATCTGATTATGTTTTTAGCTTAATTGCATGTTCATCATGATGATTTTCATTTTTGATTAATTTGCTGCATTTTGATTCATATAATCTGTGTTGATGCTGTTTGGATCTGTATACATGTTGGAATTATGGTTTCCTGATTTAATTTCGTGCATGGCTTATTATGTGATCATTGGTATGTTTGGAGAAGTGATAAGCTATTGAAAAGTGATTCTGCTTTGTTGTTTTCTGCTGTCAGCACAGTGTTAATCGGTTAATGCATATGGTTAACCGATTAACCATCACAAATTTTAAGATTTTTCAAAGTTTTCACAGTGTTAATCGGTTAACGCGTATGGTTAACCGATTAACCAGTTCAAATTTTCAGATTTTTCAAACGTTAATAGTGTGTTAACCGATTAACCCTGGGGGTTAACTGATTAACATTGTGCTGGCAGGCATGTTTTGCTACTTTGTTTGATTGTTCGCATACTGTTTCAATTCGAATCTTCATAAATTGATATGATGCATTAGGAGTGAAATGTTTTTGGTGTTTGCCACTGTTTGTGCTTGGTTGATCATGATTTGGTTGATACTTGTGTTCATTTTCCACTTGGATGCATACTTATGGATATGGTTCAAAGTGATGACTCTTTGCATGTTTGTTTGTTTCCATCTATGGCTTTCCTTTCCATGTTTGCATCATTCTTGCATAGATGTTGAGGTCGAGATGAGCTTGTGGCGGCAGCTGCCCCACACATTTTTCCTCCCTCCCACCATTCTAAGTGTTGCATTTTCATGTTTGCCTCTTTAACTTGTGATTGAATTTACTTGGTACTTTCTTGTGCTTTTTGCCATGACCCCCATAGGGTTCCTAGTCCCTCCGTTTAGGATGGGAGTAGGAGAGACATTAGGTGTTCAATCCAAGCATGATAACATTAGGTAGTTCCCTTTTGTATCCCAACTCTAAGTCCACTTTGCATGACAACTTTTAGGATTGATTTAGTCTCCCTTTAGTAGGTCCTCTCTCTCCTCTCTTTTCTCATCTTCAAACACTCATAAAACACATAATAAAGAATAACAAATGTTGTACGCTACGAGCCTTAAGCTACTTGGGGAGTGGTGATTGAATGGCTTCCTCTCAATTGCCTAGAGTGTTTAGTGTACACCCTGTGGGTGATATGTGACGCATTCGCTCCTAGGTCATAGTCTCTAGTGCTTGAGTTACAAATCAAATTCAAAACACTTCTTCTCTAAAAAACAAAAAAACACTTCAAATATTTTTCATCCTTCGGGATCTTAATCGAGGAAAATCTTTTCAAATAAAAGAGTGTTGTTAACTCTTAGTTCTACCGCAAACGGTAACGCCTAAGTCTCCAATGGTCGAGTTGCATACACCAACTGCTAGAACTACTTGTTAACCCTACTCGGGCCTAAAAAACTTTTGAACCAACCTGTGGTCTTTTTAGCCCGAACTACGTTTACTCTGATTTCTCATACCAAATGAGAATACGTAGGCACAAGACGGCGATGTCTTGGCGAGCAACCTTCCCCCATTTTCTCCCGTAGTTAGCCGAACTACGTTGACTCTGAATTTCCCATTGCACGAGGGAATATGTAGGCACAGAGCGGCGATGCTCTGCTGAGTCTCTTTTCTTTTCTTTTTGTCTTGTGAGCCTTTAGCTAGATAGTTTAAACACACCCTTTTAGATAGACAACAAGCGTGGATCCTGTCGAGTACGACGGACATGAGGGGTGCTAATACCTTCCCTTTGCGTAACCGACTCCCGAATCCAGGACTTGGTTGCGATGACCTCGTGTTTTCCCTTTTTTGTTAGGTTTTTCCGATCGTTTCCTTTCCCTCTCTTTGGGGTAAATAACGAAAGGTGGCGACTCTTCTATTTTCTGCCGAGTGTTTTTCGCAGTTGCGACAGTATCTCAACAGCCTCCCAATTGCTTAGAGCGACCTCATCATGATACACCAATTGATCAACATAGTCGTCCTCAAAATCCTCCTTAATGATGTTGATTTGGATGCATCCACTGATGAGCACTTGGTTGATGGTCTTCGGTCGTCTCTTGGAAAACTCTTGAGTCTTGTCATGAGTTGGTTTGTAACCCTACCCTTGGCGGTTCTTCTTTACTCTTGCTTCCACTTCAATGACTTCCCCCCATTCTGTAGGAGTGCCATCCACCAATTCAGATTTTATGCTTTGAACTGATGCAAAAGATAGACTATTCTCAACCACAACTTCTTCGATCAACACGACATTAGCTATTTCTAAGGCTTGGAAAGAAGTTTCCAAAGCATCCTCATCAGCTTCAATGTACAGAAATGACGATAAATTTCTCACCATTAGATCCTCTTCTCCATGGACGACCACCAGTTTGTAATCCACTACAAATTTGATCTTTTGGTGAAAAGTAGAGGTCACTGTGCTAGTAGTATGGATCCATGGTCTTCCAAAAAAAACAACTGTATGTGGGATTGATATCCATCACTTAGAAGGTAATCTCGAATGTGTGAGGTCCAACCATAACAGGTAAATCCATTTCGCCTATTATCGTTCTTCTAGAATTGTCAAAAGCCTTAACAATCAAAGAGGTGGGCTTCATGTTAGCCCCTTTATATCCCAATTTAGCCAGCTTCCTCTTGGGTAACACATTCAAAGAGGAACCAGTGTCCACTAGGACCCTTGCCAAAGTGTCTTCCTGGCACTTTACTAATACATGTAAAGCGCGGTTGTGCATATGACCTTCGACAGGTAATTCATCATTGCTGAAACTTAAGGTATTACATGCAGTGATGTTGGCAATCACCGAATCAAATTTACCAATTGTTATCTCCTGGTTACATGGGTGTGTGCCAACAGTTTTTGTAATGCAGACCTGTGTGCAGGAGAGCTCAAGAGGAGAGACATGATAGAAATTTTTGATGGAGTCTGATGTAGTTGATATATGATTTTGTAGTCGCTTCTCTTGATAATCCTTAAAAACTCTTCGTTTTCCTCATTTAACACTTCTTTGGTTTTTGTAGGTTTCACAGGGATAGTTTCCTTGAGAGGGACCACAATTACCATAGGCTGGTAGATTTGATCGCTTCGAGTCATTTTGTTTGTACCAACAATATTAAAGACATCTTTATGTTTACTCTTCGTCTTTTCATTCTGAACTTCTTTACTGGATCTCTGATTCCTCCACGTGTCATCATATCTCCAAGGTACTTCCTTGGTACTCTTGAAAAAGAATGGTCTGGGTTTTTGAGCATTGACTGGCTTTGGTTGATTAGCCACTGGTTTGGCAGGTTTTTCAACATTAAACTCTGGTTTGAGTGTTGAATCTATTGAGCCAATATTTAGAAGATTGAATATGGGTACTTTTTCAGTCCCCTCTGGCATGTTGAAGATAGGGTCAATACTAATACCTCTTCCTTCTTCATTTGGCAGTAAATTTGCAAAAGTCTGTCATTTATCAATCTCTGGATGTCTTCTTAGAATAGAGTGAACCACATGGAATTCCCAACACATTCTTCACATTCTGAGTGGGTACTCTCAATCATACCGGCTTCGACTAATCTTCTGTGGAGAGCCTGGAGCAGAGTTTTGATTGCTGTAACATCAGAAATTACTATTTTATGTGTGTCTTCGAATGCCTTGATGCTTCTATGGTTAGGTAATGGTTTGTATTTGACATTGAGTTGGCGGTCCCCAAAGGACATAATCTTTTTCTCCATTAGCTCTCGGACAATATGCTTCAAAGCAAAGCATCCTTCTAGATCATGTCCAACACCCCCTTCATGAACGCACATCGGGTATTAGGATTATAGAATGGTGGAAGAGGATCTGATGGGGGTCCCATCTTTCTAGTGGTAATCAGACCTTATTGTACCATATATAAGTACAATTTGGTGTAGCTCATTGGAATTGGTGGGATATGCGGTCTTCCCGCTGGTCTTCTATTTTGTACATTTTGTCTAGGGATCAGAGCCCTAGGTTATTGTTGTTGATAGGCGGAGGTGGTGGGCACCTACTGGTAGCCTTGTTGATATGCGGGTGGCGATTGATTTGACTGGAAAACCAGAGTTTGATTGCCAAAGGTAGGCGTTTTGGCCGCTATATAGGGTTGTTGAGTGTACTGCAAAGGGTATGATGATTATTGTAGAAATTGTTGCTAACGCTGAGGTTTTCTGATCTAACCTCTTCTTTCTGTAGAAATGGCATTGGTCTCGCCTTCCTTCTTCTTATGAACATTTCTAAAGGACTTTTTAGTGACACCTCCACTCGAACTGCCAGCGATACTCGTCATCTTTCCATTTTTCAATCCCAACTCCACTTTTACTCCTACAGCTACAATGTCGAAGAAATCAGTGCTCACA
Organism: Lathyrus sativus; assembly: GCA_963859935.3. Taxonomy (NCBI): domain Eukaryota; kingdom Viridiplantae; phylum Streptophyta; class Magnoliopsida; order Fabales; family Fabaceae; genus Lathyrus; species Lathyrus sativus. Next base: position 49,539,090 of record OZ012739.1, on the reverse strand, counting down.
CTTCTAATCATCCTCTCATAGAATTTTGGTCTTACTATGTTTACAAACCAATCTGCTAGTTCTTTTTCATTCAGAAGGGGCTCCACTTGGGAGGTAGTTTCCCTCAAACGTTAGGCATATTCCTTGAAGGATTCAGAACTTTTCTGGGCCATACTTAACAATTGTCTCCAATTTGGTGCCAAATCCATGTTGCATTTGTAATGCTTGATGAAAGCATCAGTAAAGTCTTGAAAATTATGAATTCTAGATTGGTCCATGCTCAAGTACCACCTAACTGAAGCGCCTTTGAGGTTGTCTTGAAAACAGTGGATCATTAACTTATCATTTTCCACATAGGTCGCCATCTTCCTATAATACATGATTAAGTGGGTCCTGGGACAAGTAGCCCCCTCATTGTCGAAGATTGGGATTTTAAATTTTGGAGGAATCACTAATCCAGAAACCAAACACATGTCTCTCGCATCAGCCCTAAATATGCAATCACCTTCCATAGCCCTGATTTATCTTGCCATTGTTTCAAAATTTTCTATCATCTTCTCATGGCGTTCATCTCCTTCTTCCAACTGGTTAGGGATGTCAAAAACCTGATGTTGGTTGTTGAAGAACGGATGTGCCTATGTTTGCACAGGAGCTGGATTGTAAATAGGTTTAACATGAGGAAAATCACCATTCAAAAGAACAGTCTGCCGAGTAGTCTTCACAGTGACAAGTGGTGGTACAAAGATGTAATACCCCAAATTTTACCCTTACATTTAGTCAGCCATTTCGCATAGCATAGCATCCACTAATCACTAACCAGTCATGGAGTGTTGATTTTTTTTGCAGGAATCCAGTTCAAGGGCGTTTTGGTCATTTTACACTATTTTGGCTAATTCTGAAGAAAATCGGTCTTTAAGCCTCGAGGCGTTCAGAGCATGATACGTGGGACATTTGTCTACCATAGAAGTTGATTTCCTTCAAGGCATCAAGCTGGCTCGTTTTATTATTGGAAAATACCGGGAGTGTATCTAATGATTGGGTCGTTCATTTGTTCAGGGAGGAGTTTCGTTTCAGTTAACAACACGTTCTTTCGATATACATAACAGTGAGGATTTAGTTGAATTCACTTAGTTTTGATCAGGACTATGAAGAGAATAAGCATATGAGCCAGAACTTAAGTACCTTTGAATGTCATTCGTGAGTATTTATAATTTATAATTAGAAATAAATTTAAATGTTTGTGGATTTTTATTCACGAATGTTTATAATTTGTAACTAAGAAATAAATATAAATAAATTCAGGTTTATATGTTCATAGATATTTAAGAAGTAAATGAGTACTTTTTGAATTTTTATTTCATAAAGTATTTAATTTACAAAAGAGTGACTCAAATAAACTTTGAATTCTAATTCATGAATCATTGTTTGAGTTTACAAGGAATTACATTCACAAAGGAGTATCTCTACTCTAAAAAGTCCTAAGTCCTAAAGAATTCTAGGTGTTCTTCATGATGTCCCTTTGAGTTTCTTCACGAATCTCTGATTGACCTGCACAACAAAGACAAAACAGAACAGAGTAGGAAGATGTTAGAAAAATGAATTCGACACTCTCAGAACATCGTCATCATCGAGTGCCAGGAGTGGCACAACCGAAGCTGCGTCCTACCCCCGTTACCGATCCGCGCCATTAGCGTCAGATCAGGTAACATCTGTTCTTATCATACGGGACAACCGAGAGATAAAAGAGATAAAAGAAGCGGGACTGATTCGCTTTTGCCGCAATTGGATTCATTTCAAAATCATGTAAATCCCAATTTACTTTCCAAACTGATACAAGGGTAAAATAGCACGGCAAATTCGGACTCAGACCCGGATGCCGGCAGGTCTGAATCACTTTGTGTTCAAAGTTTTTCCAACACCTGAAATTCCACAACAACATCAGTACAAAATTGATAACAGAACTCAAAGCCAAAACAGTTCATAAGCTGCATAAACAAAACAGCCACAGGTAATTGGAAATTCAAAGTGCACAACCGAAGCAATCAGAGACAACCAACATATGGGCTCAGTCGAAGAACAACATCATGGCCCTGTCATCATACAACGCAATCAATTTGCGAATCCAAAGCATCACAGCCTTAGGCACCAAATCAGAGCTAAGCTGCATCAGGCAACTAGTGTATCAACACAAATTATCAACCATCAAGGAAGCACATCAGCAACATCAATATCTGCAAGTCCCACAAGAGGTTAAGAACAATTTCAATATCAAGCATCACGAAAAACATAAGAACAGTACTACTGTCAAGATATCACAGAAGGACCCAACTGCGGGAAACCTGAATCAAGGCACCAAGATAAGCATCATAGAAAAAAAAAAGACATTTGCAAACCATATCAAAGAGGCCAAGACTCATCAGCAGCAGGACATGAATAATCACACCAAACAAAGCACAGAAACAGCCCAAATCATACCAGAAAAGTAAGATAGGCCCATAAATCATGCTCACGCATCAACCAAGGGTACAAGTCACTATCAAACTGGAAAGTCTAAAGGCACAGGCCTGGGCTCAGTTCGAACATCACTTCCCAGGCAAGTAAGTGTATCCGTCAGGTTATGAGTCTCCCACGGAAGTTTAACACAGGCATCAAGGATCAAACAGCGTCAGGAGTCAGTATAACAGCAAGATTCCGCATCATGCTCCGAATCGCATGGCAACCACACAATAGCAGTTCAGACCCTAAAGTCATCATCACCGCGTACCCTCCTCGACAACTCTGACTCGACCAAAGCCTCAACATTAGTTCACTGAAAAAAAGAAGAGGAAAAGTTAGTTCGAAGTGAAAAAGCCAAAAGTCGTGAAGATCAAACCAGATGGATATCCAAAACGAGTTTGAATCATCATCTGAAAAGGATATCCAAATGAATCCATAATTCAATCAAGGAACGTGTTCTGATAAACCACAAAACAAAATCTGTATCAAAAAGGAAAAGAGATCCAATCAGTATCAGAAAAGATCCAGTCAATATCAGAATCATATCAGAAGAATCAGAATCAAATCAAATCATCATTAACTCAAAATCCATCTGCAAAAATAACGTAAATCAACACAAATCCAGCCCACAAAGATCAATATAAAACAGAGATGAACCATAACCATCAGGAGGCCGAAAAAAATCACGAACAAACCTAACGGCCACGAAATCATCAAAAATAAGAACAAACTCACCCAAGCGATCGAAACCCTAACGAGACAACAACGGCGGAGAACACCAAAAGTGACGAAGCGAGCAAGATCGCGAACAAACCCTAGCGGTCACGAGAGGGAGAGAGATCGAAACAAGGCAACCCGAGTGGAGAGGATTCACCGGCGCCGTTTAAAGCCACGACGAGCAAATACCTTCCCCGAAAGCTCAGCTCACCATCATTGCTTCCGCTTATCACCGATTGAGAACCCACCGTAAGATGTCATTCCACTATCAGCATATTAACAGTTTTTTTCCTGTTCTTTTAGTGTGGAGAAGAAAATATGAAGGAAAACATGGCGGAAACGAAGAGAGACGGAACAAGAGCGAGAGAAAGATAAACGGCGCCGCGAAGGGATAATAGGGTTCTGAAACCCTAAGTTTGTATTTTAGTCTTTGTTATTCACCAACCGGGTTGGGTCCGGAGGTGATTACCGGCCCAACCCCTTTTATTTTTGTTTTTTTAAAAAGTTGTTTTTTAAAACCATTTTATTTTTATAATTAAAAACTGTTTTAAAAAACCTTTTTTTGTATAAATATTAAAATTGTTTTTTAAAAATAAACAAAAAACTTTTAAAACCTTTTTATAATAAAATTAAAAAACCTCTTTTCATATAATAAAAATAAAAAACTTTTTTTTTAATAAATAACTTAAAAATCCTTTTTTAAAATATCTAAGTTAAAACCTTTTTTTAAGATTAAATTTAAAATATTTTTCTAATTAACATTACTCTTTCTTCTTTATAGATTCATTTAACATCTCTTTAAAAACAACAAAAATCTTCAATATTGCACTTTTTCTCCTGACTTGTCCAATTACCGTCTAACTTTGCTTATTAACAGTGTTCATCATTTGCAGCTCATGTTTACTACTATTGCGTGGTTGTTTTATTTAAGTTTCATCATTATTGTAACTGTTTCTCGGTTGTAACCTCGCGAATCCTAATAATCGCGCTTTAATTCCTGCCTTTAAATTCCTGCTTGCATGGTCAAATTAGGACATTATTCTCTGTTTGCATAATTCAATTATTTCACACATTTATCTATACTCCTGTCATATTACACACATCCGAAGGATAGGTCTAGCTTTTGGCCGCCGCGTCAATAGTCCTCAACTTCAAACCCTTACAACCTCACAAACCCTAATTTTCACAAATGCCTCGCCGCAGGCAAGATTACCATTTTACCCCTAGCATTAGGTCAAAGAGCCGCCGCGCTCATTTTAGGGTTTCCCGCCGTGTAATCCCTAATTTAACCCTAACTACAACTTAACAATTCAACGTAGAGATTTGGAGTTTCTACACTCCACGTAAGCGTGTCCTTAAGATGCGTTTATTCCCCTTGAGACCTTGACCACAGTCGAGAAGTCTCTAACCTCCCTTTTGAGGGGAACTACGATTACTCTGATTCCACTCCCGTAAGGATACGTAGGCACAAGATGCGATGTCTTGCCGAGTAAACTTAGAATTAACCCTTTAGGTCTCTTTTCTCACTTTTAATCCTTTGTACATATACCTTAAGCAAATAAATAAAGCAAATAGTAAACATTTGAACAAAAGGTTCTTGTAGAGTACTACAGAAGTTTAGGGTGCTAATACCTTCCCTAAATTTAACCAACCCCCGAACCCTAGATCTTTCCCCGCATTGTGTTTACGATGCAAAATAGGTTTTCCCTCTTTTGACCTTTTCCTTCGGATAAATCAAAGAGCGGTTGTGAATTGAATTGCGATTCAAACTCATTAATAGTTTGTGATCCTATTTCCACCGCAACAGAAAATGGCGACTTCACTGGGGACCTCTTAACTTTTGAGGGTTACCCCTAACTTGTTCAAATTTATTACTATCTGTTTTACTATTCATTTGCATGTATATATTTGTGCTCTGATTTGGGACTGTTCCTTGTGTTGTGAAATAAGTCCTACGCCCGGACTAGTGACATTATTATAGGATGGGGATATATTCGATGAGGCTTATAGGGAGTTGAATCCCGACCAAGCTGATTCGAGAATCACCGCTCAGTTGAGACCCTTTCGAAAATGGTTCGGTTGAACGAGTAATCGTGAAAACTTTTTCCATGGTCGATTGGAGTCTGTGATATTGAGGACCGTAGTACCTTAACACCACCTTGGCCTTATTTAGGACGTAGTGCGGGAGCTATGTGGGAGTAATCCTACAACGGTTGCTACGCGATACTACACTCAAAAGAGGTTCTCTTGAGAATATTATTAACCCCCGAGTCAATCGGAAGGTCGATAATATCCGAAAGATGGGCTGATGACTTTGGGCACTTTTTAGAACCTTGTTCGGCAGGTACAACTAACCTATAGTACACTCCTTTTGGGGATGGGTAGACCTTAACTCCACTCATGACTTTTAACCTAGGGTTTTGTGTATTCATGTGCATGGCATCCATAAAGCATCCCATTGCATTGTATTTCATGGAATTCAAACATCATTCATATCGCGGGATAAAATAAAAATGAAAAAGCAAGGAAAAATTTTTTGGTACCCCACAACATTCGTAAATGTTTGAATTCCATGAAATATTCATTTGCATTTGCATCATAGCATCATATACTTTCTTGCATTGCATGTGTCTTCCGTTTTCTCATGTTCGGTTCTGTCGCCTTCCAGTTTTGTCACCCTGAGTTCTCTGCATCAATACGACCCTTCAAAAGGATGGAAGATCAGAACCAAGAGATCAACCGTATCAGCCATGAACTCGAAGATCTTCGAGGAAGTGTAGGGCAGATTATGGAGATGCTACGAGCTCTTAGTGTGAAGGTGGATGCTCAGTCTACTGTTGTTTCTGAGACTGCTAATACCGTTATGGAACCTCAACAAGCTGTTACTGTCGAGAATGTACCTCCCCACGGTCTTCAATCCGGTTTGGTGCCTCCTAGTGCTCAACCAGTTCGACGAGCTACCCCTCCAAAGTGCAAAATTCCTAATTCCGACCATGGTAAGGGACCTGCACGTTCGAGGAACCGCAAAACAGCTACTCCTCAACCTCGACAACATCAGCCTAACTATGTTCGAGGCTATCCATTCCCATATGTTCAACAACCCTATGTAGCTACTGTTGCACCACCTTTCAATCAGCAGTTTCCTACATACCAGCCTGTGCAGTCAGCTCCGGTATATCAAGCACCGACTCATCAACAACCTTCCGGTTGTCCGCCCATGCAAGTTCCTGTCAACAGTCAACGAGTGCCCAACGCTCCTGTTCATCAACAATCACAGGATCAGGTTCCTTATCTCCGTAAGAGTCAGTATAAGCCTTGTCCTCCAATTCCGATGGCTTTCACTGAGTTATACTCCCATTTGGTACAACAAGGTCTGATTACCACCCGTGCTTTGGGTCCTCCGCCTAATCCGTTACCTGCAGGATACAACGCTGCCGCTCATTGTTTATTTCATGAGGGTGCGCCCGACCATGATCTAGAGAATTGCTATGCTCTTAAGAAAGTTGTCAGAAATTTGTTAGAAACGAAGAAGTTGTCTTTTAGCGATGCTCAGATGAAGATCGAGACTCCTCTCGGGGTCCCTCACTTGTCGAGTTCGAATTCCACGAAGCATGCTACTCCTGCGGCAAATCAGCCGAATCCAGTAATTATTCAAAGGCCTAGCTCGCTTCATTTCAGTAACCCTCAAGATGATATGACCGGGATCAACAAAGAATCTGGGAAATTTATTTTGAAGCAACGACTGAAAACTGTTGAAGATGTGACCAGCGTAACTGGGGCAAGCCATGACGACTCACAGTGATCATGAACCAGACGTCCTTTCCATTGAGGCTCCGCCAAAGGAAACTGTTACTTTTGAATGCAAGATTTCATGAACATTTAGAAGGATTTTTCCGACAGTTCATTTGTTTATTTATAGGTATTTCTCTTTGATTAAGCATATTTAGCATGTACGAACTTGTTTATCTTTGATTAATGCAACGCATATGTTTGTCTTGAATAAGTCCATTCGTTTCACTCATTCAAAATATATTTTTTCATAAATTATAATGCCAACTTTACCCGATCTCTTGTTCTGATGGAGAATTGGGAGGAGGATGACGAACCTAAAATGTCAGATTTCTTGTCGTATGCTTTCGATTGAAACCCGCTGATGATGTAAGGCATTGTTTCAAATCCCAAACACCGGAGATATAAGGATGATAATCCCTCGTTAACCTCTTTGAGCCTTGAAGTAGGAGTTTTTTTTTTAAGAACCCTCATCTTAACCTGGGGCAGGGTAGGTTTCAGTTAAACCGATTGAGCACTTAGACTCTAAAAAAGGGAAGAGCAAACCTTCGAGAATTTATCCTTAGCATCTTAAGGAGTCCAATACAATGACTATCCCTCGGTTACCTAAGGAGTGGGGCAGTCACGAGCCTTTCGAAAGATTTACATGACTTATGCATAAAAGAATATTCAAAAAAATAAGAGCCCGCTAAGTCAAAACCTATGAAGGAGACTTAGACAAAACTGGGGCATCCCGCTGGACTCCAAAGTCAGATCAAAAGACGTTGTCTAGGCAAAAGTTAGGGAATAAGAACAAACCAGTAGTTTTTCTAGGATCCCTATAAAGAACAAAGTCGTGTGACCAATTGCCATTAGAAATAGGTGAGTGACTGCCATGTCCAAAGCCTTGATAAGTTCTCGACCATAGCAAATCTGCTTGAAATATGAGCGTCCGTATCCGATTAACTGAGTTAGGATTGGAGAACATCATGAAGAAGGGGTGGGTACAAATATAACTTTGAGCCTATATCCTTTTGTTTCTTAAACCATGAACTGAGCCACAATACAACCTTTAAAAGACCTAATTGAAGTAGGACTTCGGTCGAAAGCATACTCGACAAGATCACGTTTCCCGACTCCTACGAGCTATGCTCAGAAAAATTCATGTTGGCATTATAATTAAAACTTATATCCTGACTAGTGATTTCGGTCACAAGTTATTGCGATATCTTTTTCAAAACAAAAAAATTCAAGACAAATATATGTGTACGTTGACAAGCTCAGGATAGGCATTTCAGGCATGATGACTTTGCTTGATATCTTAGAGATTTATATGTGGACATAACCCGTGGAACTTGAAGATCCTGCTAAACAGGGGCAGGCAGTTTCCCAGTTCGCTTACCAACGCGAGGTTGACGTTCTTAAGGAGCTACTTCTCAAAGATTTCGTCGTAACACGATTAATTTGTGCCAGTTACGTCGAGACCTGACAAATCTCTCAAAGAGTTTGAAAACAGTGGGGCAACCAGACTCCGTGTTCTCTATAAAATCCTCTTGAGATGACCATACCTCACAACGCAAATATCCTGGGGCACCGTGTTTCTAAAAAGGGAAACAAATGGCGACTACTATAAGGTCCTTCAAGATCAAAACCATGGGGTTTCACAACTTTTCTTCGTGCACCCGATGGATTTTACTCACGGCGGCCTTCATTCCCCAGTAAATCTCAGTGTTGCAACAGGCTCCTAAACTATTGCCTCATCACAGTCCCCAGAGAGACTATAAGCTGACAACTTTTTTCTTGGGTAACTCGAAAGTGTCCCTCAGGTTTTCTTCTCCCCATGTGAAGATGTGATACTGTGCACCCAAGCAGATTACCTTCTCCCCAGAGAATTCAGAACATTTAAAACCAAATTTGGTTCTACCATTGATCCTTCTCACCCATGATTGACGTATTGGTTGCAGAGAACGCAGGGTATCTCCGTCGAGATGTTTATTTCATCTCTCGTCCCGTCTCTAGTCTGTTTCGTCAGTATATGCAGGGGCATAAGCATCACATGCCTATTTCTTACACCTACTCATTACATACTCATTTCATAACATCTTGCATATTTAACTACATAAGACATTAACATACATTCATTAGCATATATTCACATTAACACATGCGCTAGCATGCACAGGTTTATTGCGTCTCACCGTCATTGGTTGTTACCGCCGAGTAACTGGGTTGGTCCATTCTCTCCAAATAGATCGTCAGCCCTAAGCATAAAATACATATGGGTTTCCAGTTTCCCCACAGAGCTCGATCCTCGTGGATGACGGTTACTTCAGCTATCTTTCTTCACCAAGATAAGATATTTACCCTTCGAGATCATTCCCTCGATGGAGTCTTGATTACCAGTCTTCTTTCTAGCTCGGTCCTAGATTGAATCTCAGTCTTGTCGGTCGTCGAGCCCAACCGGACGTGCATTTATTTTGCACCATCTAAAGATTTTCACCATACCATGACAGGATACGCGACAGTTCTCGCCCGAGAAGCTTATCACTGTACCCGGAGGTGCATTTATTTTGCACTATCCCTCTTTCAGTCAATCACAATCCTTTACAGATACACGCCAGTTTACGCCTGGGAAGTCTATCAGTACATCCTACAGCATCGGTATGCGACTGTTCTCGCCTGAGAAGCCTATCGATATAACAATCCTACATCTTACGGCATCGGTATGCGACTGTTCTCACCTGAGAAGCCTATCGAGATCAGCAACTGTTCTCACCAGAGAAGCTTATCACAACCTTACACAACCAGATACGCACCTGTTCTCGCCTGAGAAGCTTATCATCGATCAGCACCTGTTCTCCGCCGAGAAGCTTATCATCATCTGTTATCACCTCTACAAGCAGTTCCTACATGAGAAGCTTATTATTGCTACTCTTGCAAAAAAGCGACATTTCTCGCCTGAGAAGCCAATCCTATCTTCGTTATGACTCGCAGCAAATGGCCATCTCCATTGAGCAGTTGGGCTTCCATTTTACCTGTCGTCTTGAAGTATGGGGAGGTTTGAACCAAATCGTATTCAAGAGATCACGATCTTGAAGTACGGGGAGGTTTGAGCGGAATCATATTCAGGAGAGCACGACCTTGAAGTATGAGGAAGTTCATTTACCCTTTAGTAAAAGAAGGAGCAGAATCATATTCAGGAGAGCACGATCTTGAAGTATGAAGAAGTTCATTTACCCTTTAGTAAAAGAAGGAGCGGAATCATATTCAGGAGAGCACGATCTTGAAGTATGAGGAAGTTCATTTACCCTTTAGTAAAAGTAGGAGCAGAATCATATTCAGGAGAGCACGATCTTGAAGTATGAAGAAGTTCATTTACCCTTTAGTAAAAGAAGGAGCGGAATCATATTCAGGAGAGCACGATCTTGAAGTATGAAGAAGTTCATTTACCCTTTAGTAAAAGAAGGAGCGGAATCATATTCAGGAGAGCACGATCTTGAAGTATGAAGAAGTTCATTTATCCTTTAGTAAAAGAAGAATCAGAATCGTATTCTAGGCGCCGACCTTAAATATGAGAAGATTTATATATCAGATAAGCAGCAACCTCTTTATTTGAGTGCTTATCCGTTTTGGCATATAAGTCCCTTCCAACGATAAGTGACAATTCTCCCTCGAGAAGCTTATCAGGGCATTTCCCATCAAAGTCCACTTATTTTGGCATACAGCCGGTCTCTACCCTGTATATTTGATACGGATTTCCGAAAGGTCCGTCTGATCCCATCACGAAGGATAGTTTATAGAAGCTTGGATGTTATTCTTTGCTCAATGCTCCAGCATTCTGTAATCGATCTTGCAACCGTGTAGATCCAGTTTTATTATTAGGCATTCCCTAGTGGAGGTCATCTCATAGGTGCCATCTCCATTTAAGGATCTTATTCTTAAAGTCCATTTATTTTGGCATACAGCCGGTTTTTACCCTGTATATTTGCTACGGATTCCCGAAAGGTCCGTTTGATCCTGTCACGAGGGATAGTTTACAGAAGCTTGGATGTTATTCTTTGCTCAATGCTCCAAGCCGTCTGTGATCGATCTTGCAGTCGTACATGATCCAGTTTTACTTTTAGATTCCCCAGTGGGGGCCGTCTCATAGGTGCCATCTCCATTTGAGAATCTCATCCCAGATCTTAAAATGACAATTGGTCGTGTTCGCACCAGTTGACCATCATTTTAGAATTCCCCAGGGTTGTACTGTGTCCCAGCACGTCGTTTTCCCCAGTGAAGTCGCCTATTTCCACCGCAACAAAAGATAAAAGGTGGTCCAAAAGGTGGATCATCGGTGGCAACAGTTACAACTGGTGTTGGTTCTATCACAGTTGCATTCATCTCAGAAACCACGGTTGGCTGAGTGTCTATCTTTGCAAGGATCACTTGCAACATCTCCATAATTTGGCCCATGTTGCCTTGTATGTCATCCAATTCATTATTGACTCTGTTAAACTCTTGATCTTACTCAGCCATTCTCCTTTGGGCTTGACCTCTTGTGTTGTAAGGATGCGGAGGATTCAGTGTGACTGACTGGAGGTAAAACAACACAGAATAAGCCACATAACAGGAGAATGCATATGCAATGCTCATGGAATGCTAACACAAATGTAATGCTAACATTAAAATAATACCCAAAATTATGTTTACAAACATCAATAATGGAGGAAAGAGCAAAGGAAAGTAACTTTTCATTAACAAATGAAAGTTTTACAGGAACAAAAATACACATCCAAACCCCAAGTATGGACATAGATTATAAGATTAAAAATTGAAACTGAGAGGCCTAATATTTCTGACAAAAAGATACTTCCCCTTCTTGAAGCTTCATCTTTCTTGTGATTTCTTCTTTCTGGTTCTGACGGAGCAGCTTCCAGAGTTCTTCTTTCTCTTGAACAAAAATGAAGTGTTTATCCTTCCACATCTTCTTCTCCTTTTCAGCTTTGACTAAAGCATCCTTCAATTCCTCAAGAAATAAGGGTCCTTTCGGATTTATCGGAGTAGACTCGAAGCGAGTGTAAAACATCTTTAAGGCTATCTCTTTAGACCAAAGAAGATATGCCTTTGAAACAGTATAGTCTGGATGCCCCAGAGCAGTCATCCCTTGGGTATTAAGGTGACGCCAAGCGTACTCAATTCTTTTGTGCCAAGAAGAGGCACATTAGGGAAATCCCCACATATGTGAATCATGGTAACCCCCTCATACATGGGATCATACCAACGGATATCGTAGTTTCTGAGCGATAGAAGCTTTTCGGTCCATGCAATATTGTCCTTCAGATTCCACAGAGAGACCGTCCTTGGCATGTGCGAAATAAACCACTTGTGAAGGAGAGCGGTACAACAAGTAATCTGGCATTCTCCATGAGAGTTCTTCAGATGAACAAAGAAGTATGTGTCAGCTAGCAGGGTGGGAACAAGGTTCCTGATCAGAAATAAGTTGATGGCGTTCAAGTCTATAAATTCGTCGGACCTTGGGAACAGAAGGAGTCCATAAATTAATAAGGCCAAGATATCCTCAAAGATCTATACGTCTTGCTTAACAGCGTGAGCCTTAGCTCTTTTCATCAAAGGTCTTGCTTGTAAACCATAGAATCCATCCTTGACATCCAGATGGGTCTGAAGATCAGATGGTTCTAGGCGTAAGGCTTCAGCCAAGACTCTCCTATTTGGTCTTCTTTCTCTCCCAGAGAATGGTTGAGGAGTGACACATGATCCCGTCAAGGAAAAATACTCTTCCAAAGTCGGTAGCAGCTGATAGTCTGGAAACATGAACGAGCGCTATTAGCATCTCCTCATCTACTTAGAGCTCCAATAAAGGTAGGAGGTTTCCATACTTGTTGCTAAACGACAAAGGATCTTCCACTAGGCCTCCTAGTATTCGCAATTGGTTTTAAGAAACTCAGAAGATTGATTTGCAAAAGGAACACTTTTGGCACAAAATATTACTTCATCAATATTGAAAAAAGTTACTACTTTAAAGTACAATACAAGATATTTAAAAATATAAGAGGAAAAAGACTAGGCCCTAGAGTCTCGACGGAGTCTAGCTAGAAATGTCCTATTTGTGCATCCTTTTCTGTCTTTTCAAATCTGCATTCTCCAATACTAGCTTGTCGACGATTCCCTTCCAAGCACCGGATGTAGGTGGGATGTCATAGTACTCATGGGTACTAAACACGAGCTGAACACTAGAGAAAAATAAATTCTCTTGTGCCGCATATCTGTCAATAACCCTCTTTTCAAGTAACTCAATCAAATCATCCTTCTCTTTCAACTGTATTTTCATCTCTATCTACTCGGAATGAATGGCGTGGTAATTGCCCTCCCAAGTATCTCTCTCAAGCTTCAATCTAGCCAAATTTTCTTGGTATTCCTCCATTTTCTCAACAAGAATGATAGAGGAAGAAGCGGAAACAATCTAGAAATGTCTCTTTAGGAGATAAGGCATCTTGAGATCACGGGCTCTAGCACGAACCCAATGCGTGAAAGGCTCAAATTCTATACAATTCTTCTTCCTTAGTTCAATCTTGGTCTTCTTGTGGATGGCTTTCCTAGTATCTGCAACGCTATTGCTGTACCCCAAAATTTGACCAACCGTTTCTTGCAATCTGGCTTATGTTTCGTCTCATTTGCATCTGCATATCATTTATCGCATACTGTGCATTTTTCGGTCAGATTGATTTTATCGGGATCACAACCCCTTTTCTCGCGTTTCAGATGTTTCAAGCCAGTTCAAATAAGGAGTTTATTTTGGAATTTGTGCTCTTCTCGGTGACTCAGTCTAGGCTGTTATTTTTGGATATTTCGGTGTCCGCCTTTCGTTTTGTTGCATTCTTGCATTTTTATTCATTGGTTTTCATTGGAATTATCTTGATTTTCTAGAATTTATTTCATTAACTTTTAGCATAGAAATTAGATTTAAATCGATTTTATCTTTTATTTCTCTATTTTAGATATTTTAGAATATTAGTAGATTTTTTAATATATTTTAAATAGCATTTTCTATTTTTAGAGTTTATTAGAATATTAGTTGAGTAGAATATTAGGTTTTTCAATATTTTAATGATTTAGATTTGTTAGAATTTATTAATCTAGGTTGAATTTGATTAGAAGTTCAAACTTGAATTTAATTAGGATATTAGAATATCATTTGATTAGGGTTTTATGGTTTATTTTAATTGATGTGTTTCTAGAACACTATACATATTAATTTTTTAGTATCTTCAGCTTTTGTTGTTAACCGATTTTTGCCATTAATTAATCATCTCCAGCTTTATTACTTAGTGTCAGCATTATCATTAATTAATCTGTTCTTTTATTATTCAGTCAGTTAATCAGTCCTTTAAGTCTAATTGCAGGCCATGTGTCAGGCTATAAATAGCCTTGTAGACTCTCTCTCTCCAAATGCTGACACGTTTCCCCAAAAAACCCTAATAAACCTTCACTAGAAAATCAACAGCCGCCGCACCGTCTGATAATCTCGTCGGAATCTTCATACAGCTCGTCGGAAACTTCATCCAGCTCGCCGGAAACATCAACAATCTTGCCGGAAACTTCAACAATCTCGCCGGAAAATTCATCACACCTTCATCTTTTTTCCTGATTTTCCAGCCACATTCAAATCTTCATCATCTTCACAATATTTTTTCCAGAATTTCTTCATAAACCTTCATATCTTCAAACGTATTTCCAGCTCCAAACTCAAATCACAACTCGCCATTTTCTTCCTCAAATCAAAACTCATCGTTTGTTCCAGATCCTCATAAATCTTCAAAAACATTCATCGCATCTTCAAGTTTTTTCCAGATCTTCAACCTCCTCCATAATCATCAACACCACAAACCTTCATCTTTAGATCCATATTCAACTTTCAAACCATTCTTTAAACAAACAATTAGAGCACCACTGATTCATCTTCGATCCACCATTTTTCGCAAACCTACATATGACCTCCAATATCCAGATCTGAACAAGAAATCTTCGCACGCTTCGAATCCAAATCTCCTTTGAGTTGTTCATCATTATCAACTCAACAAACATACTCTAAGCTACACCAATCCATTTCAAATTTCTGTCTCCTACCTTAAACCTTACAAATCGTAACCCAGACACACTCACACAACAGTTACCCATTCCATATTCAATATGAAAACTGTAACAAAATTTAGGAGGGAGATATGAGAGAGGGTTGAGGTGACGGAAGGTTGAAGTGGAAGGTTTGTTGTTGGAGGAGTTGATTTTGAAGCAGAGAGGGAGGTGAGCGGAGTTTCAGTCATTTTAGTTGTGCTTTGTCATTATTATAGTAGAGAAAGCGTTGAGGTTGAAGAAGAGGAAAGGTGGACTTCGTTTTTGGCAAATGAGGAAGATGAAGTCATCGTGGTGTCGCACCTCGAAAAATCACGGAGACATTTCGGAGAAACAACCCTCGCGCGAAAGGCGCGGAAAAGCGGTTCGACAGAGTCGCCACCGAACTTTATTTTTCCCGAATAAATGGGAGAGGAAAATATCGAGAAAACCTCTTGAAGCGAAAGGATAGGAACAGGGTTGTCGCAACCATGTTCCGGGTTCGGGAGTCGGTTACGTGAGGGGAAGGTATTAGCACCCCTCACGTCCGTCGTACTCGACGGGAACCTCTTAAGGTAATTGTGGGGAGTGTTGTCTAGGTTTACTTGTTTTCTTCTCGTTGTTAAAGGTAGAATTGGTAGGTTAAAAGGTTAAAGACGCAAAGGATAGATGGGTGGTTAGAGGATAGGGTGCTCGCCAAGGATTGGGGCCCTTGTGCCTACGTATGCTCATTCGGACGAGAATGAGAAATCAGAGTGTCGTAATTCGACTACGGGAAAGGTTGGGAATGGGTGGATGGAATAATGGAGAAAGATAGAAGTGTGCTCGCCAAGATCATCGCAATCTTGTGCCTACGTATCTTATATTCAAGAATGAATAAAGAATCAGAGCGTCCGTAGTTCGTGGTAACGACCACGAAGAGAAACGGGATTGAAATGGGAGGGAAGTTTTGAAATCGAAACGAAAGAGTGACTGACAAGCAACCCAAGGGCATGCCTTAAGAGCTTGTCACTCAAGAATTCAAGGAATACGAGATTTCCAAGAACTCAGTTCTTTCGGAAATTGACTGAATAGGTTGAAGATAAAGAGTTGGATGTTTTGAAATCGAAAGAATGAACTAATAACAACTCAAGGGCACGCCTCGAGAGTTAATCATTCGAATATTCAAAGAATGCTAGGTTCTAAGAATATCCCTCTTTCGTAAGTTTAAAAAAAAACGTTTGTGAAAAGATTTGAATCAAAAATGGAATGTGAGGCAAAAGAAGGTTGGTTAGAAAATGTCTCGACGACGTGTCGAGGAGCTGGTTGAAGATAGAACCGACTTGACGACGTGTCAAGGGTTAAGATTGTAAGGAGACGATATTAGTCCTTAAGGGTGCCCCTAATATCGAAACCACGATGAATTGTGAAGTGTGTGCAAAATGTCGGTTGCGAATGCGGACGAGCACTCGACTTAGGAGAGCGTTAAAAATGTTTGAGTTTAAAAATGTCGAAAGGTTGAGTGAATAACAACTCAAAGGGCGTGCCTCGAGAATTATTCACTCGAAGATTCAAGGAACGCTGGATTCCAAGAATCTCCTTCTTTCGGAGTTTGAATCGAGGAGATGTTTTGAAATAATTTGAATTGAGTCGAGGGTATGAAAAGAGTTTGCGGTACGAGAGGCGAGAATACGAGATTGAATTTGAAAAGTATAGGAGAAATGATGATTATTTAATAGATGAGACGTCGGCCTCAAAACGAATTAATCGGGGTATTATCGAGATGCTAGATCTTGACGACACCTTTTTCATTTGGAGAATGTTTGAATGAACGACAGAAATATTACACAGAATGCTAGATTCCTATAATATTCCTTTGTCCAAAATAGTGTATTAAAACGAAAAGTTGAATAATACATTATTTAAGGTGTACACCTCACTAATATTCATTCAAAAACTCAAGGAGTGTTAGACTCCAAGAGTTTAATTTTTTCGTTTTTATCGAATAGGAAGAAATAACGCAAACGTAAGTGCATACCAACCACATTGACTTGAATTTAGTAAGCTTTTGGTCTTGGCCCACTCAATTTATCAAAGCCAAAAAAAAGAAAAGGTTATTGAACCACTTAATTAATTTAATCTAATTTAATTATTAGAATTATTTGATTCACAACTAATGTGATCAATTAATTAAAATTGATTAAAATGAACAAATGATTGGAATTCAATTAATTAATTAATTATGTTAATTAAAATTAATTATCTAAATTATCTGATTAACTCAAATAATTAAGTTAATTAAAATTTATTAACAAAACTAAATAACCATGTCAAAAACTAATATCCAATATCCAAATAAATTCCTCTTTAATAATTTCAAGCAACTGCTTCCAATTCCTTGTAATTTCCAATCCAGCTTGGGCAAAAACTTATGAAGCGCAACATGGTGGCGGCAACCTATCGTAGGATAATATGACTTGCAAGCAAAATTATTTCCAACATGAGTATGTGACTTAAATTCTAAAACGAACCATATAAATATTCTGCAACAACAATTTTAACATGGCAACAACTCCAATCAACAATTGTCTCGAAATTGTAACAGCAGCATCTCATGGTTTCTTAATATGGGGCTTCGAAATTGATACCAGAATAGCAACAACACAAATGATTTGAAATTAATACCAGCATTTAACAAAGGAGAATTAAGAACAAAGTTGTAAACAATATTAAACACCTTATTTTCACTGGAAAACTATCATGATTTAATAGGCGAGCAGTGATATAAAAGGCAAATCAACAAGTATATTGTGTATTAACAATTTCAACAAAATATTTACTGCAATATAGTGGCAGTAGCCTCTAAACGGCGTTCCATACGCGACATCGCATCAGTAGCAACCTGGCAGGACATTTTATGAGATCAATAAAAAGCAATGTTATCATATTCAAGCCGACTACATAATGCTTATATCATGGAGGATCAAGTAGCAGTAAACAGAGCTTGAATGAACTAAAGATGTAAGGATTTCAAATGGAAAACTTAAGCTACAGACTAATCAAAACTTCAACACAAAGCAACATAACTTAAACCAAATCCTAAGTCCTAAAAAAACATGTCACTACATTTAGAGCATTAATACCATTATTTCCCCAAACTCAAAATCATATCAGCTGTGTTAACCCTGCATCAAAACAAAGAGAGACCACAAAATAGAACCGCAATGATTCTACACTTAAAAACTGAGAAGAAAATCTGGACTCAAACCGTTACCCAATCGAAAAAAGAACTGTTGCTGCTAGGCACTATTGAGTCTCTGCTGCTGAATCGAGTGCGAAACTAAAACGCCAAATCCACTTCCAGTTATCATCACCGTTCTCGTCTCCAATAACAACAATAATGCTTCGTGTACACTTGAGCTGCGCCACGAGGATAATGATATTTGATGAAACAAAACGTTTTGCCGCTACTTCTGAACGCGGTTGTTACGCCACTGATTGAAGCCGCGCGAGCTGAGGATGTCGCATCCTAGCTGGGAGCATATACGAGAACATGTGAGGTGGGCGAGGTTGAGCTCAGTTGTTGTTGTCGAATGTTGTCAATGCGAGGTTGTCGAGTCCATGAAATCTGCTGCTATCAAGATGTGTTGTAGTCAAGCCGAGTGGGATTTTGAAGTCGCGGCTGCTGCACATTCTGTAGAAGAACCCTTTACAACTAATGACTTATCATACACATTACCGAGAACCACGCTGCTGTAGTATATGATGGTAACAGCAACATCACATAAATTCTACAAGGCAAGTTCTGCAAAGAAATGTTATACGTTTTCCAAAAACTTAAAACTGTTAGTCTAACACATGCTAGTCTAACACATGCTCAGATTGAAACAAAGTAATTATATTATGCCAACAACAAGCCATACAATTTGGATAAGCTTTGTCTCTTTGAAATTTTATCACAAATTTGACAGAACTAAAAAAAATCTATACAAGAAAAATCCAAGATATGAATAATATTGAATCCATTAATTAAATAAACATATAAACAGGCACAATCAACACTCAGAACTTAAACGAAAACCAACCCAAAACCACGATCTGCGTGCCGCTGACCCGGGCTGTGAGTTATCATGTTCCAGGTTGGTAATTGCAATTCTCATTTCAAGTTGTTGTTGATGAATAGATTTTGCACGAGTTGTTAGACAGTATTTTCCCTCATTCTGGAAGTTCATTGAAGCATCTCCATCAGAACCATTTGAAGAGATTTCCTCAGCTGCAAACCGCTTGTCTCCAAACTTGTAGTTAACAACAAACACTGGCTTCTCTGTTGAACCAGTAACAAACCTCATTGTAATTGTCGAATCCAGTGAATGAGAGGTGAACTATGTTGTTGTCGTGGTTGGCTTTTCACAGGAAACGATGATGAAGGGATTTTCGAGCGATGGTGATATTAGAGGCGACGAAATTTCTTTGAGGACTTTAATAATGGTGATGACGAAGGGTATGCGGAAGGGTGACAAAAAATGGTGACGGCGGCGCCGTTTTGGGTTCAAAGATGGGAGGAAGATGATGAGTTAGTATGAAGGGTGAGTTTTTTTTTGCGAGAGAGAGAAGATGAAGGGGATTGAGTGTTGCGGCTTAGGGTTTGATTGGGAGGGATCATGAACAGTAATGATTAGGGATTTTCAGAAAGGGGGCAGCGAATTTCATGGTGAACAGTGATCCTTCAATTGATTTTTTCTTCCCCTCTTTATGCACAAACCCAAACCTAACGGGCTCCAGAAACTTGGGCCTTCCGCCCACTCCCAACCCATTTCTCTTCTTCCTTAACCACTTAAAATTCTGCTTAACAACTTCACTTACATAAAAAAACTAATAATATAAATTAATAATAACAATATTAACTAACATAATTTTAATAAATAAAACATTAACAAATATAATTAAATAAATAAATAAATAAATAAATAAATAAATATATATATATATATATATATATATATATATATATATATATATATATATATATATATATATATATATATATATATATATATATATATATATATATATATATATATATATATATATATATATATATATATATATATATATATATATATATATATATATATATATATATATATATATATATATATATATATATATATATATATATATATATATATATATATATATATATATATATATATATATATATATATATATATATATATATATATATATATATATATATATATATATATATATATATATATATATATATATATATATATATATATATATATATATATATATATATATATATATATATATATATATATATATATATATATATATATATATATATATATATATATATATATATATATATATATATATATATATATATATATATATATATATATATATATATATATATATATATATATATATATATATATATATATATATATATATATATATATATATATATATATATATATATAACAAACTAAAAAAACAAAAACAATATTAATTACTTAAGAATATTATTAGTAACTTTTTTAAAAAAAAAAAGAAAAAGTTTAAGAAATTAAGAAAAATTAATATTCACAAAATGTCTTTAGGCCACATGTCACGCTCTTATTGGGAAAAATACCAGAGATTCAAAAAAATCGTCCAATTGTGAGTGGGCACGTGTCTAAATGACGAGAAAATAAGCGGACAATGTAAAACATGAAGGAAGGATAAAAAATGAAAATATTTGAAAATGGGTAGGACAAATTTTGGGTATGACACGTGGAACCTACTTGGATTGGTTAGTGGGCCTCATGGCCCAACCATTCGTTTTCTGAGCTATACTCCCCATATTCCTTATTGCACCCCCCTCTGTTTACTGTTTGTTATTGATTTGGGCCAAGCCCAACTGTATTCTTGCTGGACTAAACCCCCCAGTTTGATTGTTGTACCCCCTTGTCCTTTATTTTTTGTAATATGCTATGGATATGTTAATGTATATTATAGTTCCTTTTCTTTTATGTTATATGTTAATTTTGTATACTATTTTCTTCTAGAAAATTATAGTATTTTTTAGAATATCATATATTTTATATAGAGTTTATATTCTATTTTCTTTAGGATTTTTATAACTTCTATAGAACTTTTATTTTTCCTTTTAGAAGTTTATTTTCAATTTTAGGAATTGATATTATTCTTCCCATTTGTTATTGGGCTTTTCATCTCATTTCCGTTTAGGTCGATGACGAGACCTCCGTAAACCGTTATTAATTAATTTGTTGATGGATAATGTAGGATCCGAGACCACTTTTTCTCACCTCACATTTCTTCTTCTTCTGATTTTATTTTGACTTTCCTCTATTTTGGTCCATGTGACACGATTCAATTGGAGAATAATTTGCAATATCATTTCTGTATCGTGTCTTTGACACAGATATCAACACGCGACCTCTTATAGTTCAACTTCCATTTATAAGTCGAACTACGATGGTTCAACGTCACATTGATTCGATTCGAAACATCATCATCAAGGATCAAAGGAGAGGAGCTTGGAATGAAAGCTAGCACGCAAAGTCAAGGGTCAACGAAACCACTCTGTTCGGTAACGTTGTTTTCATTTCATTTCTTGTATGCAACCATCGAGTGTTGTGAGTCGTGGCGTTAGATACGTGGGAAATGATGAGTGGGTGGCTTCCTCTCACTCGTCTAGTGTGTTTAACGTATGTCCTTTGGACAATATTCGACACATTCTCTCCTACGTCTTAGGACTTGGCGTGTGCGTCCCGATCCGAACCTTTTCTCTCGCATCCTGGCGATTGAGACTTCCCCTTTTCTCTCACTTACGTGCGATGATATTCCCTTTTCTCTCGCCCCCATGCGATCGAGATCCCTTCTTTCTCTCGTCCTCGTGCGATCGAGACCGTTTCCGTAGTTAGGCCAAACTACGGCTGCTCTGATCTCTCATATCTGTTGAGAGTACGTAGGCATAGGATTGAGATAATCCTAGCGAGCACTTTTCCCCTCTTTTTGTAGTTAGCTGAACTATAGCTGCTCTGATTTCTCATACCAGATGAGAATATGTAGGCGCAAGACGCGATGTCTTGGCGAGCACACTAACAACTAATTTCTCTTTTCTCTCGCTTCCGTGTGATTGAGACTTCCCCGCTAACGACTAATCTTCCTTTCTCTTGCCCTAGTGCAATCGAGACTAGCCCGTAGTTTTAAACCCCTTTAGGTCCCCGTACCTTTAAACCATGACATACTACATCCGTTTTATCGCAAACAGGTAACGCCTAAGTCTCCAATGGTCGAGCAGCAATGCACCTAACTGCTAGAATGCGTGCGCTAGTGTCGTCTACCTTTCCTCTCGCTCCCCGTGCGATCGAGAACACCTTGTTTTCCCATAGTTAGCCTGAACTACGTTTTGCTCTGATTTCTCATACCAGATGGGAATACTTAGGCACAAGACGCGATGTCTTGGCGAGCAACCTCGCCCGTAGTTTCCCGAACTACGTTGCCTCTGACTTTCCCATTGCACGAGGGAATACGTAGGCATAGAGCGGCGATGCTCTATCGAGTCAGTTCTTTCTGTTTAGCTTAAGCAGTCGTAGATAGATTGTTTTTCACCCATAGACTAGATAACAAGCGTGGATCCCGTCAAGTACGACGGACGTGAGGGGTGCTCATACCTTCCCCTTGCGTAACCGACTCCCGAACCCGAGACATGGTTGCAATGAATTGTCTTCTCCCTTTTTCGTAGGTTTTCTCTGATCGTTTCCTTTCCCTCTTTAGGCATAAATAACGAACGGTGGCGAGTCTTTTGTCATTGCCAGCCCCTTTTCGCAGCAATGCGACAGCTATCTCTAAATCTCATACCAGCTTCTTCGTTGAGGTAGAAGAAACCTGTCAACAAGACATTAACTTTGTCGTAAGTGGGATCATACCAATGTACATCAGTCTGAGTTAGATCCATGAGCCTTTGAGACCACCTCAGTCCATTTGGATTTTCTTTGAAAAGAATTGTCCTCGACAAATATGCAACGAACCATCTATACAACAGTGGAGCACAACATAAGATAGTCTCATCTCCCTTCAGAGTCCTATAGTGAATAGAATGGTACATATCTCCAAGAAGAGTAGGTACAGGATTACCAATGATGATGATTTGCATAGCGTTGATGTCAATGATATTTTCTTTAGGGAAGAGGACCAAACCATAGATGAGCAATGCAAGGTTTCATACCCTAAATTTTGACCCCTAGATTCCATTACCATTCTAGGAGAATCAAGCATTGTTTCCTAACCCTAAACTTGTTTCAAGTTTGTTGTTGTTAAATTCATCTGAATTAGGATTTTTGCACATGTGGAATCAAGAGGATCATTGCTTGATCAGTCAATGTTTTGGATTGATCATCACCAAATAAAGTCTCCGTACATTCAAGGAGCTCATGTTCAATAATAATCAAGTTCCAGTTGATCTCACTACAAGTTGATTGAAGCCCAATTTCATCTGGCCCCAAATTAGGGTTTTGTTAGGAAAAGTCAATTGTGCCTTTGACTTTTGATTGAAACATGATGCCAAGCCTTGGGACATGATTCAATATGTTCATGCATATCCTTGAAGCCTACTTATGGTGTTTGAGAAGTCTCAATATGCAATTTCATTGAAGATCACACAATTGAATTCATCTGATTCAAAATTCATCTGACAAAGTCAACTCTTTGACTCTTAGGGTTTTTGGTTCAAATTGGAGCATCCAAGCCAAATTTCATCAAGATATGTTAAACCCATGAGTTTGATCGTGAGAAATCAAGATTTGAGAGGTTTCTTGCAAAAGAAGAAAACTTGGATTTTTTTCTAAGTGTGGAAAAACCCTAGTTTTGGTGCCAACTTTGAAAGATCATAACATCCAATCCACACATCTATTTTGTGATTTTCAAATATTAATGTGTAGATCTCCTCATGTGCTACAAAAGTGTCCTAGTGACCTATGAGCAAAAGATGCTTAGATACACTTTTTGTCTTTCATGCCTTACCTTGAGTGTTCTCATACACTTTTTGTTTTACTTTGAAACATGTTCAAGTATACATGATTTCCCTTTGAGATGTTTCTCATTATTGTTTATAAATCCATGTTTGAATCCCTTTTGCATGTTTGGTTGTTACCTTCTTGTCTAACATGGTACACCACAGTTCACATGTTGTTGTCACACATGTCACTCCATTGTTCAAAGTTGTTTTGGTTGTTACCTCTACTTGATTTGTATCCATGATAAGTAATATCTTGACTTATGCTTGATCCTACTTGACTTCCATGCTGAATATTGTTATGATTTATCCATGTTGATCTTTGAACTTTGTTATAAGTAATGTTTTGACTTATACATGATTCTCTATTTTGTGTCCATGCTGAATATTGTTATGATTTATGCATGTTGATCTTTGAACTTTGTTATAAGTAATGTTTTGACTTATACATGATTCTCTATTTTGTATCCGTGCTTGAATATTATTATGATTTACGCATGTTGATCTTTGAAATTTATTATAAGTAATGTTTTGACTTATACATGATTCTCTACTTGTATCCATGTTATATTGTTATGATTTGTGCATGTTGATCTTGGAACTTTGCCATGGTCAGTAATGTTTTGACTTATGCATGATTCACTTATGATTGTGATGTTTGGTCTTGTAAGAACCTTATCGTCATCCCCTCTTAGATGTTGTAACATCTATGTTTACCTTTGGTTGTAACCATTTAGTTTGATTCTTCTATCAATACTTGGTTGTAACCTTGATATTATTTTTGCTTGATGTTGTTATATGCTTGCATTTACTTTCTTGGTTGTTACCTTGTTATTACATCTTCATCATGTTTGAATGAATGTACGTGTATGTTTATCTTTGTTAAGTTTCCCCAAGTGGTGTAGCTTGTTAGCTCTCATCTTCAAGATTTGTCCCATGTCCCTTATTCCAAAGGAAGGTTTTTCGATTGACTCAATGTCATAGATAGCTCATCAGTCTTTTAGTTTCCCTTTGACCTTGTTAGAGTCATTAGGGCTTTTAGAGAACTTTTTCCCTTTGACTCTGTTAAGTCAAGACCTTTAGCATACCTTGTTTGGAATCCTACAACATAGAGCTTAGGTCTAGAGTTTGTTAACTTTATGTGTGTACCATTGTTATGGGTACTCACTTTTCCCCTTCTGGATTTTGTTAAAGTCAAGCCCCCAGTTAGTCTTTCAATATAGACTTAGATAGTTTGTTAACAATATATAAGTATCATTGTTATGGATGCTTATTTCCCTTTAACCTAGATTCCATCATCATTCTAGGAGCATCAACATTGATTATCTAACCTTAACCTATTTCAAGTTTGTCTTTGTCAAGATGCAGATGAATTAGGGTTTCATACAGTCAAGAAATCAAGGTTTCTAGGGTTTGATCAGTTAAGGTTTTGGATTGATCCTCCACATAACAAGTCCCTATATCATCAAGGGTATCACAAGTGATCAATAATGAGTCCAATTTGAGGTTGTCACCAAGAAAATGGAGGCAATGCAGTGCAAGAACCCTAATCAGGGTTTCTTATTTGAAAAGTCAACGGTAGTTTGACTTTTGGTCCATAAGGTTTTCTGATGAGGGAATTGTGGTCCATAAGGCTCATATGACCCAATGAAGTCTATTCAATAAGTTTCAAAGCCTTAGGGAACCCAGAACATCAACAGTCGATCCAGAGATTTTCAACTGTTCGGTTAATCTATTAGAAAAGCCAACTATTTGACCAACATGGTTTTTACCCCAAATTCAAGCCAAACTTGTCTCCAACATCATTTCAAATCTAATTATGAATTTTGGTGGATATTTAATTAAGAATTGATAGATAACTTGCAAATCAAGAAACAAGGGTAAGTGAAAAAACCTTAATTTTGATCAAACTTTAAATGGTCATAACTTCCCAACCACACATCCAAATGGAGTGGTTCAAAGCTTGTTGGAAAGGTCTTAAGGATCCTTACAAAAGTGTCCTACTGACCCATGAGCAAAAAAAAATGGATTTGGAGTTATGAATCCCTCAAGTTGTGAAGGATTTTAAAGTCTTGGTTCTACCGCAAACAGGCATCGTCCCTAACTGCTAGAAAGAAGGTTTAACCCTACTCGACTAAAACACTCGAACCAATCTGTGGTTGTGTCAGCCCGAACTACGTTTGCTCTGCTTTCTCATACCAGATGAGAATACGTAGGCACAAGACGGTGATGTCTTGGTGAGCAACCTTTCCCCACCTTCACCCGTAGTTTTCCGAACTACGTTGACTCTGACTTTCCCATTGCACGAGGGAATACATAGGCATAGAGCAGCGTAGCTCTATCGAGTCTCGTTTCTTTTCTTTTGTCCCTCTGGCCTGTAGCTAGATAGTTCAACACCCTTTAGATAGATAACAATCGTGGATCCCGTCGAGTACGACGGGTGGGAGGGTTGTTAATACCTTTCCCTTACGTAACTGACTCCCGAACCCAAGATTTGGTTGCGATGACCTGTCTTCTCCCGTTTTCGCTAGGTTTTCTCTGATCGTTTCCTTTCCCTCTTTTGGGATATATAACGAACGATGGCGACTCTTCTGTCCTTGCCGACACCTCTTCACAGCGATACGACAATGTATGAATGAATGTTTATGTGTTTCTTTGATTTGTTAAGCCCTCCCCGAGTGATGGAACTTGTTAGTTCTCATCCAATTGCCTCATTCTATCTCGTATTCCAAAGGAAAGTTTCTCTGTTGACCTCCAGAGTCATAGATGGCTCTTTACCCTCCATGTGACTTTGTTAAGTCATCTTGAACCCTAGCTTAGTTAAGTTAGAACCCACTAGCCATTAGACTTTGCTTAAGTCTAAAAGACCCACCTTTACTATGAGTGTTCTTCAACTAGAACCCTAGGTTAGAGTTTGTCAACTCTATGTAAGGATCATTGTACTTATTACTTACTCCCCTCTTGTCTTTTGTCAAAGTCAACCCCTTTAGTGTACAACTTAGAACAAAGAGTTTTGTTAAACTCTATACAAGCATTATTATATGCGTTCCCCTTTGAACCTTTATCATAATCAAGTGTTCATCCACCCTCAGTGAGGTAAACTACGATTGCTCTGATTCTATCCTAGTTAGGATACGTAAGAAAAATATGCGTTATCTTTGCGAGAAAACCTAGAAACATCAACCCTAGGTCTATACCTCAAAACCCCAACATTGATCCCAAACCATAGCAATCAACTTAGCATACAAACATACAAAAGGTTCCTGTAGAGTACTACAGATGTTTAGGATGTGAAATACCTACCCTAAGCATAACCAACCCCCGATCCCCAAATCTCTTTGCATTGTTGTTACATCGCACAAAAGGTCTTTCTTTCTTTAACCTTTCCTTTGGATAAATCAAAGTTTGGTTGTGAGTTTAATGAATTAAGATTCAAGTTAATCAATATCTTGACATCATGATTCTCACCGTAACACTATCCTTGTTAGGATATGTAGGCATGGGATGCGACATCTTGGCGAGCATACTTAGTGCATATACCCATAGGACCTTACCTTAGCACATAACCATTAGTAAGCAGACATTGACAATAACACAACTACCAAACAAGAGGCTCCTGTAGAGTACTACATATACTTAGGGTGCTAATACCTTCCCTTAGTATAACAAACCCCCGAACCCCCCCTCCTGATCTCTTAGCTTCGTTGTAACGTAGCGCACTCAGGGTCTTCTTTGATATTTACCCTTTCCTTTGGGTAAATCAAAGCTCGGTTGTGAACATTTAAAGATTTGTGATGTAAGTCAATCAATAGTTTGATATCAGATTCTCACCACAACACAAGGATTTCTTAAAAAGAATCTAGGATATTTTCTTTGGCAAAGAGAGCAGCTTTCTTTATCAAAAATTCAGTAGGTAGACCTTTGAGTCCATACTTGGAGACAAGATTGGCTTTGACTTCAGAAGCTTCTAGGTGGATGGCATTTGCAATTTCCTTTGGCGAAGGGAACTTCTCCAAACTACTGAACAACTTTTTATCCAATATTGGCAAACCAATGTGATATGAGTACTCTTACAAAGTCGGGATGAGTTGATAATCGAGAAAGGTGAAACAGTGATATAAGGGGTCATAGAATTGCACAAGAGTGTTGAGAACTCCTTCTTGCATTTTGATCTTGACAAGTCCCAATAATCTTCCATACCTCTTTTTGAAATCTTCAGGACAAGACACTAAGGCCACCAATCTCCTTAATTCTGTCAAATCTGGTCTCTTGAAGTCGTACTTCCTAGTGTTTCTTTTTCCAAAATCCATAACCTAAGGTTTTTTGCAATTAAGAAGACAACTGAGTTTCTCAAAACCAACTGCATGAATGCTTATGATGGGATGATGAGATGATGATGCACAAGCAACACATATTCAAGTATTCACATAGTCACATATATATAATGCATATGCAAACAAACAAATTCTAGGTTTGGGTTATAAGCATGAAGCCATGGTATGACCTCCCCAATTTGATATGTACTATGGTTTGTTCCTATCTGCACAACGAGTTATATGAGGTCTCAGAGTCATGGATAAATCTTTTGTATATTATCAACCTACATGACTACTCATGTGAGTCAAAAATATGCTCAAGATAAACTCGTCTGAGTGTAGTATCGTATAGGAACCATTCGGGGCTACTCCCTTATAGTCATCCCACTACGTCCTAAAAGGCCAAGTGGGGTAAGTGGGTAACTAAAAGTTCTCTCAGTGTCATGGGCTCCCAGGTCAAAAAAAGTAATGAACGTATGACTACTCATACACCATCAGTAATCCCAAAGGGGCCTCGACTGAGCGCGGTTATGTCATATGTCAAACATGTTAGAATTACTCTCAACTTTCAACTATTGATGTACACTCAAGTTTGGGTTAGAACTTATCTCACCTCTCAAGGTAGCAACCCAATGCACATATGCAATACAAAAGGTATAGTATATAGATATTCACAAATATACATGTATAAAGGAAACATACATGAACAAAATATAACTGCAAACAAGGTGGGTTTAACCCTCTAAAAATAGAGTTCACAGTGAAGTCGTCATATAAATCTTTAAATATTCACCATCGAACTTTGATTTATCCAAATGAAAGGGTAAAGATCAAAGAAAACCCTAAGTGCGCTATGTAACAACGAAGCTGAGAGATCGGGGGGTTTGAGGGTTGGTTATACTAAGGGAATGTATTAGCATCCTAAGTATCTATAGTACTCTACATGAGCCTCTTGTTTGGTAGTTGTCTTATTTGTCAATGTTTGTTTGCTAATGGTTGTATGCTAAGGTAAAGTCCTATGGGTTTGTACACTAAGTATGCTCGCCAAGACGTCGCATGTCGTTCCTACGTATCCTTACAAGGATGCAATCATGCAACTGTAGTTCTCCTAACTAGGGAGAGAACTTTTGACTGTGGTCAAGGTTCAAGGGGACTAAGCATCCATAACAATGATACTTATATAGATTTAATAAACTCTCTAAGTCTAAGTTGAAAGACTAATTGGGGGTTTGACTTTAACAAAATCCAAAAAGGAAAAAGTGGGTACCCATAATAATGCTACACACATAGAGTTAACAAACTCTAATCCTAAGCTCTAAGTTATAGGATTCTTAACAAGGTATGCTAAAGGTCTTGACTTGACAAAGTCAAAGGGATATGGTTCTCTAAAAGTCCTAATGACTCTAACAAGGTCAAAGGGAGATGGGAACAAAATGAGTTATCTATGACATTGAGTCAATAGAGAGACTTTCCTTTGGAATTAGGGACACAAGGCAACTCTTGAGGATGAGAGCTAACAAGATACATCACTTGGGGAAAATTACCAAAGCTTAAGAACACATACATTCATTCAACCATGAAGAAGATATAATAACATGGTAAAAACCAAGGAGGTAAATGCAAGCATGTAACAACATCAAGAAAAGATAATAACAAGGTTACAACCATGTATTCATTCATAAAAGTTTAGAATCAAACCAAATGGTTACAACCAAAGGTAACCATAGATGTAACAACATATAAAAGGGGATGAGATAAGGTTCTTACAAGACCAAACATCACAAGCATAAGTGAATCATGCATAAGTAAAGACATTTCTTATCATTGCAAAGTTCAAAGATCAACATGCATAAATCATAACAATATTTAAGCATGAATACAAGTCAAGGTAAGTGTCATGTATAAGTCAAAACATTACTTATAACAAAGATCAAAGGATAAAGATTGACATGCATAAATCATAAAAATATTTAAGCATGGAACACACAAAGAATCATGTATAAGTCAAAACATTACTTATCATAGATACAAATCAAGTAGAGGTAACAACCAAAATAACTTGAACATGTGTGGGACATGTGTGAATATTCATGTGATTTATGGAGAATCATGTTAAACAAATAGGTAACAATCAAACATGTAAAAGGATTCAGTCATGGATTTGTAAATGATGAGAAACATATCAAAGAGGGTTCATGTATACTTGAACATGTTCCAAAGATAAAATAACAAGTGTATGAGAACACTCAAAGTAAGGTACCAACCAAGATCATAAGATATGCATTCATATATGAAAATGAACTTTAAAAAGGTAACAACCAATCATGTAACAACAAGTGTGTGTAAATTCACACATCAAGTGAGGTTCATACAAAGTATAATGGATGCATACAAGCAAAGAGAGTCAAAGGAATCAATCACAAAGATCAAAAGAAAGCCTAAGAAAAACCCTAAAAAGTCATAAACTTGAACATGCACAAGGACAAAAAAATAGACATTCTCATAAACATTTAGCAAAAAGAATGGGGCAAAAATGATAAAAATCAAAGAAGTTATGATTAAATCAATTTGTGAAGAAAACATAAAAATTAAGTATAAAAAATAAGGAAATTCACTCCAAGGGACTTGAACCCACGCCCGTTGTGAAATACAACTGGAAGCGAGTCAAAATATGCATTCAGCTTTGAAAATGGGAAAAAAGCACAAAAGGGTTGATCAGCAGAATTGAACCTAGGTCAGGCAAGGCAAGAAGGTTCTAAAGCACACATGGTAAACCACTGGGGTGGTGATACATTCATTGTATCATCTCCCCGAATTAAATCACAACCCTAAACATGCCTTGAGGCCTTCTCAAATGCACCATGGCCAGACCTTGACCTCATCAAAACCAGTTTGCAAAAGCACCTATAACTCTTTCATTTATCCATGAAAATGGACGATCCGAAGATCAAACTCACTCAAAATTTCACAAGGAATTCAGCGGTACCATTGGTTTTTGCTAATAATGTTTCTATTTCAAAACCCTATAGTAAGATAAAAAAATTCATATTCTTGCATTTTCTATAGCACATCCTTTTTCAAACATGATAAGCATCAAGTAATAGCTCAAACATGTCACAAATATCATACCAAACATTTCCATGATCAGTGTATATCAAAGCATAGCATGGTTTGAAGAATTCAAGTTCAAGTGAACTTACCTCTTGGAGATAACTTGGAATCTTCAAGAGAGTTGCTTACAGAAGTGCTTTGTGGATTTGAACAGCTCCAATATACCTTCAAGAACCTCTTTGAGTGTTTGGAATCAAATGGAAACACGTGGAGTAGAATATCCCTTTCTTCTTGCAAAATGTGAAAAATGACCAAGATGAAACTTCAAGTGAATGAAGTTACAGATTGAAAACCAGGTTTGAAACAGCTTGAGGATGATTTATAGTGTGTGTTTGAAGTGTTTGAATGTTTAGAAATGCACTGGATGAGGTTTTGGATATCAAAATGTAGAAAGTCAACAAAAATGAGGTTTAAGTGTTGACTTTTGGATTTGCTGGTCTTTTGATGATTCTGAGGATTTGAACACTTCTAATACATGTTTTATGATGTGTTAGAATGATTGGCTTGGTGGTTTTGTGTTTGGAAATGATTTTGAGGAGCTTTGTCCAAAGTGGTGATTTTTGGCACCAATGGTGTTTAGTTTGCAAGATATTGGTTTTAAAGGTGTTTTCTCTAGCTTCAAACTCTTATTCTCTTTTTTTCTATCTACCTCCCCCCTTTTTGGAAGCATGAATTGCACCTCTATTTATAGGGCAAGGTTAGAGGTAGAATTTGTGACTTGTTAGTTCCATGTTCTAGTTGAATTCCCGCTTGGATAGTTTTGCAAATTGAACTCATGAGGTCATGACCTAGAAATTATATTTTGGACCCCAACTTCTTCTCTTCGAAACTCCTTGATCACAAATGCTATGAAGGAGTTCTTGTACTTTTTGGAAATACCTAAACATGCTCTATAACTTTCATGTTTTGAGAATTTCTTGAATCCAAAGGGATCTTGCTGGAAGTTGACCTTGAAGTTGACTGAAAAATAGAGTAACAAAGCTTTTGCTCATAGGTCACCAGGAAACTTTTGTATTTTATGAGGATATCTTCAAATTTATCTTTGGAACTCACAAAATGGATGTGTGGATTTGAAGTTATGGCCTTTTAAAGTTGGCACCAAAATTAGGGTTTTTCTACACTTAGAAAAATTTCAAGTTTGTCCAACTTTTCTTCTTTTGCAAGAAACCTCTCAAATATTGATTTATCATAATCAAACTCATGGATTGAATATATCTTGATGAAATTTGGCTTGGAAGCTCCAATTTGAACCAAAAACCTTGAAAATCAAAGAGTTGACTTGGTCAGATGAGTTTTGAATCAGATGAATTCAACGGTGTAATCTTTAATGAATTTGAAAATTGAGACTTCACAAACATCATGAGTAGGCTTAAATGATGTATATTAACATGTTGAATCGTGTCCCAAGGTTGGGGATCATGCTTGGGTCAAAATTTAAAGTCACAGTTGACGTTTCCTGACAAAACCCTAATTTGGGGCCAGATGAAATTAGGGTTCAATTGACTTGCAATGAGATCAATTAACACTTGATTCTTGTTGAATATAAGCTTCTTTAACGTAGGGGACCCTTTATTTTTTGATGATCAATACAAAATATTGATTGATCAAGCAATGATCCTCTTGATTCCACAAATGCCAAAACCCTAATTCAAATGAATCTTAACAATAACAAACTTGAAACAAGGTTAAGGTTAGGCAATCAATGCTTGATGTTCCTAGAATGATAATGGAATCAAGGGATCAAAATTTGGGGTATGACACTATTGTGAATTGGATGTCTTTAAACAAAATATAAACTGTAATTCTGGCAAGCACACGATGGATGTTATTACCAAAGTTATAACATCCACTGTGACATTGACTACTGTACTAACTAATTAAAATGTAAGTAAAAGTAGTAAATAACACAACAATTGTTCACCTAGTTCAGTGTCAACAACACCTACATCTGGGGGCTACCAAGCCAGGGAGGAAATTCACTATAAGTAGAATTAATTCAGAGTCAAACAACCCAGTTTGCACTCCTCACTTAAAACCTACCCAATGACACTTCAAACTAGAGACACTCTAGACCTGAGTATTCCCACTCACTCCCCCTCAGTCACACCACAGTGATATCCAATTACCGTTACAGGAAAAAAAAAGATGAAGATACACTTCAACCTCACACCTTGGTCTTGCTTCACAGCTTTGATCAAGGATCGCACACTCTTGCTTAAAAGCTTTGAGTGACACAACAGCCTAGAACCTACCTAACCAATGCAACATACAGTTGCTTGGTAAACAAGTATTTCTAAGACTCAATTCACACGTGAAGGACACACTTTCTTCACTCACAATACTCACGTGAAGAAAAACCTTCTTCACTCACAAGGACTCTTAATTTGCACTCTCTAATCTTCTATCAAGAGCTGCTCTTTTAGGATTGCTCCTTCTGATATTTATAGAAACAGTCAGTCATTTGGGCCTTGGTGCACACAGTTAGGTTTAATCATAACAAACCCTACTTTTCAATCATCTGCACGCTTGCCATTTAATTCAGGAGCATTTGTTTCGCTTTAGGGCTTCTCAAATGTCTCCTGTCTTTTAGCTTGAGCTCCTGATTTGTTTCCTGATTTCTAGATAACAGAAAAACTAACCTGCTCGCTGGATGTCATACGGTCAGTGTCATGACATTCTTTATGACATTCAACCTAACTTCTAGTTAAGTTACCCTGCACACACATCATTATGTATGTCTTAACATTCAGTATGACATACATGCAAACTCAAATGTTTTGCCACAAAATGTGTAACACCCATTTTAATTATCTCGTTTTTCTGTGTATTTTATTTGTGGTGTGCCTTCTGTGTTAAGGGTGTGGTTGAGTGTGATAGCGTGTAACCCTTAAGTTGGAATTTATTAATAATTTTGGACTTTAGTATTAATAATAATATTTAGTGCTGATAATTTAATTAGTAATGGTAATATTATTATTAATGTTACTATTATTATTAGTATTATTATTATTAATATTATTATTATTAAATAAAATAAAGGAATTGGAATAAAAGAATTGGGATGAGGGGTATGTTGGGGATATTGGAAAGAAAGAGAAAGAAAGATCACGATCCAAGAGAAAGGAATTTGGTAGGAAGAATAAAAACACGATTAATTGTAGCAAGAGTGAAGAGAAGGAGAATCAAGGGAAGCTAGGATTCTGATTCTTCAAGAGCTTTTTCATCCGATCAAGTTGTCGAGGTAAGGGGGGGAAGAATCGGGTAAAAATTGGTATGTTGCATGAATACTGGGTAGAGAGGGGATTTCCCTTAATCCCATAGGTTGATGATTATGCTTTATATGATGTTATGATTCTGGGTTTGATGCTGATATGTTTGAATCCATTGCATGTGTTGTTTGCTCGATTTGGGAATTCCGGGTAGTTCGAAGTCTTAAGCCGGAACCGAAGTAAATGAGTAGAGTTGACATTTAATCGGTTAAATCAAGGATAAATGTTGTAGTTAGGTTGTAGAATATTGGTCTGTTATGATGGGGTCTGGTGTGAAGTAATCAGTTGAGTTCGGAGCGTTTTGCCGACTCTGAGCAGTTTTATTTTTCTGAAATTGCAGACGTTCGCCAGCTGCTTTGATGGGCGAGTGAGTAGCGAATCTTTGCTAGGGATTTGCTGAGCGAACGAGGTAGTGATTGCTTCCAGAAGGTTTCTGGTTGGCTTCGCTAGGTTGCTCGCTGAGCGAGTGTGTAGCGAGCATTCGTTGATGCTTCGCTTAGCGAATGAGTCAGCGAGTCTGACAAAATGGTTGTGTTTTGAGCTTTGTTGTTGGGTTCTCTCGTAATGTTGGACCATCGTTCGTTATGATTAATTACGGGAAGGATGTTGATTTGTGGAGAGAGTGGGTATGAGATTGCAAGATGATTTCCTTGATTATTCGTGTGATTATAATATTTACATTTTGGTGTATCATGTTTGTATGATGTATGGATGTGGTGATGTGTGATATATATATATATATATATATATATATATATATATATATATATATATATATATATATATATATATATATATATATATATATATATATATATATATATATATATATATATATATATATATATATATAATGTGTGATGAAATATGATTAGTGGAATTGTGTACACTTAGGGTATCTGATGTGGTGTGTTGTGCATTGGGGTTATGCATGGCATGGTGTGATAATGTGCTCCTGTGTAGAGGGTGATGGCATGGTGTGATAATGTGCTCCTGTGTAGAGGGTGATGGCCTGGTGCCCATCGGTAGCGATAATGCACTCTTGTGTGAGGGTGATGGCCAGGTGCCCATCGGTGATTGTGAGGGATAGATCCTGTCTCAGGAGAGCGTAAGTGATCTATCCTGTTTATAATGTGCTCCTGTGTGGAGGGTGATGGTCTGGTGCCCATCGGTGATGATGATATGTTCCTTCGGGAAAGGGTGATGGCCAGGTGCCCATCAGTGGTGTTGTTGAGTCGGTACCGCATATCATGGGTTGAGTTGCATGTGTTGCATGGTTGTATATGCTATGTTGGCATGGACAGCAGGTCTGGGTTGATGTGTGTGAACTAGAAATTGTGTGTTACCGTCTTTTATTCATGTACATTATTACCGTTATATTTTGATCGTGATTTCTCACCCCTTTGCTTTTGTTGTGGTCTGTGCTTCTTCGGAAGTACAAATAATCCAGGTGTGTAGCTAGCTTAGTTTGTGGCGAGTCTTAGGGATGCTCTGATACGTAACACCGGGGCTTTTGCGAGTTTATTGTTTATCTGATGATTTTGTGTGCCCCTGTGGCGTATCATGTTTGATGGATC
The DNA here is from genome assembly GCA_963859935.3 of Lathyrus sativus. NCBI lineage: Eukaryota > Viridiplantae > Streptophyta > Magnoliopsida > Fabales > Fabaceae > Lathyrus > Lathyrus sativus. The sequence goes on along the minus strand of OZ012739.1, from coordinate 49,502,720 downwards.
TTTTGGGTGAATATATCTTGTATATTTTGGGCAGTTGGCCGAGGATGATGTATATGACATGTATATGATGGTTATATGTATATATATGATGACGAATTTTCTGCTGTTTATTATTGATGATATCATTTAATGAAGATGTTTTATTTGTTTTATTCAATGACATCCCGAGTTGTAGTGTGAAACTTTGATAATTGTTTATTTTAATTGCATTTATTTTATTTCGGAGAACTGGGTGTTACAAGATGGTATCAGAGCAGGTCGGTCTGTCCAGCCAGTGTAGTGTTTTGAGTTTGTCCTTAGGATAGAGTTTTTTTTTTGTTAAACTAGCGTTGTTGTTTTTGAGCAGTATGGCGGGAAGGAATAATGATGCGTTGGCTGCCGCTATGCAAGCGATGGCGCAGGTGGTTGCTAATCAGAACCACGCTGCGGGTGCACAATTCAAGGATTTGGCGCAGTTTCAGAGTAACAAGCCGCCGACGTTTCAAGGAGGAGTTTTGGACCCTGAAGCGGCGCAGAAGTGGCTTAAGGCAATTGAGAAGATTTTCAGAACGACGGGGTGCAGTGATGAACAAAAGGTGAGGTTCGGTAGTCACATGTTAAAGGGAGAAGCTAAAGCTTGGTGGGACAACAGTCGCCAGAGGTGGGAGATTGTAGGAACTCCAATTACTTGGGATGTTGTTCGCACTAGTTTTCTAGAAAAATTATTATCCGAAGGATATCCAAAGTGCTAAAGAGATCGAGTTTCTAAAGTTGAAGCAGGGTAATATGACGGTGGTTGAGTATGCGACCAAGTTTGAGGAGCTAGTGCAGTATTGTCCCCATTACAATACTGATAGAGCGATGACCTCCAAGTGTCTGAAGTTTGAGAATGGGATGCGTCCGGAAGTGAAGATGGGAATATCTTGTTAGAAGATCAGGGATTATCCTGAGCTGATAAGCAGGAGCAGGATTTATGATAATGATAACCGGGCGAGGATCGCGCATTACAAGGCTGCAAATGATCGTAATGGTAAGCAAAGGTTTGGTGGTACCCCTTACAGTGTTCCTACTGATAAGGGGAAGTTTAAGGTTGCTGCTGATAAGAAGCCCAGAGAAAGAAGAGTGTCTGCTGGTGTAAAGTGTTTCCGGTGCGGTGGCATGGGTCATCGTGTTGATGATTATTTTCATGAAGTGAAGAAGTGCTTCAAGTATGGTAAGCCAGGTCATGTGATGGCTGATTTCCGAGTTGTTATGCTTACCTGTTACAACTGTGGTGAGAAGGACCACATCAGTATGCATTGCGAAAAGCCGAAGCCAGCTCAGGTGCCTCAGACCAGTGGCAAAGTGTTTACGGTGGTGGGAACTCAAGCTGCTAGTGATGATCGTTCTATCCAAGGTACTTGTTTCATCAATAATGTTCCTTTGTATGCTATGATTGATACGGGTATGACCCACTCGTTCATTTCTGTGGATTATGTGAAAGAGGTTAGGTTTGGAGCCGACTACTCTTGAGCGGCGGATGACTATTGAGACTCCCTCTATATGTTCAGTGACTACTTTTTTAGTGTGTTTGAAGTGTCTGCTGACTATTTTTCGTAGAGATTTTGGTGTGGATCTGATTTGCTTGCCTCTTGGTAAGTTGGATGTTATTCTGGGTATGAACTAGTTGGAGTTCAACCGAGTGTATATTGATTGTTTTTGGAAGGTGTTGTTGTTTCTTTCTCCAGAGGAAGAAGCATTGGCGGATTCTTTGTCTGGTAAGGAGTTAAGGATTTTGTTGGAGGATGAGGCTAAAATGTTTGCTTTATTTGCAACATTACCTGTTGTCAACAAGGCGATGTTGGAAGAGTTGGCAGTGGTGAATGAATTTCCGGAAGTGTGCCCTGATGATATTACAGAATTACCTCCGAAGAGAGAAGTTGAGTTTAGCATTGATCTTGTACCTGGTACGAGGCCTATATCTATGGCGCCGTACAGGATGTTAGCAGTGGAATTGGCTGAATTGAAGTCTCAAATTGGAGAGTTGTTGGATAGGAAGTTTATTAGGCCAAGTGTGTCGCCGTGGGGAGCTCCAATGTTGTTGGTGAAGAAGAAGGATGGTAGTATGCGGTTGTGCGTCGATTAACGTCAGTTGAATAAAGTGACCATCAAGAACAAATATCTTCTTCCAAGGATTGATGATTTAATGGACCAGTTGGTGGGAGCTCGGGTATTCAGCAAGATTGATTTGAGGTCGGGTTACCATCAGATTAGAGTGAAGGAAGGCAATATTCAGAAGACGTCGTTTAGAACTCAATACGGACATTACGAGTATGCGATAATGCCTTTCAGAGTGTCGAATGCGCTGGGAGTGTTCATGGAGTATATGAAACGGATCTTCCATTCTTACTTGGATCAATTTGTTGTTGTATTCATTAATGATATCCTGATTTATTCGAAGTCTGAGAAAGAGCATGCAAGACATTGGAGGATTGCTTTGCAAGTGTTGAAGGATAATAATCTGTTTGCGAAACTGTCGAAGTGTGAGTTCTGGTTGAAGAAGGTGAGTTTCTTGGGGCATGTTATTTCTGGTGATGGTATTTCGGTAGATCCATCTAAGGTGAGTGCGGTGTTGCAGTGGGAACCGCCGAAGACAGCGACTGAAGTTAGAAGCTTTTTGGGTTTGGCAGGGTACTATCGAAGGTTCATTGAAGGTTTTCTACTTTGGCATTACCGTTGACTCAGTTAACGAGAAAGAATCAGGCTTTTGTGTAGGATGCCGCTTGTGAAGAGAATTTTGTGGAATTGAAGAATAAATTGACTACGGCACCGATGTTAGTGTTACCGACTCCGAGTGAACCGTTTGTGGTGTATTGTGATGCGTCTAAGATGGGTTTAGGCAGAGTTCTTATGCAGAATAGTAAAGTGGTAGCGTATGCTTCGCGAAAACTGAGGGTGCATGAGCGGATTTATCCTACTCATGATCTTGAGTTCGCTGCGGTGGTTTTTGTGTTGAAAATCCGAAGGCATTATTTGTATGGTTCAAGGTATGAAGTGTTCAGCGACCATAAAAGTCTGAAGTATCTGTTTGATCAGAAAGAGCTGAATATGAGGCAGAGAAGATGGTTAGAATTCTTGAAGGATTATGATTTTAGCCTAAGTTATCACCCGGGGAAGGCTAATGTGATAGCCGATGCTTTGAGCAGAAAAGCGATTCATATGTCGGCCATGATGGTGAAAGAGATGGAGCTTATTGAGCAGTTCAGAGATTTGAGTATGGTTTGTGAGACTTCGGCAGATTGCGTGATGTTGGGCAAGTTGCAAGTGAACAATGATTTCTTGGATATGATCAGAGAAGGTCAGAAGCTTAACGTGAAGCTAGTGGATGTGATGTCTGGAGTGGGGAGAGACTCTGATGGTGACTTCAAGTTGGATGGTTCAGGTGTGTTGAGGTTCCGAGGTAGGATTTGTGTGACGGATAATGATGAGTTGAAGAAGTCTATTCTGAGTGAGGACATCGTAGTGGTTTGAGTATACATTCGGGAGCTACGAAGATGTATCATGATTTGAAAAAGTTATTTTGGTGGGCTAGCATGAAAAGAGATATCGCTCGTTTCGTTTATGCTTGTTTGACATGTCAGAAATCGAAAGTGGAACATCAAAAACCGTCTGGTTTGATGCAACCGTTGGAAATTCCAGTTTGGAAGTGGGACTGTATAGCCATGGATTTTGTTACAGGTTTGCCGAGCACGACGAGAGGATTTGATGCCATTTGGGTAATTGTGGATCGGCTTACGAAGTCTGCATATTTTGTGCCGGTTAATATAAGTTTTTCGTTGGAGAAGCTAGCAGAGATTTATGTTCGAGTGATTGTGAAGCTTCATGGTGTGCCGTCGAGTATTGTGTCGGATAGGGATCTGAGGTTTACGTCAGAATTCTGGAAGAGTTTGCAAGAAGCTTTGGGTACCAAGTTGAAGTTGAGTTCAGCTTATCATCCACAGACTGATGGATAGTCGGAGAGGACTATTCAGACGTTGGAAGATTTGTTGCGGGCTTGTGTGTTAGAAAGAGGTGGTGCGTGGGATACTAATTTGCCATTGATTGAGTTCACGTACAACAACAGTTACCATTCCAGTATCAGGATGGCACCGTTTGAGGCTCTTTATGGTAGGAGGTGCAGAACTCCTTTGTGTTGGTATGAGTCGGGTGAGAATGTGGTTTTGGGGCCAGAGATTGTGCAACTGACTACTGAGGCAGTTCAGATGATTCGGGAAAAGATGAAAGCATCTCAAGATTGGCAGAAGAGTTATCATGATAACCGCGGGAAAGATTTGGAATTCAGTGAAGGTGATCACGTATCCTTGAGGGTTAACCCAGTGACTGGTGTAGGTCGTGCGCTGAAGTCCAAGAAGCTGGATCCGAAGTTTATTGGGCCGTATCAGATTTTGCATAGAGTTGGTGTTGTGGCTTATAGGGTGGCGTTGCCGCCGGAGCTTTCGAATTTGCATGACGTGTTTCATGTGTCGCAACTTCGGAAGTATGTCGCGGATCCGTCTCATGTGATTCAGAGAGATGAAGTGCAAGTCTGGGAAAATCTCACGGTTGAGACGATACCGTTGAGGATTGAGGATCGCAAGATGAAGCGGCTCAAGGGGAAAGAGATACCTTTGGTGAGAGTGGCTTGAGGAGGAGCTGCAGGAGGCAGTGTGACCTGGGAGTTGGAAAGCAGGATGCGGGATGCGTATCCGGAATTGTTTCCCTCAGGTATTTTCGAGGACGAAAATAATTAAAGTGCGGGAGAGTTGTAACACCCATTTTAATTATCTTGTTTTTCTGTGTATTTTATTTGTGGTGTGCCTTATGTGTTAAGGGTGTGGTTGAGTGCGATAGCGTGTATCCCTTAAGTTGGAATTTATTAATAATTTTGGACTTTAGTATTAATAATAATATTTAGTGATGATAATTTAATTAGTAATGGTAATATTATTATTAATGTTACTATTATTATTAGTATTATTATTATTATTAATATTATTATTATTAAATAAAATTAAGAAATTGGAATAAAAGAATTGGGATGAGGGGTATGTTGGGGATATTGGAAAGAAAGAGAAAGGAAGATCACGATCCAAGATGAAGGAATTTGGTAGGAAGAAGAAAAACACGATTAATTGGAGCAAGAGTGAAGAGAAGGAGAATCAAGGGAAGCTAGGACTCTGATTCTTCAAGAGCTTCTTCATCTGATCAAGTTGTCGAGGTAGGGGGAGAATCGGTTAGAAATTGGTATGTTGCATGAATACTGGGTAGAGAGGGGATTTTCCTTAATCCCATAGGTTGATGATTATGCTTTATATGATGTTATGATTCTGGGTTTGATGCTGATATGTTTGAATCCATTGCATGTGTTGTTTGCTCGATTTGGGAATTCTGGGTAGTTCGAAGTCTTAAGCCAGAACCGAAGTAAATGAGTAGAGTTGACATTTAATCAGTTAAATCAAGGATAGATGTTGTAGTTAGGATTTTTGTACCCCAAAATTTGCCCAACTTTTCTCTACCTAGCTTATGTTTCATTTCATTCACATTAGCATTATCATTTGCATTTCATTGACATGTATGCAGGAGATCAAGAGGTATGATTACCAATCAAGAGCTATACAAGACTGTGAGGCTAGCTAATAAGGTTATTCAAGTGTTCAAGGGTTGATATCCTTGTTAAAGAAATTAAAAGATCCTTAGAGAGAGTGATTGAAACCAAGAGTGTGTGTCTCATAACTTGAGAGTTGTGGAAAGCCCTCAGATGATCCTGAAGCCATGAAGTTAGACTTGAGGTCTTGAGAGAGCTCATGAGAAGTGTTGAAGATCAATTTGAGGCCTAGACAGGTCATTGTGCAAGAATAAGAAGCCTCATCCATGATTGGTGCAGCTAGGGTTTAACTGGGTCAACCCTAAGTCAACTGAGGATTTGAAAGAGGTTGAGACCTAATTCAAGAGCCATGTGATCATGGATTGATGCATTAAGATGTTCTAAGGATGATTCCAAGGTTAACTCATCATGATTGAAGAGTTTGAGAAGTTTCAAGCTAGGGTTTCTAAGACTTGACAGTGTAAAATCCCCTAGTTTGACCCCTGACTTCAAAGCCATTTAGCTCAAGATATGATTGTCATCTCATCTTGACCCCAACATGATTGTTGTAGGGCGTGATCGTAGCTTTAATTTGAGTACTAGAAGTACTTGATAGGGTTTATAGAACTCAAGTTATGAGCCAGACAAGTTACAAGTCATCTGAGGCATGTGAATTTGGAGCTTGAAAGTTACCCAACTTGCATGAAACCTTTGCCCTAGAAGGATGATTCCTATGAACTTTTGGTCAACATGAATGTTTTTCCTTATTCTCTTAGCTTTCTAAAGAGTACTAGAAGTCCATGATTGGATTTGTAGAACTCAAGTTATGGCTTTGACAAGTCAAGGGTATTTTGGGTATTTGGACATTACAGGTCATTTTGAATCACAAGTCAATTTCACCATCTTGCAAGCCTCAAATGGATTTTTGTTCAACATGAAAGTTGTTCAAAATGATGTTTTCAGCTTTTCTAAGTATCAAGGGTCCATTTATATGGATTATATCAAGCATTGGTGGAAGAAAGTTCATATAAAAGCCATTTTAATGAATTAAGATGAGAAAATTCAAAACAATTGAGAATAACATGTTTTCAAGTAAAATTTGTAGTCATTTTGAATGGAATGGATGTTCTAAGGAGATTGGCATTATTACATTTTTGATTTGAAGTCCATAACATGGCCATTTGGGAGGTTGCTTCACAAATAAGAAACACATCTCACACACTCCATATGTTGAAATCAAAGGAAGGAAACCACATCACTATATGCCACAAGGCTTAAGTGAATGGTTTGGACTGAGTTAGGAGTATGAACAAGGCTTGAAGGTGGATATCAACTTTTGAAATTTGGAAGAAAGGTGAAAATCAAAACTCATGAATGGGCCTGGTTTGGGCCTCTAATCCATTGAAACAGAATATAAATAGGATTTAGAACAGAATTGGAAGGTTCTGGTGATCATTTTTGTGGAGAAGCCATTGGAGAGAAGTGAAGAAGCAAGCTTGGAATTGAAATTTTGTATTTGAGAATCAAGAGTTTTCAACCAGAATTGAGCATCAAGAAGCATTCACCATTGATCACTGAAGATTTCTAGACGATTTGGAAGAGAATTGAGGCTTGAATCCATTGCAATCCAAGTTCAAAGCCAGGTTTTAACTTCTTGAAATCTCTCTCTGATTATGTGTTTTCAATGAACTAGAAGCATGCGGTTAGGTTCTATTCATGATCTAGATGGATTTTGGATAGTTAATTTCAACTTTAGAGACAATTTAGGGTTAATTTCATTTTCGGTTGAGATGGTTATCTCAAGATTCATGCGTTTTTAGAGTGAATGAATGGTATGGATGAGTTCCTGGTGAAATTCTGGTCAAATTTCATGTAGAGATCGTGGCCATTGGTGGCCTGTAGGTGAAGCTAGGGTTGTGCCAGGGTGGCCGGAAAAGCCATCGGCGATTGGCTTCGCGCGCGCAGACTTGCAGGTTTGAAAGGTTGAAGATGAAGTCTGGGTCGTCTGTTCGTGTTGAAACCTTGACTAAGTCTATCCATCCTAGCGCTCTTGTTGCGCCACGTATCCCCACATCCAAACGCAACGTTTGGTTTATTGAACTTCATACTTTGCTTGCTTCGCTGTGTAAACCATGGAGGAACGAGTTCGATTCTCACGCGTGCCTCTTTTTCTTTCATTTTCTATGAACTGAAGTGAACATGAGGAATTCAGAGCGCACGGGCCTTGGCTTCAGTTGCTATCCTCACCCTCATCTCCAGGACCAACAAGGTTTTTCAAGACAATTGCTTGCTCAACACACCCCCTCCCCTGGTTATTTGTTTGAACTCAGTTGATACTCAAATGGGCCTCACGCACAGTTGCTATACGCACCCCCATTGTGCTGGGCCCAAGCGAACTAGTTGAAATTAGTTGCTGATTGCACCCTCTGTTCATCTTCTCTTTAATTTTGTTTTATTATTTTTGTGCATTCCATGGTAGTTTGAAAACAATTCATGAAAAATAGGAAAATAGGTCAATTAATTCCAGATTTTTCCCCCTGATTCATGAATGAATCTAGAATTTTATTGAATAAAAATATTAGGAAAATCATGCATTTTCAATTTTTGTGCATTTTTTACATTTTTATTTGATAATAAAATGGCCATGATTGATACCTCTGTTTGATGATTTTAGTGTGAGCACTTGGTGATGATTTTTGGCTTGATTTTTTGTGTGTGATTAGATTAGACATGTATGCTCCCATAGTATTTTTATCACATTTTTGTGATGAAATTAGGTGTGGTTTTTAGGTTGAAACTTTAGGTGCTTCCTTTTAGGGTTTAGGTTTAGTACCTTGTAGTGTAGAATTTATTTCTAGGTCTTATTTGAGGATTTCATCTCTGGAATTAACATGGTAGAATCATGATTGACATAGGTTCCCATAGTTATTTTTGTAGGATTTTACAATTGGTGTTAGTATTTTAGTTAGGATTAACTTTAATACTAGGTTTTAGGTGATCCTAACTTGCTAACTCAACTAGAATGACTTCTTTAGTTCCCTTAGACTAGGGTGTTGCTTCTCTTGCTCTTGGATGATGATGAAGACAGGTGTGGGCTGCTGTGGAATGCATGGTGGAGCTTGGACTTGAAGATTGCTCTCCCTTTTGTGTAGTTTGTTTAGGGTTAAGGATTAAGTTTTAGGGAGATCTCTTAGAATAGATTCTCTTCCTTCATGAAACATGGAAGGTGTTGATCACTTCCATTCGTCCCTATGATGTAAGGTCCCATTGTGAAGGCCCCATCCCTCCTTTGGTAGGATGAGTGGCTCCTCACAAATTAGTAGAACCTTTGAGGGTTCCTGTCCTTGATGGTGGAGTGCTTGGAGGTAACCTTTGGTCTTCACTTTGCTTCTCCCTATCCCCACCTTGCTCTTGTTAGATGAATCTTTCTTCCTTGCTAGAAGATTGAAGATGCTATAGGTTGCACTTCCCTGTGTTTGAAGACTGCCCTTGGAGCTGAAGCTTGAAGATCAAGAAGAACAAGTTGACACTTGTGAAGAAGATCAAATTGAGATTGAAGAAAGAGCTGAAGCTTGAAGAAGATGGAGAACAAGTTGACACTTGTGTCTGATGCATTGAAAGCTTGAAGAATCAAGTTGAGACTTGCTTTTGAAGATGAAAGCCTTAAGGAACAGTTTCAGACTGAGGACTGAACTGCTGTTAGAAGGACTGCTTTACCGTGAAGTTGTGGAAGCTGTTGATTTGCTTTCTTGACTGTCTGTTTTCTTTCTGCGCAACTGTATTGCTGTGACTTGTTTGATTTGCTTGATGCATTAGAACAAATTCATGTTTAGACTAATTTAAGCTAGGGGCATGATTCCACTAGGGGTAGAGTTGCTCCCTCTGCATGTATTTTTACTGTATGGCTTTGCTTGCGGGTATTCGGTAGAGCCCAGCTCCCTTGCCTATGTGTTTTGTGATTTGCTTGATGGCATTTTATTTCTTATGTATGATTGCAGTTATTCATATCTGGCTTGAGATTGAGACGAGCTTGTGGAGGCTGATGCCCCACACACATTTCCTCCCTCACTTGCATTGCATGCATTTTACATTTGATTCCTTTACTGTTTACTGTTTAAGCTGATGCTTTATCTGTTTCTGTTTACCATTGACATGATCCCCCAGGAATCTCACTTCCTTTGATAAGGAAGTGATGATTAGAACTTTAGGTCGAAACCTATGCATGATAACTTCTAGGAGTTCCCTGTTTCAAACTGCAACCATAGGATGAATCCTTGGCATGACAACTGTTAGGACTTGATAGTCTCCCCTTAGTTGAGCCTGTTCTCTCTTCTCATCTCAAACAACAGTAAAAAACGTAATAAAGGCAAGTTAGTATAAGCGCGTTACGAGCCTTAAGCTACTTGGGTAATGATAATTGAGCGGCCTCCTCTCAATCGTCTAGAATGTTTAGTATACGTCCTTGGACGATATGCAACGCATTCGTTCCCATGTTATAGTCTCTAGTGCTGTACGAACTACAGACAACCATAAAAAACAGTTCTCCCGTAAAAGACAGAAAATAAACTTCAAACCTTTTTGCCCCGTTGGCCTATAATTCAAAGGAAGCTTTTCTGAAGAAAAGAGTGTTGTTAACTCCCATTTCTACCGCAAACGGTAACGCCTAAGTCTCCAAGGTTCGAGCTGCGTACGCCAAACTGCTGGAACTGTTTGTTAACCCTACTTGGAAAAACAGATGAATCTGAATCCCCGTAATCCGTATTTTCCCGAACTACGTAAGCTCTGATCTTTCATACCTGTTGAGAGTATGTAGGCACAATACTGATGTATTGGCGAGCCACCTTCCCCGTAACCCGTAGTTAGCCGAACTACGTTGACTCTGATTTCTCATTCTCTGATGAGAATACGTAGGCATAAAGTGCGACGCTTTGCCGAGTCATTTTATTTTCTTTTTTAAGCCAGCCTTGATAGGTAGATAGATAAAACCAACCCGTCAAATAAACACAACAAGCATGGATCCCATCGAGTACGATGGACGTGAGGGGTGCTAATACCTTCCCCTTGCATAACCGACTCCCGAACCCAGACAATGGTTGCGGCGACCTTTGTCTTATACCTTTTCGTCAGGTTTTTTCGATCGTTTCCTTTCCCGCTCTGAGAGATAAATAACGAAAGGTGGAGACTCTTCTGTTTTGCCGGCACCTTATTTTCGCGGTAGCGACAGCTGGCGACTCTGCTGGGGACGTCATAGTTTTCTGGGATCCAACGTCCCCTGCGAGAGTCAATCCTAGCGCTTGTATGATCACTTGTTGGGTTGTGTTTATTTATCGCATTTTATTTCCCGCACTTTATTTTTAGTATAATATGATTATCTGCATTGTTGTGGGAGGGGCATTCTGATGAGTGAGAAGCCAGACCCAGGCTTGAGAGCTACATAGTATTAGAGTGGGTTAGTGGAGGACGTGCTTGCTTTGCTTGCAGCTGTTCCCATGTAATCCACACTCAGACGAGGTTCTCTTTGATGGCTTCCTATCGGTCCTTTGGACTCGAGGGGTTGTTGGATCTGAGGATTGTCGACTCTGTTCCTATAGGATGCCGAACCTTTTCCGTGATTAGGTCCATACCTTTGAGCAGGGTCGGGTTTGTTACAGGAAACCTTAACCTTCAGACCACCTGGTTTTCTTGACAGTGAATCAGTTTTGTTAGTGTCAGAGGTTCTCATCATCAGATATGTGTTTGTTCTTGACAAAGCATATTTATGGCCTGGTATCAGGGGTTCTTCTCATCAGAGATATGTTTGTTCTTGACAGAGCAGTATTGTGGTTTTGTTGATACAGAGCCTTCATCTCCTCAAATGCCTTACTACCGTGTTGAGGGTGATCCCAAACTGAGTAAGCTGACTGACGCTCTTCATGTAGATGAGTTTGAATTGGAAGGGATGGTATCCAGGAAGATTGGAGTTCATGGTTTCCCTTTGCCTTTCCTGATGGAAAAAGCCCGAAAGTTTGCTGAGAAGGATTGCTGGGATGTATTCAATGCCTTCTTAGCCCTCTGTATCTATGGGATCATGCTATTCCCAAGTCACCCGGACTTTATAAGCATGGATGCTTGCCACATATTTGCCTCCGGGAATCCAGTGCCCACTCTCCTCGAAGACGTCTATCATTCGGTTCACAGCAAGAATGAAAACAGAAAGGGGAAGAATGTGGCATGTTGTGCTCCTTTACTGTATAAGTGGTTTGCTAGCCATCTTCCTAAGTTGGGGCCGTTCATCGATTCTGCTGAGTCTTCACCTTGGTCTGCATGTTTGATGGGTTTGACTGATGACGATATTATCTGGTTTGATAGAGATCTGCTGGGTAAAGATGTGGTGCATAGCTGCTGTGGCTTTCCTAACGTCCCCCTGGTCGGAAGGAATGGATGTGTCAACTACAATCCATCTCTGCTGGTACGATAATTTGGGTATGCACTACGAGGTCCTCCTGAAGAGGAAGAGATACGGGAATCTCTGTATCTCACAGGGTTGCTTGAAGGTGACACTTTGGTCAAGGTACAAAATGCTTGGAGTAAAATTCACCGAAAGGGGAAAGTCTTGCTGGGAAAAAGCAACAACAAGGCCTTTGATCCGTACGTGACTTGGGTTCGAGAAAGAGCCACCAAGTTTCTAATGCCATTTTCTGCTGTGGAACCATTATATCCTCTTGTGCACAAAGAGCCTACTACAGTTGATATTCAGAAATTCAACCAGGTACTCCGAGAGAAGGAAGAGCTACAAAAGGCCAACGAAGAGTTGGAGAAAGAGATCGCTCAACTTCGGAAAGAGAAAAGTGAAGCCATTTATACCTGCAAGAAGCAGACTAAGATGATCAACCGTCTAGGCTCCAACCTGACCAAAGAAACTGATGCTAGGGAACGCCTGAGGTTGGATATGAAGTCAGTACATGGCGTATTGACAACCAAGAAACAGGATCTGGACAGAGTGTACCGGAAGTTAACCCAATACGAGAGGGTCTGGAGCAACACCATTTCCAAGTACAAAGAGCGAGAAGAAAAGATGAAGCAGCGAGTAGCCGAGCTAGAAGCTCAGATTATGGTGAAAGATGAGAACCCATAGGCTGAAGTCTCCCTGCGACAAGACGTCCAGTATAGATTGGCTGAGGCCGAGGCGGATTTGCAAGATTCTCAACTCTGGGCTGATGCTAAAAGGAGAAGAGTCGAAAACCATTCTGAAGAAGGTATTTCTAGGAGCGTTGCCGAGAACCTCCCAAAGTCCATCAGTCAGAGGGACCTGCTGGCCCGGGGTTTGCTTGCTCAGTCAGATCACCCCGCTACAAAGAAGTTGATAGAAGATTTTTGTGCCCGTGGCCACACTTGATCTTTCTGTATTTTCTTTGTACATTTTATGCATTGATATGCTGATCACCGCCAGGTCTGTTGGTTGGGGTCATGCCTTATTGCTTTAGTTGTATATGATTACAGTTGTACGCTACCCAAGCGGGCTTTTCAGATGAATATATGAGGATTTATTTTCCATGATTGGATCATAGACTTTATTTGTCTCGGAAGCTAGGATCGGGGGGGAATCTCCCCAAGGCACAGACACACGTTTGCATCTGCATGAAGCATTTGCATGACGAGCACCTTGTCGTTTTTTCTAACCCTTTGTGTATGCAGGTTGTTCCAGGATTGATCAAAGACCGATCCACCGCTATTCGACCAGAGCGAATCAAGCTAGAGCAATGGAACAAGTGCAAACTGACGTTCAGGAACTCCGAGAGAGGATAGACCGCTTCATGGAGCTCATGCAAGTGGCCGCCAACAGCCAAGACCAGCTCAGAACATTGGTTCAGTCTCTGATCTCAAGGGTTGACAGCAACGGTGTACTCCATGGTGGGAATGTTCCAAGCCCTCCACCTGTTGAAACTCCTCAGGGTGGCATCCCCGTGACCGGGGGGAATGGAAGTGGTAATGGTAATGTGATCCCTAACATCAGGCTCAATGGTAATACGACTGGCGTCGGTAATGGAAATTTTGAAGCTAATGGCAACGCGGGGCCAGGCAATGGCAACACAGGTGCTGGAAATCTGTATGGGCCTCAGCCTTGGCTGGAAGATCGTCAAGAAGATTTGTTCTCACAGTGGAGTGCTGAAGGAGAACTGACTGCTGAAGCACGTCTGAGGTTTAAGGAACTCGAGGACAAAATGAGGAATTTCGAGAACCTGAACACTATGGGGGTCGACATGACTAAATTGGGATTGATTTCTGATTTCAAGGTGCCTCCTAAATTCAAGGTACCCGACTTTGAGAAATACAAGGGCACCACTTGCCCTCGTGTCCACTTAAGGTCATACTACCAAAAGATGTCCGCTTACTCTGAAGAAGAGAAGCTGCTGATGCACTTCTTTCAGGATAGCTTGTCCGGTCCATCCTTGGAATGGTACATGAGTTTGGAACCCACCAGTGTGCACATGTGGAAGGAACTTGCTGAGGCCTTTGTGCACCATTATCAGTATAACAGTGACTTGGCTCCGAACCGGGTTCAACTGTAGAACTTGTCGCAAAGGAACAACGAAGGGTTCAAAGAATATGCCCAGCGATGGCGTGAACTAGCAGCTAGAGTTCAACCGCCGATGGTTGAACGAGAGCTTGTTGAAATGTTTGTAGCCACTCTCCCGGGGGTCTATTACGAGAAATTGGTCAGCGGTATGTCAGGGAGTTTCTCAGATCTCATCATTACTGGCGAGCACGTTGAAAATGGGATCAAGTTGGGGGAAATTTAAGGTGGTGATCTATCCTCAGCTGGAGGAGGTAAGAAACCATATGGTAGCAAAAGGCGTGAAGGAGAGACGAACGCCGTGTCTAACGCTCGAAGGAAAGGTAAGGGCCAGCGCCAGCAGGTGGCTAGCATAACCATCCCTGCTGTTCAACAACCCCAGCCACAGCAACAGCCGCAGTAGCAGCAGCCAAATCAGCAAGGGTACAGAAAATACCAGAACAGGGCACCTCTGTCAAGTCGTCACCTCGAGACGCCGCCCATGTCTTATGCTCAGTTGTTAAAGACTCTGCTTCAGTTACAGCTAGTCCAGAAAAGAACCCTGGCTCCCTTGACAGGGGCACCTCCGCAGGGTTATGATGCGAATGCAACATGCGATTTTCACTCAGGGGCACCCGGCCACACGATAGAAAATTGCAAAGCCTTCAAGCACAAGGTGAAAGATATGGTGGACGCTAAGATCATCAATTTCTCAGATAATGTGTCGAATGTCACAAAGAACCCTATGCCGAATCATAGGGGAGGTGGGGTGAATGCCATTATTGAAGAAGAGAACTTAGATTTGTTGACTGATGTCAAAGATCTGAAGACACCGCTTAGCTTCGTTAAAGCCAAGCTGATGAAGAGAGGTTTCTTTCTAGGCTGTGGAGAATTGTGTATGGGCTGTGCGACTCATCCTGATGGATGTGAACAGTTGATAGAAGGGATTCAGAGTCTGATGACCGAAGGAATCTTGCGGTTTAGCCGAAGGGCCGAATATGGATCTGGAGAGGTAATGCTGAAGCAAGATGATGAAGTTGCCACCATCACCATCCCTCGCCAGACGGTAACCATTTCTTCACTCAGGCCGCCCATAATTACCATCACCAAGGCTGGGCCGATACCTTTTGAAATCACCAACAATGTCCCGTGGCACTATGGGGCAGACGTCTACTGTAACGGACAGAAGTTGGAACTAGAGCCCTCTGGGAAGACTGTGGATAACCTAGTGGGGATTGGCGGAATCACGCGCAGCGGAAGAGTATTTGCTCCGCCTGAGATTGTGGCGGACAAAGCAGACAAAGCTGAGGAAACTGATAAGGGAAAGAGTAAAGTCATTGAGGAAACCCCTCGTGGGGTAGAGAAGGACTTACTTGTAAAGGACGCTGAAGAGTTCATGAGGTTGATCAAGAAGAGTGATTACAAGATCGTGGATCACCTCCATCAAACACCCTCGAAAATTTCCATCTTGAATTTGTTGCTATGTTCGGAGTCACATCGCAACGTGCTGTTAAAGGTTTTGAATGCCATGTATGTACCTCAGGAAATCTCGGTCAACCAGTTGGAAGGGGTAGTAGCCCACGTGAATGCTGGAAACGGGTTAGGGTTCACTGACCTGGAGCTGACGCCGAAGGGAAGAAACCACAACAACGCCCTACACATCTCGATAGAGTGTAGGGGAACAGTTATGGCTCATGTGTTGGTGGACACCGGGTCATCGCTCAATGTTCTTCCGAAGAAGGCATTGATGAAGTTAGATACTCGAGGATTGATTTTCACACCCAGTGACCTGGTTGTGAAAGCGTTCGATGGAACCAAGCGTCATGTCTTTGGAGAGGTAACTCTGTCAATCCAAGTTGGGCCGGAAACGTTCGACGCAGTCTTCTACATCATGGACATCATGCCTGCCTACAGCTGTCTCTTAGGCTGGCCATGGATCCATTCTGCTGGCGCCGTGACCTCCACGTTGCACCAAAAACTCAAGTATGCTGTAGGGGGCAGCATTGTAACTGTATGTGGCGAGGAAGACATAATGGTGAGCCATTTGTCGTCCTTCAAATATGTTGAGATGGATGGGGAAATCCACGAAACCCTATGTCAGGCGTTCGAAGCTGTTAAAGTCAAGGACGTGGCTCCAGTAATGACTGAAAAACCACAGATGACTCTTTCTTCCTTCAAGGAAGCCCGAGCCGTTGTTCAAGCCGGATCTACCCCAGGCTGGGGGCAGGTTCTAGAAATACCTAACAAACAGGACAAGTTTGGGTTAGGATACTCTCCTACGGCTGAAGCCTCCTCTTCTCACAGTGCGTCGCGAGGTAAAGGGCCGATCCAGTTTACTAGTGGTGCGGTGATATTTGAAAGTGTCAAGGCAGTGTCTGAAGACGGCGAGGACAGCGATTGCGACCTAGACTCTTGGATCCAGCCAAGTAAACCAGGCCAGAGCCTCAACAACTGGTCCATCAGGGATACCATCCAAGTGACAGGCAAAGAGTAATGATTTACTTTCTCTAATTATTATACAACCCTATGTCCTACCCGGGGCATAGTGGTTTTATTGCCAGGGCCTTGTTTGATTATGTACATGTATTTTACCAATAAATCAAAAGGAATTTTTCTTCGCATTCAAATGTTGTGATCTCTGTTATTCCTGTTTTATATTTGTTATGAAAAACAATAAAATGGCAATAGGGTTTGTGCTAACCTGCATATCCTTGTTTTAAGCTTAACCCTTGTTATTGCAGGATCCACATAGCAGATGACATCGACTCTGGACCTTCTACGACTCACTTCGACTTTGATTGCCCGATCTATCAAGCCGAAGAAGAAATTGATGAAGACGAAGACCTTCCCGAAGAGTTGGCCCGCTTGTTGAAACAAGAAGAGAAAGTTATTCTGCCTCACGAAGAAGAGATTGAGATTGTGAATTTGGGTTCTAAAGAACTGGTCAGGAACGTCAGGATAGGGGCTGCATTGCAGAGTGATGTCAAGCAGAGATTGGTCGAGATGCTGAGAGAGTATAGTGACATCTTTGCTTGGTCATACGAAGATATGCCCGGACTTGACACTAACATCGTGGTCCATCACTTGCCGCTGCGAGAAGATTGTCCTCCCGTTAAGCAGAAGCTTAGGAGGACGCGACCAGATATGGCCGTTAAGATCAAAGAAGAAGTGCAGAAACAGCTTGATGCTGGCTTCTTAGCAGTCACTACTTACCCTCCGTGGGTCGCCAACATAGTGCCTGTACCGAAGAAGGACGGTAAGGTGTGAATGTGCGCCAAATATTGGGATTTGAATAGGGAGAGCCCTAAAGATGATTTCCCACTCCCTCATATTGATGTGTTGGTCGACAATACAGCCCAGTTCTCCGTGTTTTCATTTATGGATGGTTCTCAGGCTACAATCAGATCAAGATGGCGCCGGAGGACATGGAGAAAACTACATTTATTACACCTTGGGGAACATTCTGCTACAAGGTAATGCCTTTCGGTCTGAAGAACGCAAGGGCCACTTACCAACGAGCAATGGTTACTTTGTTTCATGATATGATTCATCATGAGATTGAAGTCTATGTTGATGACATGATTGCGAAGTCCTAAATGGAGGAGGGACACCTGGTCAATTTGCTGAAGCTTTTTGAGAGGCTTAGGAAGTTTAGGTTGAGGCTGAATCCTAACAAGTGTACTTTCGGAGTACGGTCTGGAAAACTACTGGGGTTTATCGTGAGCGAAAGAGGCATCAAGGTTGATCCTGCGAAGATAAAAGCAATACAAGAAATGCCAGCGCCAAAAACCGAAAAAGAAGTTCGTGGTTTCCTGGGCAGAATAAACTACATTGCAAGGTTTATTTCTCAGCTCACAGCCACGTGTGAACCGATGTTCAAACTACTGAAAAAAGATTAGGCGATTATCTGGAACGAGGATTGCCATAAGGCATTTGATAAGATAAAACAGTATCTGCAGGAACCTCCGATCTTGATACCCCCAGTTGCCGGACGACCCCTAATCATGTACTTGACAGTTTTTGAGAATAGTATGGGGTGTGTTCTCGGTCAGCACGACGAGACGGGCAAAAAGGAGCATGCCATTTACTATTTGAGTAAAAAGTTCACAGATTGTGAATCTCGTTACTCGATGCTGGAGAAGACGTGTTGTGCACTAGCCTGGGCTGCCAAACGTTTACGGCAGTACATGCTCAATCACACAACCATGCTAATTTCGAAGATGGATCCGATCAAGTACGTCTTCGAAAAGCATCGCTTTCGGGCAGGATTGCCAGATGGCAAATGGTGTTGACGGAATATGACATTCAGTACGTTTCCCAGAAGGCCATCAAGGGAAGCGTATTGTCTGAATACCTTGCCGAACAGCCAATCGAGGATTATCAGCCGATGAAATTTGAATTCCCTGATGAAGATATCATGTTTCTCAAGGTGAAAGATTGCGATGAACCGTTGCCCGACGAGGGTCCAGGTAGGAGATCCCAATGGAAATTAATATTTGATGGGGCGGTTAATTCTTACGGAAGTGGCATTGGGGCAATCATCACGACTCCCCATGGATCCCACATCCCGTTCACGGCCAGACTGACGTTTCCGGTCACCAATAACGAAGCAGAATACGAAGCATGCATCATGGGTCTAGAAGAAGCAATTGATTTAAGAATCAAGAACCTAGATGTATATGGTGACTTGGCACTTGTGATTAACCAGATTAAAGGGGAGTGGGAGACTCGTCAATCGAATTTGGTGCCGTACATGAATTATGCCAAAAGGCTGCTTCTGTTCTTTGATCGAGTGGAACTCCATCATGTGCCCAGAGCTGAAAATTAGATGGCTGATGCCTTAGCCACGTTGGCTTCGATGTATAAATTCAATTTTTGGAATGAAGCTCCAAGAATTGTCCTTTCTCATCTTGATAGACCTGCGTTCGTCTTTGCGATCGAGGAAGCCTCCGACGACAAGCCATGGTTCCATGACATCCAGACCTTCCTTATGACTAAGGAGTATCCTACGGGAGCGTCAACCTAGGATAAGAAGACTCTGAGGAGGCTGTCTGGAAATTTTTATCTCAATCCTGATGGAGTTTTATATAAAAGAAACCACGATCTTGTACTACTCAGATGTGTAGATGAGAAAGAGGCGAGTATGCTCATGGAAGAAGTCCATGAAGGCACATTTGGTATGCACGCCGACGGGCATGCTATGACAAGAAAGATCCTGAGAGCAGGATATTACTGGCTGACGATGGAGTCGGATTACTTTAAATTCGCGAAGAGATGTCATAAATGCCAGATTTATGCTGATAAGATTCATGTGCCGCCGTGCCCGTTGAATGTCATGTCCTCCCCGTGGCCGTTCTCCATGTGGGGCATCGACATGATAGGCAAGATCGAGCCCACTGCATCTAACGGTTATCGCTTCATTCTAGTAGCCATTGACTACTTCACAAAGTGGGTGGAGGCAGCCTCGTATGCTAACGTGACCAGGCAGGTGGTGGCTAAATTCATAAAGAAGGACATCATCTGTCGATATGGAATTCCCGAGCGGATCATTACTGATAATGGTTCGAATCTGAATAACAAGATGATGAAGGAGTTGTGCCAGAGTTTCAAGATTGAACACCACAACTCATCTCCTTACCGGCCGAAGATGAATGGCGTCGTTGAAGCGGCCAATAAAAACATTAAGAAGATTGTACAGAAGATGGTTGTGACCTATAAAGACTGGCACGAGATGTTGCCATTTGCATTGCACGGTTATCGTACAACGGTACGTACATCGACTGGGGCAACTCTTTTCTCACTGGTGTACGGTATGGAAGTTTTCCTACCGTTAGAAGTTGAGATTCCTTCTTTACGAGTTTTGGTTGCGTGAAACTCGATGAGGCAGAATGGATTAAGAACCGACTAAACCAACTCAGCCTAATGGACGACAAGAGGTTGGCATCGATTGCATATGGTCGTCTATACCAGAGCCAAATGAAGAAAGCTTATGATAAGAAGGTGCGTCCTAGAAGCTTTCAGACGGGTGATCTCGTCCTGAAGAAGATTCTTCCTCCACACTCCGATCATCGGGGCAAGTGGACGCCCAATTATGAAGGTTCGTACATCGTCAGCAAGGTCTTCTCGGGAGGAGCCTTGTTGTTATCCACAATGGATGGCGAAGATTTTGCGTCCCCGGTGAACGCGAACGCAGTTAAAAAATACTTTGCTTAAAAAATGACCCGCTGGAAAGAAAAAGAATATTCAGGCAAAAATGGGGCATCCCGGCGAACCATAAAAAAGGAAAAAAGGGGTTCGGGAAAAAATTAGGGATATAAATGAAAAATGTACACCCGCAAAGTCGAAAACCCGGAAGGACAAATTTGGCAAAAAAGGGCATCCCGATGAATTGAAAACCCGGAAGGGCGATTCAGGCAAAAGTCAGGGATTTGAAAAAGCAAACGACTGCGTTCCGCGTATGGACTTTCATTGTTCAGTGGTTTGGAAGACCTGAGGGCCGTTTATCTGAATCAATCTCTTCTGAAGCTGAAGCGTCAGAGAAGTATCGAAGTCGAGTGGGTCATAGAGGGATCAACTCATGGTGTTCGTCTATGCCACATTGCTGACATTTGTGTATATACTGATGTATATTTAT
Source organism: Lathyrus sativus (assembly GCA_963859935.3). NCBI lineage: Eukaryota > Viridiplantae > Streptophyta > Magnoliopsida > Fabales > Fabaceae > Lathyrus > Lathyrus sativus. The sequence continues at coordinate 49,481,972 of OZ012739.1, read as the reverse complement.
GTTTTTATATTTGCGCAGCTTCCTCATTCCAGGAGCTTGCATCTGTTGTAAAACATTTTCACCCATTCAGGGGTTCATCATCAATAAAACATATTTGTTTGTTTAGCATCTATCTGTTTTGTTTGCAAAAAAAGAACGCCGATGTTTTTGATAAAATGCGCATACATAAACTTACTGGCCTAGGCCGCTGATTGTTGAAACAATGAATTACTTGAACATTGTCACAAGATGATAACCTTGATAGGTCCCTTTGAGAAGGGTATCTTGTCTGTTTGTTTGTGTTGTTGCAGGTATAGCATATTCCAGGCAGTACGCCGTATGCGTCCCCAAGCAGCATGATTCCTTCTTCCCCAGCAAGTGTAGCAGCATCTCCCCACTGAGTATGAACATGGGACCAAGAGCATTGATATGCATACCCCAGGCCGAGAAGATTCTCCCCGATCAGATGTATCTTAAGGGATCATCATTTCCCTAGCTGAGTCATACACTGAAGTGTATGTTCATTCCCCAGCACTGGGTCAAAGTGCAGTTCTCGTAGCGAACTATCCGCAAGTATGCAACACTCGATAGTTCAAGACTAAAGTCTCCAGCGGAGTTGAGATTCCCCACAGAGTTGTATTCTCCCAGCAAGCATGATGATTCCTTCTACCCCAGCCGAGCGGGCAAATCCCAAGAGAGTCGAGTCCTTGGAAGCCGTTTGGGCCATGATTGGGTTTCCCCAGTAGAGTGTTGAATAGCTGATGCTGCTTTTCCCCATCGGAGTCGTTATCTCCAGGAAAGTTTTAGCCGCGAATACCGTGCAGTTTATGTCTGCGATTGATATCGTCTCCTCGATAGTTTGTGGTTTGAATACCTGATTGAGCAGGTCCAGGTTCTCGTAGAACTTTATTCCACTGCAGCAGTCGACTGAAGTTCGTTCCCCAGGCGGAATCCAATTGGGGTTGGTGACATCTTCTCCTCGGCAGGATGATTCCTCCTCTCCACCAGAGTGGTTCTTTCTCCTTGACAGGAGGATTCTCCCTTCAGCATTTATTTTGATGATGGGGTCATAGCATTTTACATGATTGCATAGCATTTTCCCTAAAAATGCGTAGCATTTCCACCGTGTGGAGCATTGCGCCATAGTCAAACATATGCATATGAAACATGAGCTAGGTCGTTACCTTTCTTGTTTTGCAGGTGTTCCTCCACAGAATGGTTTGCTCAAGATGATTCTTGAATTCCCCAGCGAAGTTGTGTGCTTAAGATGATTCTTACAAATCCCCGGTGAAGTTGCCAGAGTAGGTTACTCAAGTTGATGCTTAGAGTCCCCGACAGAGTGTTTGCTCAGGATGATTCCTGATATCTCCAGCAGAGTTATTTGTCCAAGATGATTCTTGAAGTCCTCAGCAGAGTTGATTCACCCAGAATGATTTCTGGATCCCCGAAGCAGAGTTACTTGATAGTTCTCCAGAATCCCCAGCGGAGATGTGTCATCCCCAGTAGGTTTCTAAACAGTGAAGTTGAAACTTCCCTTAAAGACTTGATGATTGAAGTCAGACAGCGGTGCCGAAACCCCAGACTTACTGATGAAGTCTAATTGCAAGGTCAAAGCAGTTTGCCTAGCCGACGCAGGGTGCCTGATGGCAAAAGAATGTCTATCCTTATTGGTCCATGATGGATTAAGGATCCCACTTTAAGACTTAATAACGAAGTCCAACTGTGATGTCGAAGCAGTTCTCTCAGCTGACGCGGAGTGCCTGATGGCAGAAGTTTGGATATCCCTATTTGGTTCATGATTGACCAAGGATTCTATTCCCGACTTGCTAACGAAGTCCGGCTGACGCCAGAGATTTCTTTGAATTCCCGATGGCATGATTAACTTGATTGTTAAAAAAGTTCCTAATGACCTGATGAGTCCCGAGGAATCCTTATGCCGCAGTGTCGCAGAATGCCTGACGGCAATATCAGCTATGTATCGCAGGTTGCTGAATGACCCGTGATCCCTTGATGACTTGAGGAAGAAGCTGCAGAAAAATCTGATAATTATCCTGACGGAGATTAGACCTTTCACCAGTTACCGTGTGACCAATTCCCCAGCAGAGTTGTCGTGCAACTGTCATGCTCAGTTTTTGAAGATGTTCCTACCAATCAAAGTACCGTTTACCTGTACGGTTGGCAAATCATCAGTTACCGTGTAACCGGTGATCGCTTGATGATTTGAGGGTGCAATGATATCAGATAAATCAGCGAATCATCCTGACGGAGGTTCAGATCAGTATTCTCCATCTAGTTACCGTGCAACTATTATTTCAGTTTCCGAAGATTTTTCCCCCATCAGAGTACCGTGTACTTGTGCAGTTGGCAAATTTCCGGGTTTGTTGGTATTCAACCGTCTTTTACCTTGATTGTTTGAGAGCCATTCGCTTCTTACCTAGTCAGGTCCAAGCCGTTTGAATAGGGGCAGCTGTTGCACCCCAAAATTTGCCCAACTTTTCTCTACCTAGCTTATGTTTCATTTCATTCACATTAGCATTATCATTTGCATTTCCTTGACATGTATGCAGGAGATCAAGAGTTATGATTACCAATCAAGAGCTATACAAGACTGTGAGGCTAGCTAAGAAGGTTATTCAAGTGTTCAAGGGTTGATATCCTTGTCAGAGAAATTAAAAGATCCTCAGAGAGAGTGATTGAAACCAAGAATGATTGTCTCCTAACTTGAGAGTTGTAGAAAGCCCTCAGATGATCCTGAAGCCATGAAGTTAGACTTGAGGTCTTGAGAGAGCTCATGAGAAGTGTTGAAGATCACTTTGTGGCCTAGACAAGTCATTGTGCAAGAATAAGAAGCCTCAGCCATGATTGGTGCAGCTAGGGTTTGATTGGGTCAACCCTAAGTCAACTGAGGATTTGAAAGAGGTTGAGACCTAATTCAAGAGCCATGTGATCATGGATTGATGCATTAAGATGTTCTAAGGATGATTACAAGGTTAACTCATCATGATTGAAGAGTTTGAGAAGTTTTAAGCTAGGGTTTCTAAGACTTGACAGTGTAAAATCCCCTAGTTTGACCCCTGACTTCAAAGCCATTTATCTCAAGATATGATTATCATCTCATCTTGACCCCAACATGATTGTTGTAGGGCATGATCTTAGCTTTAATTTGAGTACTAGAAGTCCTTGATAGGGTTTATAGAACTCAAGTTATGAGGCAGACAAGTTACAAGTCATCTGAGGCATGTGAATTTGGAGCTTGAAAGTTACCCAACTTGCATGAAACCTTTGCCCTAGAAGGATGATTCCTATGAACTTTTGGTCAACAGGAATGTTGATCCTTATTCTATTAGCTTTCTAAAGAGTACTAGAAGTCCATGATTGGATTTATAGAACTCAAGTTATGGCTTTGACAAGTCAAGGGTATTTTGGGTATTTGGACATTACAGGTCATTTTGAATCACAAGTCAATTTCACCATCTTGCAAGCCTCAAATGGATTTTTGTTCAACATGAAAGTTGTTCAAAATGATGTTTTTAGCTTGTCTAAGTATCACGGGTCCATTGATATGGATTATATCAAGCATTGGTGGAAGAAAGTTCATATAAAAGCCATTTTAATGAATTAAGATGAGAAAATTCAAAACAATTGAGAATAACATGTTTTCAAGTCAAATTTGTAGTCATTTTGAATGGAATGGATGTTATAAGGAGATTGGCATTATTAAATTTTTGATTTGAAATCCATAACATGGCCATTTGGGAGGTTGCTTCACAAATAAGAAACACATCTCACACACTCCATATGTTGAAATCAAAGGAAGGAAACAACATCACTACATGCCACAAGGCTAAAGTGAATGGTTTGGACTGAGTTAGGAGTATGAACAAGGCTTGAAGGTGGATATCAACTTTTGAAATTTGGAAAAAAGGTGAAAATCAAAACTCATGAATGGGCCTGGTTTGGGCCTCTAATCCATTGAAACAGAATATAAATAGGATTTAGAACATAATTGGAAGGTTCTAGTGATCATTTTTATGGAGAAGCCATTAGAGAGAAGTGAATAAGAAAGCTTGGAATTGAAATTTCGTTTTTGAGAATCAAGAGTTTTCAACCAGAATTGAGCATCAAGAAGCATTCACAATTGATCACTGAAGATTTCTGGACGATTTGGAAGAGAACTGAGGCTTGAATCCATTGCAATCCAAGTTCAAAGCCAGGTTTTAACTTCTTGAAATCTCTCTCTGATTATGTGTTTTCAATGAACTAGAAGCATGCGGTTAGGTTCTATTCATGATCTAGATGGATTTTGGATAGTTAATTTCAACTTTAGAGACAATTTAGGGTTAATTCATTTTCGGTTGAGATGGTTATCTCAAGATTCATGCATTTTTAGAGTGAATGAATGGTATGGATGAGTTCCTGGTGAAATTCTGGTCAAATTTCAGGTAGAGATCGTGGCCATTGGTGGCCTGTAGGTGAAGCTAGGGTTGTGCCAGGGTGGCCGGAAAAGCCATTGGCGATTGGCTTCGCGCGCGCAGACTTGCAGGTTTGAAAGGTTGAAGATGAAGTCTGGGTCGTCCGTTCGTGTTGAAACCTTGACTCAGTCTATCCATCCTTGCGCTCTTGTTGCGCCACGTATCCCCACATCCAAACGCAGCGTTTGGTTTATTGAACTTCAGACTTTGCTTGCTTCGCTGTGTAAACCAAGGAGGAACGAGTTTGATTCTCACGCGTGCCTCTTTTTCTTTCATTTTCTATGAACTGAAGTGAACATGAGGAATTCAGAGCGCATGGGCCTTGGCTTCAGTTGCTATCCTCACCCCCATCTCCAGGCCCAACAAGGTTTTTCAAGACAATTGCTTGCTCAACACACCCCCTCCCCTGGTTATTTGTTTGAACTGAGTTGATACTCAGATGGGCCTCACGCCCAGTTGCTATGTGCACCCCCATTGTGCTGGGCCCAAGCGAACTAGTTGAAATTAGTTGCTGATTGCACCCTCTGTTCATCTTCTCTTTAATTTTGTTTTATTATTTTTGTGCATTCCATGGTAGTTTGAAAACAATTCATAAAAAATAGGAAAATAGGTCAATTAATTCCAAATTTTTCCCCCTGATTCATGATTGAATCTAGAATTTTATTCAATAAAAATATTAGGAAAATCATGCATTTTCAATTTTTGTGCATTTTTTACATTTTTATTTGATAATAAAATGGCCATGGTTGATACCACTGTTTGATGATTTTTGGCTTGATTTTTTGTGTGTGATTAGCTTAGACATGTATGCTCCCATAGTATTTTTATCACATTTTTTTGATGAAATTAGGTGTGGTTTTTAGGTTGAAACTTTAGGTGCTTCCTTTTAGGGTTTAGGTTTAGTACCTTGTAGTGTATAATTTATTTCTAGGTCTTATTTGAGGATTTGATCTCTGGAATTAACATGGTAGAATCATGATTGACATAGGTTCCCATAGTTATTTTTGTAGGACTTTACAATTGGTTTTAGTATTTTAGTTAGGATTAACTTTAGTACTAGGTTTTAGGTGATCCTAACTTGCTAACTCAACTAGAATGACTTCTTTAGTTCCCTTAGACTAGGGTGTTGCTTCTCTTGCTCTTTAATGATGATGAAGACAGGTGTGGGCTACTGTGGAATGCATGGTGGAGCTTGGACTTGAAGATTGCTCTCCCTTTTGTGTAGTTTGTTTAGGGTTAAGGATTAAGTTTTAGGGAGATCTCTTAGAATAGATTCTCTTCCTTCATGAAACATGGAAGGTGTTGATCACTTCCATTCCTCCCTATGATGTAAGGTCCCATTATGAAGGACCTATCCCTCCTTTGGTAGGATGAGTGGCTCCTCACAAATTGGTAGAACCTTTGAGGGTTCCTGTCCTTGATGGTGGAGTGCTTGGAGGTGACCTTTGGTCTTCACTTTGCTTCTCCCTATCCCCACCTTGCTCTTGTTAGATGAATCTTTCTTCCTTGCTAGAAGATTGAAGATGCTAGAGGTTGCACTTCCCTGTGTTTGAAGACTGACCTTGGAGCTGAAGCTTGAAGGTCAATAAGAACAAGTTGACACTTGTGAAGAAGATCAAATTGAGATTAAAGAAAGAGCTAAAGCTTGAAGAAGATGGAGAACAAGTTGACACTTGTGTCTGATGCACTGAAAGCTTGAAGAATCAAGTTGAGACTTGCTTTTGAAGATGAAATCCTTAAGGAACAGTTTCAGACTGAGGACTGAACTGCTGTCAGAAGGACTACTTTGCCGTGAAGCTGTGGAAGCTGTTGATTTGCTTTCTTGACTGTGTGTTTTCTTTCTGCGCAACTGCATTGCTGTGACTTGTTTGATTTTCTTGATGCATTAGAATAAGTTCATGTTTAGACTGATTTAAGCTAGGGGCATGATTGCACTAGGGGTTGAGTTGCTCCCTTTGCTTGTATTTTTACTGTATGGCTTTGGTTGCGGGTATTCGGTAGAGCCCAGCTCCCTTGCCTATGTGGTTTGTGATTTGCTTGATGGCATTTTATTTCTTCTGTATGATTGCAGTTATTCATATCTGGCTTGAGGTCGAGACAAGCTTGTGGAGGCTGATGCCCCACACACATTTCCTCCCTCACTTGCATTGCATGCATTTTACAGTTGATTCTGATACTGTTTACTGTTTAAGCTGATGCTTTATCTGTTTCTGTTTACCATTGACATGATCCCCCAGGAATCTCACTTCCATTGATAAGGAAGTGATGATTAGAACTTTAGGTCGAAACCTATGCATGATAACTTCTAGGAGTTCCCTTTTTCAAACTGCAACCATAGGATGAATCCTTGGCATGACAACTGTTAGGACTTGATAGTCTCCCCTTAGTTGAGCATGTTCTCTCTTCTCATCTCAAACAACAGTAAAAAACGTAATAAAGGCAATGTTAGTATAAGCGCGTTACGAGCCTTAAGCTACTTGGGTAATGATAATTGAGCGGCCTCCTCTCAATCGTCTAGAATGTTTAGTATACGTCCTTTGGACGATATGCAACGCATTCGTTCCCAAGTTATAGTCTCTAGTGCTGTACGAACTACAGACAACCATAAAAACAGTTCTCCCGTAAAAGACAGAAAACAAACTTCAAACCTTTTTGCCCCGTGGGCCCATAATTTAAAGGAAGCTTTTCTGAAGAAAATAGTGTTGTTAACTCCCAGTTCTACCGCAAACGGTAACGCCTAAGTCTCCAAGGTTCGAGCTGCGTACGCCAAACTGTTGGAACTGTTTGTTAACCCTACTCGGAAAAACAGATGAATCTGAATCCCCGTAATCCATATTTTCCCGAACTACGTAAGCTCTGATCTCTCATACCTGTTGAGAGTACGTAGGCACAATACTGATGTATTGGTGAGCCACCTTCCCCGTAACCCGTAGTTAACCGAACTACCGTGACTCTGATTTCTCATTCTCTGATGAGAATATGTAGGCATAAAGTGCGACGCTTTGCTGAGTCATTTTCTTTTCTTTTTTAAGCTAGCCTTGATAGGTAGATAGATAAAACCAACCCGTCAAATAAATACAACAAGCGTGGATCCCATCGAGTACGATGGACGTGAGGGGTGCTAATACCTTCCCCTTGCGTAACCGACTCCCGAACCCAGACAATGGTTGCGACGACCTTGTCTTATACCTTTTCGTCAGGTTTTTCCGATCGTTTCCTTTCCCGCTCTAAGGGATAAATAACAAAAGGTGGCGACTCTTCTGTTTTGCCGGCACCTTATTTTCGCGGTAGCGACAAGGATGTAGAATATTGGTCTGCTATGATGGGGTCTGGTGTGAAGTAATCGATTGAGTTTGGAGCCTTTTTCCGACTCTGAGCAGTTTTACTTTTTTGAAATCGCAGACGTTCGCCAGCTGCTTCACTGGGCGAGTGAGTAGCGAATCTTCACTAGGGATTCATTGGGCGAACGAGGTAGCGAGTGCTTCCAGAAGGTTTCTGGTTGGCTTCACTAAGGTGCTCGCTGAGCGAGCGTGTAGCGAGCATTCGCTGATGCTTCGCTTAGTGAATGAGTCAGCGAGCGTGACAGAATGGTTGTGTTTTGAGTTGTGCTGTTGGGTTCTCTCGTAATGTTAGACCCTCGTTGATTATGATTAACTACGGGAATGATGTTGATTTGTGGAGAGAGTGGGTATGAGATTGGAAAATGATTTCCTTGATTATTCGTGTGATTATAATATTTACATTTCGGTGTATAATGTTTGTATGATGTATGGATGTGGTGATGTGATATATATATATATATATATATATATATATATATATATATATATATATATATATATATATATATATATATATATATATATATATATATATATATATATATATATATATATATATATATATATATATATATATATATATATATATATATATATATATATATATATATATATATATATATATATATATATATATATATATATATATATATATATATATATATATATATATATATATATATATATATATATATATATATATATATATATATATATATATATATATATATATATATATATATATATATATATATATATATATATATATATATATATATATATATATATATATATATATAATGTGTGATGAAATATGATTAGTGGAATTGTGTACACTTAGGGTATCTGATGTGGTGTGTTGTGCATTGGGGTTATGCATGGCATGGTATGATAATGTGCTCCTGTGTGGAGGGTGATGGCCTAGTTCCCATTGGTAGCGATAATGCGCTCTTGTGTGAGGGTGATAGCCAGGTGTCCATCGGTGATTGTGAGGGATAGATCCTGTCTCAGGGGAGCGTAAGTGATCTATCCTGTTTATAATGTGCTCCTGTGTGTAGGGTGATGGCCTGGTGCCCATCGGTGATGATGATATGTTCCTTCGGGAAAGGGTGATGGCCAGGTGCCCATCGGTGGTGTTGTTGAGTCGGTACCGCATATCATGGGTTGAGTTGCATGTGTTGCATGGTTGTATATGTTGTGTTGGCATGGACAGTAGGTCCGGGTTGATGTGTGTGAACTGGAAATTGTGTGTTACCGCCTTTTATTCATGTATATTATTATCGTTATATTTTGATCGTGATTTCTCACCCCTTTGCTTTTGTTGTGGTCTGTGCTTCTTCGGAAGTACAGATAATTCAGGTGTGTAGCTAGCTTGGTTTGGGGCAAGTCGTAGGGATGCTCTGATACGTAACACCGGGGCTTTTGGGAGTTTATTGTTTATGTGATGATTTTGTGTTCCCCTGTGGCGTATCATGTTTGATAGATCTTTTGGGTGAATATATCTTGTATATTTTGGGCAGTTGGCCGAGGATGATGTATATGACATGTATATGATGGTTATATGTATATATATGATGACGAATTTTCCGCTGTTTATTATTGATGATATCACTTAATGAAGATGTTTTGTTTGTTTTATTCTGTGACATCCCGAGTTGTGGTGTGAAACTCTGATAATTGTTTATTTTAATTGCATTTATTTTATTTCGGGGAACGGGGTGTTACAAAATGCAGCCAATCAAGAGCACTTACAAACTCCCCCTTTGGCAAATTTTTGGCTAAAACACCTTGTTAACATATCAGCGTTTACACACAGTAGAAGACTTATCATGTGCCCTGTCATGCAGGAAAGTTACTAGCTCAACACACTCTCAGAGTCCTCACAGTTAGCTGTCACTATTATAACTCACCTTGTTAACCATCTGTTAGTTACCACTACAGATGTCACACTTTGCTGAGTAACACACTGAGTTACTCCCCCTCAATTGATGCATTTTATGCATATCCTCTCAGCTGAGCACACAACCTGCAAACAGTTCTGCAGTCACACATATTCATCCAGTCTACTCTGGATGTTATGACATTCAGGATGACATCCTGAAGCACACACATAAATCCTAAACACCTTCTAGGATCACACATGGTTAGCAACAAACACAATCAACCATTCAGTTCTAACATACACTCCTATACACTATAGGAATTCACACACATATGGCATCAGCATATTACTAACAGCACTAGGCAGCTGTTATCACACATATCCCCAGCATCACCTGTGGTCACACCTGCAAGCATGATTATACCATGTGCAGACAATAGCACATATGCTATCCCATATGCTCTTCAAGCTATCCATTTATTCTACACACCACATGTTATTCCACCTGTTCTTCCACCTGTTGTTATTCTCACTCTATCTTTCTCTCCCCCTTTTTAGCCACAAATTAAGATCCAACTAATAAGCTAGCATAGATCAGAATGTTGTCACATTACAATAGTTAGGAGCAACTACTACAAACATCTCATAAATAGCATCAACTGTTTACAACAAAAATCTAAACAACTGCACATGGAAGACTTTAAATCATCAGCACATATTTCACACCTCATCAGCTCAGCAATCATCAACCTGAGCCCCTCATCACTATTTTAGCATTACATTACTCTTCCTCCTCAGAGGCAGAACTGGTGTCATAGGCATTGGTTGGGACACTCTTACTACTGTCATTCGACTCTTCTTCTGACATAGCTTCATTTTCAGCATCTTTTTCAAGTCTTTGGATAAGTGTTTCTAGCTTTATCTTTTGAGCAGTTACTGAGCTAATTGATTCTCCTAGCTCCCTGCATGTATCCCTTAATTATGCAATCAACATTCTTTTGGAGATCTTGCTTTTATCAGCAGACGTAAACACCATGTCTGGGACATGCGTTCCTTCAAACAGTTTGAAGTGAAGTGACAGCTCAGCCTCCCTCTTGAGGGCAGTGTCGATAGCATTCAAAATCCATGGATATTGGTTTAGTATGACTTCACAGATAAGATATGGAAAGGCTATTGGTAGTTTGATAGCATTGGTGGTAGAGTGCTTTATAACTTGATCAAAAATGTACCGGCCAAAGTCAAAGTTCTCTTTGGTGCCTATGGCATGAATGATCTTGCCAAGGCCAACAATAATTGTGGAGGTATGGTTAGTAGCTACCCAGTTGGTAGCTCCAATCCTATGCAGGATTGCATATTTGACACTCAGTTGTGCTGCAGACAACTTTCCTTTGGAAGGCCAAGTAGTGACTTGGTTCGTAGTAATGATTTTGCACACTTGGTCGTCTGTGGCAATCAGCTCCTTTTCTCCACCATTTGTTCTTCCTAAGTACCTGTTGATTACAGAGGGTGAAAACTGTACACATTATCCTCTAACATAGACTTTCATGAATTCCTTGTTGTCTCTTTTCAAGATTGATTCAGGGATGTTAACAACGAACTCCTTTACCAGCCCTTCATAGCACTTTGAAAAGCCAGTAACAGTCTTGATCAGACTAGCCTTGTGTATCAGATCCATTACTTCCTTGATCTCTAAAGCATCTTTCCCCAATTCTCTCTCAAGGGCTATTCTCCTTTGGTATACATATCTCTATTTTGTCACATTGTGAATGGAATGGAATGATACATTGTCTAGAGGAGCAGCTGACATGGGTTTGAGAGGTCTCTTACCCACTGATTTCTTGTTATTGAAGATGTTAGGAACATCTCTTAAAACATCCGACTCAGAGTCGTTCTCAGCAACTTTCCTCTTCTTGGATGAAGATGATGCCTTGCCCCATGATTTAGAGGGACCAGCAGGAGTTCTTTTTCTGTGTTCTTTTGAGGGTTCTTTGTTAAGACCAGTTTTTCCTTTCCTGGTTGCTAATTTTTCGGCTATACCAGGAACTACATTCTTGATGAGTTCATCATCTGATGACCCATCTTCAACATTTACCTCATTGTCTGGAGCTTCATTCATTTCTTCCTCATAGTTAGTGCTCTTGGTTTCAACATTTTAGCCATCATCCTGACCTTCTTCTTGTACCACATAGCTAGCAAGACTTTCTAGTTTTTCAGTGTTAGGGTTAGTCTTCCTGATCCCAGAGGAAAATTCAGAGTTGTCCTCCTGAATGTCATTAGCTATTGGAGATAGATCAACCCTAGCCAGAGGAATGGAGATTCCATGTACATTACGACCTTCATGAAGGATTTTTGAGACCAGTTCATCGACAGACCTGTCATTGTAGTTGTCCATGGAAGGTTCAGGATTCTTCCCTTCTTTGCCTGCATGTGAAGGAGCTGATGTTTGGGCTTCATGAGTGGAATGACATCCATGATATCCTCCAGTAAGATGTTCTTGTGTTGAGCAAATTCATGCTTGATAGGGATGGGAGATTGTTGTTGAGACATAGTTGGTGATTTTGGTTGTATAATGGGTTTGATGTGGTGTTCAAGTGATGTATGCATGGATACGAATTGGTATGGGCAGTCACAAAGGTACTCTGATGGACTAGAGGAGTTGGCTTGCATTAATGGAGGGAACTTAATATTTTGACCAATCAGAATGTGATTAAATATCAAAACACAATTCCCTATTAATTGATATAATTTCGTATTACACCACCTTTTCAAGCTGCTTCTCTTATTTTCACTCAGTATAGTCTAGTGATTCCTTGAGAAACTAGTGGCCCTTTGTGTGTCAAAGTCCCTAGGCTCCATACTATCTCCTCCAGAGTGAAGTTGGCCATCACTATACACTGTTATATTACTCAAAATTGAGGTTTCAGTGAGGTTACTCTGAATGTCATAGAATAGTGTCATAACATTCTGAGTGACATTGATCTCTTGATGTTGATCACTTTTCATGGACTCCCTCAAGTTCCAATATAGCAGGTCCAGACTTCTTTGATGTACCTTCTTTGGACAGGCTATCTTAGCTTGCCTGTCAACCTCATATTTACCATAGCCTGATCTCCCATATAGAGACACCTTTTGGGTTCCTCTTACTGATTCCTTAGTTATGGTCTTCTTTATCCTTTTTGGATGTCTCCCTTTTTCCAGCCATATTTGCTCCTTCTTTTCATCATTGATTAATCCAGTGAGGTACTTCTAGGCTCCCATAAGTAGCAATTATTCTTGGCTATGGATCCCCTCATGACTTCTTTACCTTCTTCATTGATGACATCACATTCATCTTTAGTGAATACTACACTGAGGCCTTGGTCACAGAGCTGACTGATACTGATGAGATTAACAGTCAGTCTTTTAACCAACAAGACATCATCCAGTCTTGGACCCCTAGGGCAATCTAGTTTTCCAGCACCTTTGATTTCTCCTCTAGCTCCATCACCAAATGTTACATGACTTGAGGAATGAGGTTTTATGTTTACCAAAATATTCTCTATTCCAGTCATGTGTCTAGAACAACCACTATCAAAGTACCAATCTTCCTTGGTTGGCATTGTTAGAGAAGCTTGAGCTACTAAAGCCATATTCTTGACAACCCATTATCTTTGCTTGTTAGGAATATCTTTCTTGGGTTTTGCTTGATGCTGCCTTTTGACATGAGCTCTCTATTTAGATTTCCTTTGATGAGGACGACTAGGAATTCCATGCATCCAGAAACATACAGATTTAATATGACCAAGTTTTCCACAGTGATAACATTTATACCCTTGGAATCTACTTTTGACTTGATTCCAGTTTATGTTAGTTGGATGTTGTGACATTGGTCGTGACATCCGTGTTAACTTCTGAATATCAGGTTTTAGTCTCTTGAGCTTCAGTATAGGATTCTTCTTATCAACAAATCCCAATCTAGACCTATTTCCTGACGTTTGACCACTCTGCAGAATTTCTTCTAGAGTGTCAGTTCCAGGATTCAACATCCTTATGGATTTTGACATTTGATCCATTTTAGATTTCAACTCATTGACTTCACTTTTGAGTGGCCTGATTGAGACCAGATGCTCTTTCATTTTAGCTTCTAACTCCTTGATGAGTTTCTTCTGGTGCTCTCCTTGCTGATACAGTTTTGTACTTCTGATGTGTAGCTTTTTATATGAATCTGCTAGTTCATCATAAGTCAATTCATCTTCACTTGAATCACCATCAGATATACATACATTGTTTAGAACAGTGACATGTTTGGAAGATTCTCCTTCTAATCCACTTTCTGAATCTTCATCAGACCATGTGACAGTTAGGCCTTTTCCCTTCTTTTTGAGGTATGTGGGACACTCCTTTATAATGTGTACATATCCCTCACACTCATGGCATTGAACTCCTCTGCTTTGGCTGACTTTATCTTCAGATTTTTATTTATCAGCAGGCATGCTTCTGGTATAAGGTTTAGACTTAGCATCTATCCTTTTGACAAGTTTGTTAAACTGTCTTCCAAGCAAGGCTATTGCTTCTGATAGACTCTCCGTATTTTCACCATCTTCACCATTGGAATCACTTGCAGTGTTTGAAACAAGGGCTATGCTTTTATTCTTTTTCTCTACAGCCTGATCACACATGCCCATCTCAAATGTTTGGAGAGACCCTATGAGTTCATCCACCTTCATGTTGCATATGTCTTGAGCTTCTTCAATGGTTGTGACCTTCATGGCAAACCTCTTAGGAAATGATCTTAAGATCTTCTTTACTAGCTTTTCTTCAGACATCTTTTCTCCCAGAGCTCCTAAGGTGTTCACAAGTTCAAGGGCATTCATATAGAACTCATGAATAGTTTCCTCCTCCTTCATTTTTAGACTTTCAAACTTGGTTGTCAACATTTGAAGTCTTAACATCTTGACTTTATAGGTTCCCTCATGAGTTGTTTTGAGAGTATCCCACAGATCTTTAGCCAGCTCACAATGATGCACCAGTCTAAAGATATTCTTGTCTATACGATTGAATAATGCATTCAAAGCTTTCAAATTCCCAAGAGCCAGAGCTTGTTGCTCTTTGGTCCATTCTTCTTCAAGTATAAGCACAGAAAGTCCATCTTTATCAGTCTTCACTGGATGTGCCCAGCCTGAGTTTGCAGCTCTCCATGCCTTGATGTCTAAAGACTTTAAGAAGGCAATCATCCTAGGTTTCCAATAGTCATAATTAGAGCCATCCAGAATTTGAGGTCTATTTGTGAATCCTATATCTTTATCCATATTACCAGAATATATTTCCCTAGATCTCACCCAGAATAAACAGGCAGGGTGCCTGCTCTGATGCCAATTGTAATTCTGGCAAGCACACGATGGATGTTATTACCAAAGTTATAACATCCACTGTGACATTGACTATTGTACCAACTAATTAAACTGTAAGTAAAAGAAGTAAATAACACAGCAATTGTTCACCCAGTTCAATGTCAACAACACCTACATTTGGGGGCTACCAAGCCAGGGAGGAAATTCACTATTAGTAGAATTAATTCAGAGTCAAACAACCCAGTTTGCACTCCTCACTTAAAACCTACCTAATGACACTTCAACCTAGTGGCACTTTAGACCTGAGTATTCCCACTCACTCCCTCTCAATCACACCACAGTGATATCCAATTATCGTTACAGAAAAAAAAGGTGAAGATACACTTCAACCTCACACCTTGGTCTTGCTTCACAGCTTTGATCAAGGATCACACACTCTTGCTTAAAAGCTTTGAGTGACACAACAGCCTAGAACCTACCTAACCAATGCATCAGACAGTTGCTTGGTAAACAAGTATTTCTAAGACTCAATTCACACGTGAAGAACACGCTTTCTTCACTTACAATACTCACGTGAAGAACAACCTTCTTCACTCACAAGGACTCTTAATTTTCACTCTCTAATCTTCTATCAAGAGCTTCTCTTCTAGGATTGCTCCTTCTGATATTTATAACAACAGTCAGTCATTTGGGCCTTGGTGTACACAGTTAGGTTTAATCATAACAAACCCTATTGTTCAATCATCTGCACGCTTGCCATTTAATTCAGGAGCATTTGTTTCGCTTTAGGGCTTCTCAAATGTCTCCTGTCTTTTAGCTTGAGCTCCTAATTTGTTTCCTGATTTCTAGATACCAGAAAAACTAACCTGCTCGCTGGATGTCATACGGTCAGTGTCATGACATTCTGTATGACATTCAGCTTAACTTATAGTTAAGTTACTTTGCACACACATCATTATGTATTTCTTAACATTCAGTATGACATACATGCAAACTCTAATGTTTTGCCACAAAATGCAGCCAATCAAGAGCACTTACATAAACAGTTTCTTTATGATCAAGAAACACACATGGGTTAGGGTTAACAAAGAAAACAAGGTAAACCAACAAGGAACAACAAGGATTAGTTATAAACTGCTATTATTTCGTTACTCTTAGAACAAGATTACAAGTATACAAGAATAACAAAATAACCCCTCTCTCTTGAAATTAGGACTTTATCTTCCTATTTTTCCTTATTCCAAGATTGAGAAACTAGCATCCTATTTATAAGAAAAATAGCACACTAACCTAATGGCCTTTTTAACAATTACCCATTACAAGCTAACTTAGGGTACAAGCTAACTTAAACACTTGGGCTTACATGCAAGGCCCAATCCAATATGCTAACAGCCTAGTAATATTGACTAATGCATGTTAGAACAAACTTCGACTACAACACGCATTACTCCAACAACATGTGAACAGACTTCGACGTCATGCTTAATTCCTGTCGAACCAGAAGCTACCCTTTGACCATACTAGATCTCAATCCATCATCTCACAAATCTCTACCTTGGATCTAACTTTATAACATCAAGAAACTAGCTTTCTTCATGTAGCCTTATCAACTGCATGCAGTGGAAAAACTTGCAACTGGGAAACGTCTTGGTGATCATATCAGCAGCATTATGATATGTCAAAACCTTCAAAACTTAGACTTCTCCATGCTCGATTACACCTCCGAACAAATGCATCCTCACATCAATGTGCATGGCTCGCTCATGATAGGCTTGTAGCACCCTAAAATTTGCCCACTCTCTTTTTGTTATCTTGGCTTATGTTTCACATCATCTTGCATTAGCATTTATGCATAACATTGGTTCTAAACAAGGGATCAAGGTATCTCATTTTACTAAAGGAAAGAGCTCCATATTTGAAGCTCACGCAAGGATGCATCTTCATTGTCAAAGCATGACTCAACATCATTTGGGACATCATACAAGGGAATCATGGCTTTCCATCTTTGGTTCTCAATTTGGAGTTTGGGAATATGATATCTTCATGATCAAGGATGTTGAAGCTTCATCATCATCTCTATTCACAAATCATCTTTGTCTAAAAGATTCTTCAATCTTCCTAGAGGAAATGTGATTTTGAGCTTGGGTCATTTTCTCCTATCTTCTTGGCTTGAAACTAGGGTTTCATATATAATTAGACTAGGCTTGTTTCTTTGAGAAATACTTGATTCCATGATCCTTCATATGTCTTAAGGTGTTTAAGGGTAGAGGATTTGAAATTCTGGCAAGCACACAATGGATGTTATCACGAATGTTATGACATCCACTGTAACACAAACTACTGATCTAACTAATAAGCTGTAAATGGAAAGCAGTAAATAACACAAGTAATTGTTCACCCAGTTCAGTGTCAACCACACCTACATCTGGGGGCTACCAAGCCAGGGAGGAAATTCACTATTAGTAGAGTTAATTCAGAGTCAAACAACCTGTTTGTACTCTTCACTTAAGACCTACCCAATGACACTTTAGCCTAGAGACCACTAGACCAAAGTTTCCCACTCACTCCCCCTCAATCACCTCAGTAATATAAACCAATTACATTTGAGATATGAAGACAAACTTCAAACACACCTTGATCTTGCTTCACAGCTTTGATCAAGTGACACAGCCCTCTTGCTTAAAAGCTTTGAGTGGCACAATGAACACATCAGTTCATGCACACTAAACCAATGCAATTGTACAACAAACAATTGCTTGGCATACAAGTATCCTAAGACACACGTGAAGAACCAAAATTCTTCACTCACACAATCCACGTGAAGAGCAACCTCTTCACTCATAAGACACTCTCTCCAATATCTCTCCAGAAGCTCTACTTTTTAGCTCTCTGCTATTTGGACTGATCCTTCGGTTATTTATAGCAGCAGGCTTGCTTTGGGCCTTGATGGAGAAATTAGGTTTACCCAAGATAAACCTCTCTTCATGAAGTTGTGCCCTTATCATTAGGTCAGGAGTCTTCTATGTTATCGTCAGTAATGCCTGTTATGTCGCCTAAGGTAACTAGGCTTTCTGAAATATAGCCTGAGCTAATAACAAAAAAACTAACCCTGCGCGCCCTGATGTCATACGATCGATGTCCTAACATTCAGTCGTGACATTAAGCTTCACTTACTCTTAGCTCTCCCTGTAGAACACTCTTCATGTATGTCATAACATCAGTTGTGACATTCTTACATGCAACAATGTTTTTCCATAAAATGCAGCCAATCAAAAGCATCTACAAACTCCCCCTTTGGCAAATTTTTGGCTAAAACACTCTGTTACAGTATCAGAGATTACAAGCAGCAGAAGTCATACCATATAACCTGTCATACAGGAAAGCTACTAACACACTAGGAGAGTTTTCTACATAGTTAGCTCTCAGCTTCTCAGGATCAACCTGTTCACACACAATCATCTGGTAGTCAGCTCTACAGATGTCACAAAGTTTTGAGCAACATTTTGGGTTACTCTCCCTCAACTGATGCACAACACATCAGTGCACACAACCTGCAATCACACAGATTCATCCAGCCTGCTATGGAATATGGATGTCATGACATTCAGGATGACATCCTGAAGTACACAATCACCTGTGAAGCATAACATTCTATGCTACTCCCCCTGAAAAGGTGCACAGCCACATACACCTTGCAGATACACACCCTACTAGCAGCTATAATACTACTAGGTTCTATCAAGGAACACAAATACCTAACATACATTCCTACACTCATTAGAAATTCACAGAACACTAACAGCATCAACTGTTATCACACATGCACAACAGCAAAATCTTCAACCATGCACATTGCACCTGTAACACACCTGTAACACACTTGTAGCAGCAATTCAGCCAAGTCTTCAACCTGTGAGAGATACACTTCTCTAACCTGCTGTTACTACCTGTTGTTATCTAACACCCTCTCCCCCCTTTTAGCCACAAATTAAGATCAAACTAGTAAAATAGTATAGATCATAATGAGTAACATTACACATGTTTGGGGTCATTACAAAAAAAAAACTGCTCATGAAGAGCATCACAAAGTTTCATGCAATCAAACAAAAATTCTAACCAAAGAGCCAAAAATCATCACATCAGCAGCATGTCATTATTCTCAGCTCAGCAACCAGCAACCTTATCAACCTACTTCTTCTTCAGCAGAGCTGGAACCAATGTCATGAGCATCGGTTGAGACATCCTTGTCATAGTCAGCAGAATCTTCACCTGACATAGCTACACCATCAGCAGTATCTCTTTCTAGACTTTGAATAAATGATTCTAACTTGATCTTTCGTGCAGTTGTTGTCCTGATGGTTTCTCCCAATTCCCTACATGTTTCCTTTAATTCTGCAATTACCATTCTTTTAGAGATCTTGGCCCTCTCACTAGAAGTGAAAGCCATATCTGGAACATGTCTTCCTTCAAATAGTTTAAAGTGAAGGGACTATGCAGGTTCCCTTTTGCGCATGTTCCCTTAGGCAACTTGATAGCACTAGTTGTGGAGTGCTTAACAACTTGATCAAAGATGTATAGACCAAAGTCAAAGTTAACTTTGGTACATATGGCATGAATGATCTTGCCAAGGCCAACTGCAATGGTGGAAGTATGGTTGGTAGGCACCCAATTTGTTACACCAATTCTATGAAGAATGGCATACTTTACACTTAGCAGTGCTGCAGACAACTTTCCTTTGGAAGGCCATGTTTTGACTTGATTTGCAGTGATGATCTTGCAAACCTGGTTGTCTGAAGCAACCAATTCAGTTTCACCATCTTTTGCTCGCCCTAGATATCTGTTGATCACAGTAGGAGAGAATTGCACACACTTTCCTCTGACAAACACCTTCATGAACTCCTTGTTGTTTCTATTCGAGATTGAGTCATATATGTTTACAATGAATTCCTTTACCAGACCTTCGTAGCATTGGGGAAATCCAGTGACTGTCTTGAGCAGTCCATCTTTGTTGATCAGATCCATTACCTCCTTGATCTCTAAGGCATCCTTCCCCAATTCTCTCTCAACGGTTATCCTTATTTGGTAGACATATCTCCATTTTGTCACACTGTGAATAATATGGAAAGAGATATTGTCTAGAAGGGCAGCTGACATAGGGTTAAGAGTTTTCTTGCCTGATTATTTCTTTACATGAAAGATGTTAGAAGCATCTTTCACAACATCACTATCAGAATCAGAGTTACTATCAGTAACTTTCCTTTTCTTGGATGCAGCTGATACCTTGCTCCAAGGTTTGGAGGGTCCAACAGGAGTTCTTTTTCTCTAACTTTTGGAATGATTTCCTTCAAGTATAGCTTTTCCTTTCTTGGTCACTAGTTTCCTGGCTATACTAGGAGAAACATTCTTGATGAGTTCATCATCTGATGACACATCTACAAAATTATCACCATTTCCAGTAGCTTCATTCATCTCTTCCTCATTATCAGTGCTCTTGGTTTCACCATTATTTTGGCCATCCTCCTGTCCTTCCTCCTATACCACATAGCTAGCAAGATTTTCTAGATTCTCTGTGTTAGGGTTAGTCTTGACAGAGGAAAACTCATAATAATCCTCATGATTCTCATTAGAGATTGGGGTTGGATCAACCTTAGATAGAGGAATGGTGATTCCATGTACATTATGACCTTCATGGAGGATTTTGGAAACTAGTTCATCGACAGACCTGTTATCATAGGTAGAGTCCTCCATTCTATTATAGTTGTCCATGGATGGTTCAGGATTCTTACCTTCGTGGTCTGCATGTGAAGGAGCTGAAGTTTGGGTTTCACTACTTCTTCCAAAGGCCATGCTTAGAGGAATGACATCCAAGATATCGTCCAGGGAAATGCTCTTGTGTTGAGCAGAGTCATGCTTGGTAGGGATGGAAGGTTGAGACATTGTTGATGACTTTGGTTGTGGAATCAGGGTTTTTTGTGGTGGTTGTATGAGCCATGCAAGGAGACGAATTTGTATGAGCAACCATAGTGGCACTCTGATAGTATAAAGGGGCTAGAAGGGTTTTCTTGCAAGAGTGGAGGGAACTTAATATTTTGACCAATCAGAATATGATTAATTTTCAAAATATAATTCCATATTAATTGCTATAATCTCTTACTACACCACCTTTCCAAACTACTTCTTTCATTTTCACTTAGGGTAGTCTGGTGATCCCTTATGAAACTATTAGCCCTTTGAATGTCAGAGTCCTTAAGCTCTACACTATCTCTTCTAGAGTGAAGTTGATCATCACTATACATTGTTCTATTACGAAGAATTGAGTTCATAGTGATGCTATAATGAATGTCACAATATAATGTCATAACATTCTGAGTGACATTGATCTCTTGATTCTGGCCATTTTTCATGGTCTCCACCAAATTCAAATTAAGCAGGTCCAGATTTTTGTGTTGTCCCTTCTTTGGATAAGCTATCTTGGCTAGCCTGCCAACCTGATATTTACCATATCTTGTTGACTTTGAAGTTCCTCTTACTGCTGTCTTAGATATGGTCTTTTCTAATTTTTGAATGTGTCTACCTTTCTCCAACCATATTTGATCCTTCTTTTCTTCATTGAATAAGACATTGAGGTTACTTCTGGGCTCCCATAAGTAGCAGTTGTTCTTGGCTCTAGACCCTCTCATGACTTCCTCACCTTCTTCATTGGTGACAATACAATTACCCTTAGTAAATGTGACACTAAGGCCTTGGTCACAGAGCTGACTGATGCTGATAAGATTAATAGTCAGTCCTTTAACCAACATGACATCATCCTGTTTTGGAACATCGGGATAATCTAGTTGTCCAGCACCTTTGATTTCTCCTCTAGCTCCATCACCAAATATTACATGACTTGAGGAATGAGGTTTGATATTTACCAAAAGGCTCTCCATTCCAGTCATGTGTCTAGAGCAACCACTGTCAAAATACCAATCTTCTTTAGTTGGCATCCTAAGACAGGTATGAGCTACTAGAGCAACCTCCTTGGCAACCCATTGTTGCTACTTGACAGGAACTTCCTTCTTGGGTCTAGCATGATGTTGTTTCTTGACATGAGCACCCAGTTTGGATTTGCCTTGATAAGGATGACTAGAAAAACCATGTATCCTGATGTAGAGGGGTTTAATGTGCCCAAGTTTTCCACAATAGTAACACTTATACCCTTGGAATTTGTTTTTGGTCTGGTGCCAACTTTTATCCCTTTGATGTTGTGACATTACTGGTGATATCCATTTTGACCTCTGATTATCAGGCTTTGGACTTTTGAGCTCCAAGATGGGTTTCTGTTCACCAACAAATCCCAGTCCAGACCTGTTTCCTGATGTCTAACCATTCTGTAGGATTTCTTCTAGGGTGTCAGTCCCAAGATTTAGCATCCTTATGGATTTTGACATCTTCTCCATTTTGTATTCCAACAACCTTGCCTCACTTTTGAGTGAGTCTATTGTTGCAAGGTGCTCTATCTTCTCAGCCTCTAATTCCCTTATGCACTTCTTCTGTTGTTTTCCATGCTGATATAATTATGCACTTCTTGTGCATAGCTTTTTGTATGAATCTGCAAGTTCATCATAAGTTAGCTCATCTTCACTTGAATCACCATCAGATATGCATACACTGTTCAGAACAGTGACATGTTTAGCACATTCTTCTTCTAATCCACTTTTAGAATCTCCATCTGATGAAGTGACTGCTAATCCCTTCTTTTGCTTCTTGAGATAGGTGGGACACTCAGTTTTAATGTGACCATAACCCTCACATTCATAACACTGAACTCTTTTGCCTTAGTTAGATCTATCTTCAGATTTTTCCCTTCTGTTGGTGTCAGAAGAATTGTTCTTGGCATAAGGTTTAGACTTATGGTGTATTCTCTTGATTAATTTGCTAAAGTGTCTTCCAAGAAAGGCTATTGCTTCTGACAAATTCTCCTCACTTTCGCCATTGTCTTCGTCAAAAACTTCTTCAGCCTTTGACGCAAAAGCTATGCTTTTCTTCTTTACAGCCTGATCACACATTCCCATATCAAAGGTTTGTAGTGAGCCAGTGAGTTCATCCACCTTCATATTGCATATGTCTTGAGCTTCTTCAGTGGCAGTGACTTTCATGGCAAACCTTTTAGGCAAAGATCTGAGAATCTTCCTCACAAGTTTTTCTTCAGACATCTTTTCTCCCAAGGCTCCTGAGGTGTTAGCTATCTCAAGAATATTCGTGTAGAATTCATGAATAGTCTCATCCTCCTTCGTTCTCAGACTTTCAAACTTGGTGGTCAACATTAGTAGTCTTGACATCTTGACTTTAGAGGTTCCTTCATGAGTTGTTTTGAGAGTATCCCAAACCTCTTTAGCCAGCTCTTAATGATGCACCGGTATGAAAATGTTCTTATCTATACCATTGAATAATGCATTCAAAGCTTTAGAATTCCCAAGAGCCAAGGCTTCTTGCTCTTTGGTCCATTCTTCTTCAGGTATAAACACAGACAATCCATCTTTATCAGTCTTTACTGGATGTTCCGATCCTGAGTTTGCGGCTCTCCATGCCTTGCTGTCTAAATACTTTAAGAAGGCAATCATCCTAGGTTTCCAATAGTCATAATTAGAGCCACCCATAATTGGTGGTCTATTTGTGAATCCTATATCTTTATCTGTAGTACAAGAATTTATGTTCCCTAGATCTCACCCAGAAAATAACAGGCAGGGTGCCTGCTCTGATGCCAATTGAAATTTTGGCAAGCACACAATGGATGTTATCACGGATGTTATGACATCCACTGTAACACAGACTACTGATCTAACTAATAAGCTGTAAATGGAAAGCAGTAAATAACACAAGTAATTGTTCACCCAGTTCAGTGTCAACCACACCTACATCTGGGGGCTACCAAGCCAGGGAGGAAATTCACTATTAGTATAATTAGTTCAGAGTCAAATAACCCGTTTGCACTCTTCACTTAAGACCTACCTAATGACACTTCAACCTAGAGACCACTAGACCAGAGTTTCCCACTAACTCCCCCTCAATCACCTCAGTGATATAAACCAATTACAATTGAAATATGAAGACACACTTCAAACACACCTTGATCTTGATTCACAGCTTTGATCAAGTGACACAACCCTCTTGCTTAAAAGATTTGAGTGGCACAATGAACACAACAGCTCATGCACACTAAACCAATGCAATTGTGCAACAGACAATTGCTTGGTATACAAGTACCTAAGACACACGTGAAGAACCAAAATTCTTCACTCACACAGTCCACGTGAAGAGCAACCTCTTCACTCACAAGACACACTCTATAATCTCTCTCCAGAAGCTCTTCTTTTTAGCTCTCTGCTATTTGGAGTGTTCCTTTGGTTATTTATAATAGCATACTTGCTTTGGGCCTTGATGGAGAAATTAGGTTTACCCAAGATAAACCTCTCTTCATGAAGCTGCACCCCTATCATTAGGTCAGGAGTCTTCTACGTTATCCTGAACAATGCCTATTATGTCGCCTAAAGTAATTAGGCGTCCTGAATTGTTTCCTGAAGTATAGCCTGAGCTAATAACAGAAAAACTAACCCTGCGTGCCCTAATGTCATACGATCGATGTTATAACATTCAGTCATGACATTCAGCTTCACTTACTCTTAGCTCTCCTTGCAGAACACTCTTCATGTATGTCATAACATCAGTTGTGACATTCATACATACAACAATGTTTTGCCATAAAATGCAGCCAATCAAAAGCATCTACATGATTGATCATCAATTTCAACCAGAAGAACTTCAATTGGTCAGTCAATTGCAAATCAAGTGAATTTGGGGAAAAGTCAATTGTGTAGAGAAAAAGTCAACTCCTGGCTTTTTGAGGTCAAAATCATGTTTCTCATGTTTAACATGACCAAGTGGTGAAGATTGACCAAGAAATGTCAAAGGGATCATGAAAAATCAAGAAGTTTGAAACTTTCCATTTTGGGAAAATTAGGGTCTTAGAAACTTTCCATTTATGGAATGTTTCATGGTTGAATCAACCACTTTAAAGGCCACTTTCCTTCACGATCAAGGTTCCAAATGAAGTTTTGTCCAACATAAAATTTGCTTCCCATCCTCTGAGCTTTCTTTTGAGTACCAATTCATCATAATGTGATGTTTAGAGCTCAAGTTATGATGTTTAAAAGTTAGGGTTTTCAAAGACATCAAATTTAGCAAGTTTGGGTAGATATTTGAACCAAGTTTCCAAGGCAATTTTCATTAAGTTCTTGATGCCAAACGAAATTTTGTCCAACATCAAAGTTGTAGATCTTATTCCAAGATTCATATCCATTACTAGAACTCTCTCATGGGATCAAAATTACTCAAGTTATTGTCATACCCTAAATTTGTCCTACCTTTGTACAGTCTCCATTCTGTATATTTACCCACTTGCTATATTCAAAAAGTCCAAAAAAATATGTTGTTATTTTCGCTTGAGGATATTAGGCCAGGTGTGTGTGGGAAGGTGCTGAGTGAAGTCCATTGCTCAGGAAGGAGTATGTTTCATAGTTTAAGTGGTGGGTTTAAAATTTTCAATCAGGGTTTTAACCAGAGCAATTCATGTTTCGAGTCATGTTATTTTAATCCCATTTCCAAATCCATTCATGTATTCACAATCCAGTCTCAATTCTACTCATAATTCATTCCCGATTCCATGTTCATTCCATTCATGTTCCAAAAACCCTTATTCACTTTTTATTCGTTTTTTATTATTTATCTATCCTTTCCAATCAATTTTCAAGCCCAAAATTCCATAAGAAAACATACATTCATTTTGTGTTGGAAAATTACCAAAGCCCATGGTCCAAAAATTCTCAAAAAAAAAGTACATTGAAAGCCCACTTGCATTCTTTTTACAAAAATAAGAGTTAAGAAATTCTAAGTGAGTTAGTAAGTCTTCAAGCCAAAATTCATTATACAAGTACATTCAGCCACTTTGAATTATTTTGGTCACCACAAATAATCCTACCCAATATCAAATTACAGTATGAGAAATATGGCCAAATCAAAGAGAAACTTTATCACACCAATGCAACCCACACTCTAGCAACTTGATTATTGAGCCTTCACAAACATTTCCAATGCAAGAACCATTTTCCAAACCTTTTCTACGGCAAAACCAATTATCATGTACGTTACAACCCATGACTCACCCACTTACAGCAGCAACATCGTACAAGCTCCTATACAATTATCACCATCAAATTGTGTCAAGCCTCACACCACTACTACCTGCAAAAAAGGTACACCAGAGATTCCCATTTTCATAATGGCAAAAATGCAACAGATGTACGAAAATCCCTCTACAGACCCCGTTCCAAAGTTGTCCCCAATTCCAAATATGTCATAATCCGTGTGAAATTCACAAAGCCATCCTTAACCCACACCTCAACATACGATACAATGCTGCAATACCTCACAGGTACCTCCATACTACCACCTGCGAAATGGAAAGGATTAGCCACCAACATTTTTCAGGACACCACAATTGCATAACAGAACCTGCAAAGTGTTTCATATGGTATCATGACTCATTAGATGTTACAACCATGAACAAACCAGCCGCATGAAATGTGTGAAAATAAAAGGATGGCATGTTTCTTACGAAGGGAAACGCACAAATAAACCGTACAACAACATCAAGACAATACCGGTAATACGTACCTATAAAAATTCAAAAAAAAAAAGCGAGACACACAGCTATCATTCACAAACCGACAAAAGCTCTCCTTCCGGCTCGTACGACTCAGACAGAAGTTGCCAATTTGTCACTTGTACGACATCAACGGTTTTGGGTGCGTAAATGAAGAACGAGGGTCACTCCAAAAGGGATTCCTCACGCTGAAAAAAGAGGGGTGAACCCTTTCCCCCTAAATTACTTCCAAAGCCATTAAACACAGGGGAGAAATGACCTAAAGAAAGGGAAAATTTCCAGCTAAAAAGCTCCCTCTCGAACCCTCTTCCTTCTTGGAACAGGCAGTAAAAATCCTCCTTCCAATTCTCAGAACCTTCTTCAAATCACCATCAGATCTCCTCCTTTCTCAAACACTCTCTCCTTCAAAACTTCTTCACAAACCCAATCAAAACATCACTCTTTTCCAACCTACATCTCTTCCAAAACTCAAACACAAAACCTCGTTGTAACCCGTTAAATACCATTACCAATCTTCAACCTTCCTCATAGACCCATAATGTTCCTCAATCTATTCTGAAAACCATAACTCTCTTCTTGCTTCAAATCTCAGAACCCTCTTCCATCTTCTCCGCCACAACATCATCATCCCAAACCTTCCTCCATTCTCAAATTCCTTCAAACTCAATGACATCTTCAAATCCCTAATCCCTTCCAAATCAACCGAAACTCATAAACTCATCTCAAACGGAAACTCATATCCAATGCTTCAAATCCAAATGAAAAAAACATAAACTGGAACTGATTCAAATCTGAGAGGTAGAACGAAACAAAACCATGAGCAAAACCGAAACCTGAGATCAAGAGAGTAAGAAGATTCGTATTGTGAAGAAGGTTAAGCACATTATTTTTGTTGTTGTTCTCAAAAATGCGATGATGGAGTCGGATTCTTGAGTTGCGTTTCATGTTCTATTTACTTTGTTTTCTTCTAGCCTTTGATGACGGTAGCAGCTGGTTTCGTTCTTGTACATTGAGACTTGGGTACGTGGCAATGGATGTGGGGCCTAAAAACCCATGACCCTTAAGCCATCGGTTGGGTTTCTATCCCAAACCCTCTATCTTTCTGCCAGTCGGGTTTTGTTGTGTGGGTGATGGGCCATTGGCCCATATGATTCCACCTGGTTATCATACCACCATATCAATTTCAGCGACCCCTCCTCCCTAGTTGCTCTTTTTCTTTATTATTTGATTAACTTTTTTTTGTCTTTTAAATTTTAATTATTGTTCAATGTTCTTGTTAAAATTTAATTTGGTGCTTTGTTAAATGAATTTGCTAAAAAATTTCACTATGTATTTTGTTAGATTTTACTAAATCTTTTGACTTTGGTCATCTCCTCATTTCAATATCTACTTTGTTTTATTTGTTTTCTCGATTTAATTTTTGGGTCGATGACGAGACCTCCAAGTTATAATTTATCAAATTATTGACAAATAATAACAAACCCGAGACCAATTTTTTTTAAAACTTTCATTTTCGTTTTTATCCCTTTTGTTTATTATTCTTTAGTCAATGATGACTTTAATGATTATTATCGGTCAAATTATTGATAGATGATAATTCAGTCAAGACTATGTCATTTTCGCTTCAAATCAATTTTTAAACATTTTTCTCGAAAAAACTCCAAAAGAAGGAGATTCTTGAAATCTAGCATTTCTTGGATCTTCGAGTGAATAATTCTCGAGGCACGCTCTTGAGTTGTTATTCATTCAATCTTTTGATTTTCTCAAGCGATTTCTCAACACCCTTTTTCGATTAAAACTCCGAAAGAAGGAGATTCTTGGAATCTAGCATTCTTTGAATTTTCGAGTGAATAGTTCTTGAGGCACACCCTTTGAGTTCTTATTCACTCAACCTTTCAACTTTGCCAAACTAAAACATTTTTCAAACGTATCCTAAGTCGAATGCTCGTACGCATTCGCAACCATCGATATTTCGCACACACTTCACAATTCCTCATGGTTTCGATATTAGGGGCACCCTCAGGGACTAATATCGTTTCTTACAATATTTACCCTTGACACGTCGTCAAATTGGTTTTATTTTCAAACAAATCCTCGACACGTCGTCGAACTGTTTCCAAACCAACTTCCTTTGGCCTCGCATGCCATTTTTTCGATTCAATCTTTTCACAAACGTTTTTTTTAAACTTACGAAAGAGGGATATTCCTAGAATCTAGCATTCTTTGAATATTCGAATGAGTAACTCTCCAGGCGCGCCCTTGAGTTGTTATTAGTTTATTCTTTTGATTTCAAAACATCCAATTCTTTATCTTCAACTTATTCAGTCAATTCTTGAAGGAACTGAGTCGTTGGAATCTCGCATTCCTTGAATTCTTGAGTGACAAGCTCTTGAGGCGCGCTCTTGGGTTGCTTGTCAGTCACTCTTTCGTCTCTTTCTCAAACTTCCAACCTGTTCAACCTCATCTTTTCGTGGTTGTTACCACGAACTACGACTGCTCTGATTCTTCATTCTCGTCCGAATGTAAGATACGTAGGCACAAGATTGCGATGATCTTGACGAGCTACCTCCCCTCCATTTTCCATTTCCCCGTATCCATTTTGTGGTTGTTACCACGAATTACGACTGCTCTGATTCTTCATTCTCGTCCGAATGTAAGATACGTAGGCACAAGATTGCGATGATCTTGGCGAGCTACCTCCCCTCCATTTTCCATTTCCCCGTATCTATTTCGTGGTTGTTACCACGAACTACGACTGCTCTGATTCTTCATTCCCGTCCGAATGTAAGATACGTAGGCACAAGATTGTGATGATCTTGGCGAGCTACCTCCCCTCCATTTTCCATTTCCCCGTATCCATTTCGTGGTTGTTACCACGAACTACGACTGCTCTGATTCTTCATTCTTGTCTGAATGAAAGATACGTAGGCACAAGATTGCGATGATCTTGGCGAGCACACTTCCATTTTTCTCCTCTATTCCATACTTCTATCCACCTTCCGTTTCCCCCCATCCTTTCCCGTAGTCGAACTACGACGCTCTGATTTCTCATTCTCGTCCGAATGAGCATACGTACGCACAAGGGCCCCAATCCTTAGCGAGCACCCTATCCTCTAACCACCCATCTCTCCTTTGCGTCTTTATCCTATTAACCTACCAATTCTACCTCTATCAACGAGAAGAAAACAAGTAAACTTAAACCACACTCCCCACATTTACCTTAAGAGGTTCCCGTCGAGTACGACGGAAGTGAGGGGTGCTAATACCTTCCCCTCACGTAACCGACTCCCGAACCCGGAACATGGTTGCGACAACCCTGTTCCTATCCTTTTGTTTTTAAGAGGTTTTCTCGATATTCTCCTCTCCCGTTTATTCGGGAAAAATAAATTTCGGTGGCGACTCTATCGAACCGCATTTCCGCGCCTTTTGCGCGAGGGTCGTTTTCTCCGAAATATCTCTGTGATTTTTCGAGGTGTGACAGCTGGCGACTCTGCTGGGGATATTGCTCCATGCAAAGAGAGAGTCGAGCCTATCTTTTGGTTTGTGAGGAGTGTTTGGTTTTTATTTGTTTTCTTCTTGTTTATGTATTTATTCTCTTGTGGATTTTATTTGTGCTTGTTATCTTGGTTGCCTGTTGGTTCTTGGGATGACATCATGAGTAAAGCTTTACACTCGAGCTTTGGTAAAAGCAGAGAGAATACATAGTTTAGAATTGGTAGTCGAGTAGTGTTAGTCTCCGAGGAATTTTTCCTTATGGGCCTAGCATGAAAGCTCCTCCAGAGGAGACCTATTCGTAGATCTTGTTGTAACACAGTTAGCCAATTTGCACGACTTGATTAATGAAGGGTCCGTGATTCTGGGAACCTTTTGTTAGCACCAGTTCCAATATTGGTGGTCATGTAGTGTTAGTCTCCAAGGACTCGCTCCTTGTGCGCCTAGCATGAGGACCCCGCCTAGGAGAGACCTTATCGTCATTATCGTCGTAATACAGCCAACCTGTTGCGTGACGCTAATACGACTAGTGTCCGCGATCCTGGGAACCAAACGTAGAAACCATCCCGTGAGTGGGTTTATGGGTAGAATGTTTAGATCTTCCTACATAGGTCGTATCAGTCAGTTTCTTGGATCAAAATTGTGGTTACTCCTCTGCTATAGTTACCAGCTTCAGGAGCTGTTTGAACTGTGATCCTGTGAACCTGGATCTTGTATCTTGCATCGCATCTTGCATATCATTCGAATTGCATTTCATATGTTGTGCATTTTGCATTTCCAGTCCTTCAACAGAATCTTATGTCTTCGTTCCTTCCTCTCCAGTAAATCAAGCTGATTCCTCGACACCAGTACGCGACTAGAGCCAATACAAGATGAATGATGGAGCAGATTCAGCAGGAGTAAGCTGCCTTCAGGGAAGAGTTGGATTCTATGAAAGGAAAGATCGACCAGATCCTCGAAGCCATCCTTGCGGCCAGAAGAGAGGAAGAACAGCGTGAAGCCGCTGCTGTCGTCAACAACAATGGTCAAGGACATGGGTCTACCACCATTCCTTTGGTTCCAATTCCAAATCCACATGGGATGCCATTGAACTTCAATAACACAGCCGAAGGAAACACTTCTCAGACAATCCCAGCGCCTGGAGTTACTGTTGGAGTTATCCCGCAGGCTCAGCCTACTGTCGTGCAGATCCCAGCTCCCCATACTGAGGATACTCTGATGGATCATTATGACGATGTTCAGAACTATCATGTTGCTATCCCTATTTCCAGTCCTGTTGCCGCTCAGGATTCAGAAGCCATGAAGATGTGCCGGGATCTAGCCGAAAAACTCCGAGCCATGGAGGGGCACAATTCAAATTCTTTCAGTGCTTTGGAATTGTGCTTGGTGCCTGATGTTGTCATTCCTCCCAAGTTCAAGGTGCCCGAATTTTCGAAGTACAAAGGTCTCAGTTGCCCAAACATTCATCTGAAGATGTACTGTCGCAAGATGGCTGCCTACGCTAGAGACGAAAAGCTCATGATCCATTGCTTCCAAGACAACTTGTCTGGGGCATCACTCGAATGGTATATGCAGCTGGAACGTAACAGTGTGCGCACTTGGGCCGAGCTAGCCGATGCATTTGTCAAACAGTATAAGTTCAATACCGATCTTGCTTCGAATCGTACTCAACTTCAGAGTATGGCTCAGAAGGATGGCGAATCTTTCAAGGAGTACGCGCAACGATGGAGAGAGCTAGCCGCAAGGGTGCATCCACCTCTTGTTGACCGTGAATTGATTAACATCTTCATGGGTACCTTGCAAGGCCAGTACTACGAAAGGGTGATCGGAAGTGTCTCCGCTGGATTTTCTGACTTGGTGATTGTTGGTGAGAGAATTGAAGAAGGGCTGAAGAGTGGAAAGATCCCAGGAGGTTCTAACAACCAGGCCAATGCCAATGAGCCTTTCAATGGATACAAGAAGAAAGAGGGCGAAACAAATGCCATCTTTTTGCAGAAAGGGCAAGCTTCTCAACAAGCTCCCGCTCCTATGCCTTATCAAGTTCCCTATTATCAATATACGTATGTTGCTGTTGCGCAATATGCTCCAATGCCTTATCAGCCAGCTGTTCAAGCAGTTCAAGCTCAGATGCCACAGCAACGGGCTCCTCAGCAACAAGCCTACAATCAGCAAGGATATCAGTATCCTCCTCAGCAACAGCATATGCAAGCTGCTCAACAACAGCAAGGTGCTCGCCAGCAGCGTCAGTAGAGAATACGGAGGCCAGATAGAGTTTTTGATCGCCTGCCAATGACGTATGCTAGTATCTTTGCTCAGCTGATGGAGAAAAAGGCCATTGTTCCAAGAGATTTGGCTCCCCCAACTTTCATTCCTGCCGACTACAATGCAAATGCTCATTGTGAGTTTTATAAGGGCGCTCCAGGTCACACCATTGAGGACTGCAGAGCTTTCAAGCACATAATTCAAGACATGATCGACAGGGATGTGTTGCACCCTAAAATTTGACCGACTGATTCTCCTATCTGACTCGTGATTTAAATTCATATTCGCAGCTCAGACATATGATTTTTGTGCAAACAGGGGATATCAGAGTTTACAGCTTGATTTTCGTCTATCAGATATGGAAGACCCACTCCAGATCACCAGGGTTTTATTTTCGGGAAATTGTGCGCTCCTCGGTGATTTTTAGCTTGCACAGTGATTTTGAGGATATCCTGATGCCCGGGGATCTCTGTTCGATTCGATCTGGTCTCGTGCCCTCTTTTATGGGGGTCATTTGCATTCATCTGCATTTTTAGGGTTTAATAGACTTTTGTGAATTTTAGATAGGCTTTATAGATTTTTCTGGAATTTAAATAGAGTTTTTGTATTTTTTAATAGTTTTATCTTTTTTTAGAATAATATAGTTTTTCTTTTAATAATAGTTTAGAATTTTATATGAATTTTAAAATAGTTTTTTTAGAATATAGGTTTAATTGTTTTTTAGATAATATAGAGAATAATATAGTTTTTCTTTTATTAATAATAGATTTTAATAGATATTAAATAATATTAGAATTTTAATAGAGAATTAGTAGAAGTTTAGAGTCAATTAGATCTTAATCATTTTTAGATTTAATTAGGATAATACAGAATTAATTAGACTTTTAATCACTTTTTAGAGTTTAATTAGGTTAATCATTTTTTAGATTTAAATAGGATTTTATTAGTTATAGTTTAATAGAAATTAAATAGAGTCAATTAGATTTTAATCATTTTTTATAGTTGATTAGGGAAATTAGTTCAACTAGGTGTTAATTGATTTTAATTAGTTTAATTAGGTGTTAATTCTGTTTTAGGATTAGTCTTAAGTAGGTAATTAGGTTTAACTGTTTTTTTCAGTTTATTACAGGTTTTGGCTTTTTTTTCGTTTTGGGCCTACACCCAAGTTCAGCTCAGAATGAGCCCAATTCAACCCAGCTTTGTCCAAGTTTTTCCAGCGAATTTCCAGAGTCTTCAGCAAGTTTCTAGAAGGTCCTAGAGTGGTCCAGAAAATGCCAAGTCTTTAAATAGCAGACGCCACGTGTTAGGAGGAGGCTGGCCCACGTTTCCCTCACGCAGCACAACACCTCACACACTCTGAAGCCCCCAAGCTTACGCCACGCGTCCCACTCAGAGTCCTCTCTCTCTCTGCTGACACGCGTCCGCCACACGTCCCCTTCCCAACTTCCCCTGAGACACTTGGCGCCACCACAGCCAGTCACCGGAGCATCGCCGGGACTTCGCCGCCGGGCATGCAGGCGCCCTGAGCCGCCGTCCAACCGTCTTCCGGCCACCGTCTTTCTCGCCGGAATCCCCAAAAAGTGCAGAAACGCCAGAAATCCATTTTCTTCCTCCTTTCTTCTCCGATCGTCTCCGATCCTCTCCGTTCGCCTTCATCCACAGTTCGCCGGAGAACTCACCGGAATCTGCAAACTGTCCAGAAATCCCAAATTCGTACTCTAATCCACTCTGATCCTCCTCAAGATCTGCAACAGTTCTTGCCTATTTTCCAGGTTTTTGACGTATTCCTCCCAGCTTCATCACATCATCCAATCTTCAACAATGAAGAGTTTCCAGAATCTGCATCAAGATCCTCAGAACTCAATCAAGCGTCCAACGCGTTCATCATCATAACCGCCATCAGAGAAATCGCCAGAACTCAGATACTTCATACTTCGTTCTTCGTCCGATCTTCAAGAATTCTCCTCGCGTTCACCGCTCACCAGAAGATCTTCGAAAGAGCTTCAAGAACTCACACCAAGGTTCTCCAGCTTTGGCGTAACATTTTGAGATCACCAAGTGTTTTTTTGAGCAAGCTCCCAGAGATTCACAAGCAGTTCGTACTCCTCATCCAGGTATGTTTTCCTTTGATTCTTGGTTGAGCATTGTCTCTGATTGCTAGGACGTATTGATTTGGTTTGTTTCATCTAGAACTCAGTTTGAGCATGGGATTGGGTCGAAGTTTTGTTAAGATTTGGGTTTAGTGTCAAACTTGGTGAAGAGATTGAATGAGGGAGAGAGGTTAGAACTTAGGGTTGCAGAGAAGAGATAGAGGAGGAAGACGAAGGAGACGGCTAGGTGGTTTGGGGTGAACAGTGTTAGGGTTTGGGAGAGGGATTAGTTTTGTCCAACTGAATAATTGGTTTAGGGTTAGGGTATTGGGCTTAGGCCCAAACGTATTTTTCTGAACGCTGCCCCCATTGTTACTCGTTCACCCCTCCCTGTGTGAGAAACCAGAGTGAATTAGTGTGGGCCTTATGCCCAATTGCTAACAGCACCCCCCTGGGCGTAAGCCCAGTGAAGAATAACTGGAAACCTGCTAGTTTACACCCCCCCCTGCGTTTTTTATTTTATTTTCAGTAAATGTTTTTTGACTCATTTGGGCCCAGTCTGTATCACTAAGCGCCCCCCCCCATCTCTGGCCCAAAGCCAGAATAAGCCTAGAATCCCTTACTGTTTAAACCCCCCTCCAGTTTTTACTTCATTTTTTTCTTTAATTTCTTTTATTTCTTTGCATATTAGAAAATTCCTAATAAAATGAAAATGATGGATTTTTTTAATTCTTCTTTTTTCTACCATTTCATCATAATGTCTCGAAAATTGTATAAAAATAAAAGTGTCATTTTATTTTTGTTTACTATTTTTGGTATATTTTCCATTTAATTGACTTTTTTTTTTTTATATTCTTTAGTGCATACATGTCATTAGAAAATTAATAAAAAATAGTAGATTTAGTCAAATAATTCCGTTCTTTTTTCTGTAGACTCGTAATTCAGTGTAGAATTTTATAGTATAAAAACATTAGATTAATCATGCATTTCCCGTTTAATTGCATTTTTGTATTGTCATTGATATTGCATAATTGGCCTGTGGATATGTCTGTGTTGCTGATTTTGGTTCTTTCATCTGGTATTGAATTTTGTTCTGATTTTTTAGTATGTTGTCATAGAGTCATGTAGGTCTCCCATTAGACTTTGATAGATTTTTGTAGGACGTTCTGATATGACTTGTCTGAGCTTGAAGATAGGAAAAGTCTTGATGACTTCTGACTTTGAAGTTCAACTGTGGTTGAACTTCAGAGACGGTCTCTTGAGGTTTGTTGGCCTGTGGGTTCTTCTTGAAGATGGGAGCTGATTGAGGTCCTGTTGGAGCTTGCAGGGATGCAGTGGATTGAGGCTTAGTCTAGGAGCTTGTTATCTGTTTGTGAGGTTCGAGATCATGAAGTTTGAAGGGAGTTTATGGTACTTTCCTGAGGAAGGCACTATGAATGACTTTCATTCTTTCTTCTCACCTCTTTCGTAAGTATCCAATGATGTCGGAGCCGACTTGTGAGTTTAATTTCTCCTGAGGAGGAATATAAACTGATCACATGTTGTTGAGCCACATGGGATACGATTCCTAAGTGGAAGCCTCCTAGTACTTTCCTGAGGAAGGTCCTATAGGTCTATTCACTTAGTTCCATTAGTTTATCTAGGATTTCTTAAGTATCCAGTGATGTTGGAGCCAACTTGTGAGTTTAATTTCTCCTGAGGAGGAATGTGAACTGATCACAGTTGTTGAGCCACGTAGGATACAATTCCTAAGTGTCAGCCTCCTAGTACTTTCCTGAGGAAGGTCCTATGGGTCTGTTCACTTAGTTCCCCTAGTTCAGATAGGCTTTCTCAAAATATCCAGTGATGCCGGAGCCTTCATGTGAGTTTAATTTCTCCTGAGGAGGAATGTAAACTGATCACAGTTGTCGAGCCGCATAGGATACGATTCCTGAGTAGTAACCTCCTAGTACTTTCCTGAGGAAGGCACTATGAGCTCGCCTGCTTAGCTCCCTTTCTCTGGTAAGCTTGTTCTGAAGCTTGGAGAATGGGATTGATTCCTCCTGCTTAGGGTTTTGATTAGAGTTTTTGCTTAGATCTTTGCTTAGGGTATTGTTATAGAGTTTTGTTTAGAGATAGATTAGGAGCTTGTTTCAGGTTTGTTAGGGGCCTTGCCCAGGAGTAGTTTCTTGTTTT
Organism: Lathyrus sativus; assembly: GCA_963859935.3. Classification (NCBI taxonomy): domain Eukaryota; kingdom Viridiplantae; phylum Streptophyta; class Magnoliopsida; order Fabales; family Fabaceae; genus Lathyrus; species Lathyrus sativus. The sequence continues at coordinate 49,445,248 of OZ012739.1, read as the reverse complement.
GTAGGTAAAGGCTTGTCAGGTTAGCTAGCCTTCTCTTTGTATTGATTGGCTTGTATGATGTTATGTTGCATTAGACTTAGGTATTCATCTAGATAGTTCTAAATAGGTGCATCTTAGAAGTAGACTTGGTGTGCATGAGAAGTTGAGGTGGTCCTCCTTCTGCTTGTTTGTTATTGAGTGGCTTTGCTTGTTGGTATTTGGTAGAGCTGAGCTCCCTTGCCTTTGTGGTTTGCGGCCTTTGCGCCTTGTTTGTTTAGTCGTTGCATTCACGCATATTTTCAGTATTCTTTTACGTTGCAGTTTCTTGTTTGTAGTTTAGTCCTGTTGCCATGATCCCTTAGGAGCTCTGACTTCTCCGCTGCGGAGTTGTTATGATAGACATTAGGATGGTCAACCAGGTGTGATAGCAGTAGGTAGATTCCCCTTTTCCAGCTATAGTTTTAGGGTGTCTTTCCCCTTTCCTTCCAGTAGGAGCTTTTTGAGTAGCTTGATCCGTAGTTAGCTGAACTACAGCTGCTCTGATTCCTTGTACCAGACAAGGATATGTAGGCATAGGATGCGATATCCTAGCGAGCACACTAACAACTAACCGTTGTTCTCTCGCGGCTGTGCGATCGAGACTTTCCCGCTAACGACTAATTGTTATCCTTTTCTCCTGCCCGAGCGCATTTGAGACCAGATCGTATTTGTAGGTTCCCGAGCCTTAGAGACCAGTTTGTTTTCTCACTGCTGTGTGAGAGCCCCCTGTTTACCCGTAGTTAGTCGAACTACGTTTGCTCTGATCTTTCATACCAGATGGAAGTACGTAGGCACAGGACGCGATGTCCTGGCGAGCAACCTTTTCCCGGTTTAGACGTAGGCAGTCGAACTACGTTGACTCTGACTTTCCCATTGCACGAGGGAATACGTAGGCCCAGAACACCGTATGTTCTATCGAGTCCTGTCTTTTTATTTTCTTTTCAGACCAGCCATTAGCGTAGATAGATAACACACCCTTTTACCTATAAACACCAAGCGTGGATCCCATCGAGTACGATGGACGTGAGGGGTGCTAATACCTTCCCCTTGCGTAACCGACTCCCGAATCCAGGTTTTGGTTGCGATGACCATACCTTTTCCCGTCTTTGCGAGGTTTACTTCGAGCGTTTCCTTTCCCGCTCTGAGGGATAAATAACGCACGGTGGCGACTCTCCTGTCAAGCCGGCGCCGATTTTCGCAGTAGCGACAGCTGGCGACTCTGCTGGGGACTTATAGCATCTAGGGACTTTTCCCATCCCTTATGCTGGGACCGTTTCCCATCCCCTACGCGAGTCAATCCTAGCGCTTGGGTGTTTATTTGTTGGGTGTTGTGCATATTGTGTTTTACTTTTCTGCACCTTACTTTTCTGTGCCTTTACCTTTTCGCATTTATTTTCCAGCATTATATTATTGTGATTATTGCTGTGGGCAAGGGAGGTTACTGTGAAAGCCGGACCTGGGCTTGAGTACACACCTAGATATAGTTGCGGAGAAGTAGTAGACGAACCTGTCTGCTGAGCAGGCACAGTTCCCTACGAAAATCTGCGCTCAGACGAGATTCTCGCAGAGGTGCTCCTTTCCGGTCCTGAGGATCTGAGGGGAGTCCAGACGTGAGGGTTGTCGACTCTGGGGACCGATCATTTGGAAGTCAGCTGAGTGAGGCCTCTTCATGACTTGATGATGCCACTCCTTCTGGGAATCGTATCATCATTCATGAAAGTCTGTGACGCTGATGACCGCATAGGATGCCGTACCTTTGTCCGTGGATTAGGTCTATCCTACCTGTGAGAGGGACTGGGTTATTGCAGGAAAACTGGCCTTCAGAAACCATGATTCAGTACCTTTATCAGATGGTGTTCTTGATTCTTCCCCAGGTGTGTTGTCTGGGTCAGATGGGTTTCTTATCTGAGGTTGAGGCTATTATCAGATGGTATTCTCGTCAGATACAGAGGTTCAGATGGTTTTCTTACCAGGGGATTGATATTTTGAGTATCAGATGGTAGTTAGTGGCATGAGATTCTGGTGCTCGTGTTGGTTTTCTGTTCTTGATCACAGAGATATTCCTCTTCAGGCTACAGCATAGCCCCTGCGTTCGCAGATTGCATTATTTATCATATTGCATCATTACCATCTGCATTCAACTAACGTGTGTGTATTGCAGGTACATATTTTCCCTTCCAGTTCTGGTGTTTGTTCCTAGCAAGACATGGAAACCCTGAAGAGAGTATTGCCCTATAAGTTTCCGTCGCCGAATATCAGTCTATTGTTAGAATTGATTGCTATTGCTAAAAAGAGGGGAATGGGTGACTTCAGAAAGAGATATGGGAGGATTCTGACCTACGTTTATCAGCCATCTGCCTACGAGACCAGCGGCATCTACTCTGTTACAGTTTTACGACGCGGAGCTCAGGTGTTTTGTATTTCCCGACTTCGTTTTGGCTCCTACCCTGGAGGAGTATTCGGCACTTTTGGATATACCGATCCGTGAGCAGATGCCTTTCTATCGTACGGACGCTGAGCCTAAGCTAGCTGAGCTTTCTGCCATCCTGTGCTTGAAAGAGTCTGAGCTGTCTGGGAAGATGATCAGAAGAGGAGACGTATGGGGATTCCCGTTGGATGTCTTGGTAGAGAAGGCTCGGGAATATGCCCAGAAGGGTAGCTGGGGTGTTTTTGACGTCATCCTTGCTGTATGTGTGTATGGCATTGTGTTGTTCCCGAACATTACTGATTTTGTTGATTCAGATGCCTTCTATATTTTGGCTGCGAAGAACCCAGTTCCTACTTTGCTGGGAGATATCCACCATTCAACCCACTACCAGAATGAAAAGCGACGAGGGAGGAATGTGTCTTGCTGTGTACCTCTCCTATGCAGGTGGTTCACCAGTCATATGCCTAAGTCAGGCCCTTTTGTCACCTCTATCAATTCTCTAGGATGGCCCGAGCGCTTAATGGGATTGACTGCTGAGAACGTGGTATGGGTCGATAAAGAGGTATTCGGAGCTGAAGTCATACTCAAATGCGAAGGATTCCCGAATGTTCCTTTAGTGGGAAGGAAGGGGTGTGTCAACTACAATCCTTCCTTATTGATCAGGAAATTTGGGTATGTACCTCAAGGAGCGCCAAAGCCCGAGGAGATACAGGAATCTCTGTATCTCACCGGGGCAATTGGGAAAGAGATGCTGACCAAACTTGAGAAAGCCTGGAAGAACTTGCACAAGAGAGGGAAGCTTTCAGGCAGCAGAGGGGATACTCGAGTTCCTGGCCCGTATATAGAATGGATTCGTGAGCGAGCTGTGAAGTTCCTGATGCCTTATCCAGCGGTTCAGCCATTGCATCCTTCTCCGGTGGAGGAGCCCACCACTGTGGACATTCAGGTCTACAAGCAGCTGATGGCGGAGAAAGAAGAGCTAGCAAGGGCTAAAGAGGCTTTAGAGTAGGAGAATGCCCAGCTTCGGCATGAAAAGATTGAGACAGGATATGTTTCCAAGCAACAGGCTGAAACTCTGAAACATCTAAAGACTACGCTATTGGAATTGACTGAAACCAAGAAGCGTCTGGAGTTAGATGTAGACTCAGTTAGTAGTGTGTTGGCCACCAAGAAGCAAGAGCTGGAAAGGGCCTACACAAAGCTAGCCAAGTTCAGAGAACACTGGGATCTCACTATGACCAAGCGCAAGGAGCGAGAAGAAGAGCTGAAGACACAGATTGCTCAGTTAGAAGAACAGGTCAAAGTGAAGAATGAAGAGCTTGAAGAAGAAGCCTGTCGCCGATACGAGGCCGAGCGCAAGCTGACAGATGCCATGAAGAATTTGGAAGACTTTCAGCATAGAGCAGATGCCAAGAGACCCAAACCTGGGGGCGGTGCCAATGATAAGGCTTGGGAAGACTTTGTCAGAGACATCCAAGGGACGGTCAGGAAGAGGGATCGGCTGATAGAAGGTTTGATTTATCAACCGGATCATGCAGAGACGAAGAAGATGGTTGAGGACTTCCGCAACCGTACCCGTACTTGATTTCTCTCTTGTATTCTGTATGTTGAGGTCACCACCAGGCATGTTGGCTGGGATCCTCCTTATCATATCAGCTGTACGAAGCATAGTTGTGTAACCTCTTGACAAGACTGTTATTCTAATCAATATATGAGGGTTTTTTCCGAATATTGTCTTTATGGTTTATCTCGTCTTGCTACCACTGACACTGGAATGGGAGGGAAAATATCTCCAATGCACACATGCACGTTAGCATTTTTGTATTTCTGTTTGCATAAATCATACTGCATAGCATTTCTCTAGCAGGTCAGAGCACTTATCCAACCTTTGTTTTCACCAGAGGGTAATTCTCGGGGAATTGTTTGAGGCAAGAGTAGAGTGCTGAAGACGACCAAGGGGCTGAAGCAGATTTGAGCAGAATCAAGCAGCATAGTCGGTTACAGGTAATTGGTAGCTATGTCTGAAGGCAATTTCCAGTCTCCTAACACCTTGGCAAGGTTTACTGTGGCGTCCAACCATCAGTATGATTCTATGGAAGGCTTCCCGCAAGCGAACAATCTTACTGCAGACCAAGTTGTACAGCCAACTGTTGAGAACAGAGATCGGCATGAGCAGTTCGTTGCCCAAAATGAACGTCATCCTCCTGTTAACAATCAAAGTGTCGCTTTCCCTGCGATGAATTACCGAAGAGATATTCCAGTGACCGGGTTAGTAGATCTAAGAGCTCTTGACGATGGTAGAAGACTCCGAGCATTGGAAGAGCAAATGAAAGCCTTGGAAGCGAAAGATGTCGTTAACCTGGATGCTGTAGCCATGTGTTTGGTTCCTGACCTGGTGTTGCCTTACAAGTTCAAAATGCCGGAATTTGAAAAATACACGGGAGATAGCTGTCCAAAGCTACATTTGATGATGTTCTGTCGAAGGATGACTTCGTTTGTGCGAAATGACAAACTGATGATCCATTGCTTTCAGTATAGCCTGACTGGGGCATCGTTGAGATGGTATGTGCAATTGGAAAGTAATCAGATTCGATCATGGGTGGATTTAGCCAGAGCTTTCATGAAGCAGTACGATTACAACTTGGATTTGACTCCTAGTCTCGTAGATCTGCAAGAATTGTCTCAGGCGGAAAATGAATCATTCAGAGCGTATTTGCGAAGATGGAAAGAATTGGCTGCTAGTGTTCAACCACCGCTTCCGGAAAGGGAACTGGTTGACATCTTCTTGGGTACTCTGAAGGGCCATTATTTTGACAAATTGTTCAGTTGCACAAACTTTGTGGGCCTGATGAGACTGGGAGAGATTGTTCAGAGAGGACTCAGGAGTGGAAAGTTTCGAGATGTTCCTTACGTCCCAGTTGATAAGATTGAGTCAGTTGTCAGTTCTCAAGAAGAGTGGGAAGTAGGAACTGACGTCGTCTCAGAATCTCTAGCATCTCAGGATCAGTTTTCAGACACTTCAAGTCAACGATCATCCTATCGCCGATCGCGTCAGCATGCTCCACGAAGACCAAGGAAGCCTGAAAGGCAGTTTACTCAGCTACCGGTGTCGTACAGTCAGTTGTTGCCAGATCTGGTCAAAAGTGGATTGATAGTGCCAAAAGAGACTAAGCCGGTGATTCCACCGTATCCTCCAGGTTTTGATGCCAGCGCCCGCTGTGAGTACCATGTTGGGGCACAGGGTCATTCAACAAATGATTGTAAGGTGCTTAGAAGCCAGATTCAAGATCTGTTAGACTCTAGCCGTATTTGCATCACTCCTCAAGGTTTTGTTCAGGTTAATGATTTTCCATCCTCCAGTTGTGTGGGTTCGTCAGTTAATGTCATGGAGGACTCCACAGGAAGTGTGTGCTCTGAAGATTGTCAATCAGAAAGTTCAGTTGTATGGGAGAAGTTTCTAGAGGTTTTTGCGTCGGATGTCGCATCTGTTTTCTCTGCTTAATCCGTTTAGCTTTTGTGCACTAGTGTCTGCCGACCACCACCAGGGTTGTTGGCTGGGGTCGTTATATTCATACTCATTTGTGCTTACCTGCTGATTTTGTTGGTTGTACATGTGTGGGAGATGTTTGTCTGTATGCTTATAGCCTGAGTTTCTCTTTGTCTCGTTATGAATATGTGTTTGCTTTCTGCGCTGCATTATCATTTAACAGGTATATCAGAACCGTGGGCCTTATTTCCTCATCGTCTCAGTTTATTGCAGGAACTCCTTCAGAGATATGGAACAGAATCAGTTTGAAGTGATTGAAGTCCAAAGCCAGCTGGGGCAGATGATGAGAGACATGCAAGAGATGCGTCTGGAACAGAAGATTCTCAAAGAGGAGAACAGTCAGCTGAAGACCCAAATGAGCTTGATCATGGAGGTAGTCAAGAATGTGCTTAGGAAAGAAGACGATCAGCTATTCGAAGTCGCAATGAAGAAGCTTGCGCCACCCGTGCATGTGGAACCTGAGCAGCAGCAACAGAAGATTCATCCGGCTCAGCGGGGGATCCAGGAAGGGAAGCCAAAGAGAATGTTTGAGGCACCGCCTATGACATATGCTGAGCTCTTCCAGACTTTATTGAGGTTTAATCTGGTTGAGAAAAGAACGTTGGAACCACCAACGAGAGTGTTTCCTCATGGGTACGATGCCAGTAAGCAATGTGAGTTTCATTCTGGGGCATTCGGACACGACATCGAGGGTTGTCATGCTTTTAAGCACAATGTTCAAGACCTGATTGACTCGCACGATATTGAATTCACGCCGGGCGGCGTAGCAGTGCATATTGCTCCTGTCTCAGTCGATGCTAAGATGACAGATGTTTCTAAAGCTGCAGTGGGTCAAAAGCGTATCCTGGACTCCATGGTGTCAGAATCTCCAGGCCCACAACTGTTGCCTATTCCTGGGGCAGATCTGAGAAAGAAAATGGCTAAGCATAAGGAGGGCGTTAATCAGTACATTGAAGGTCAAGAAACTGATGTTGCATTTAATACAAAGGGTGTTCAAGAGTCAACCCGATACCGGCAACAGCAGCCTCAGCAGCAGAACCAGCAGGGGTATAAAAGATATCAGAATCGGGGTCCTTTGGCAAATCGTCATTTGGAAACTCCTCCTATGCCGTATGCACAGCTTCTGCAAACGCTACTTCAGCTCCAATTGGTTCACAAAAGGACAATGACTCCCTTAACGGGACCACCACCACCGGGGTATGATGCCAGTGCTACTTGTGAGTTCCATACTGGGGCACCAGGCCATACGGTTGAGAATTGTAAGGCTTTTAAGCACAAAGTGCAGGATCTACTTGATAGTGCAGCAATCAGCTTCGGGCCGGGAGGTCCCCAAATCATCTGAATGAAGGAGGAAGGGCTCTATAATTTGGTTGAGTCGTTGAAAGCAGATCAGGACAGCAGCGAATTGTCTCTAATAAAGATAGCTGGTTCAGCAACAGGGCAGATGTGAAAGCTCGGTTCTCGGAAGCTAGCATTTTTCTTTGTTTTATCTTGTCATTTCTTTACATTTGTAGTTGCTTTCCTGTTTGAATTTGTAATCTTGTTTGTAAAACTTGTTGTTTTCATTCAATTGATGATAATGAAATAAATATGCATGTTTTGATTGAATCCATTCGTGTTCACTAACTGTTTTCACAAATGTCCAACGCTTGGTTAAGAAGAATTTGGGGAGGATGACGAAAATGACCGACATGCAACTACCGATATTGTATGCTTTTGAAATAAAACCTGCTGATGATGTACATGCATTGTTTCAAATCCCTAAACACCGAAGACATAAGGAAGATAATCCCTTGTCAACCCCTTTGAGCCTTGTAGTAGGAGTTCTTTCTGAAAATGAAAAAACCTCGATCTTTAACCTGGGGCAGGGTAGGTGTTAGCTAATTTGACCGAGCGTCCAAATTGCAAAAGGAGTGTCCGTTCGAGGATCAATCACGCCCCTAGAGGTCGTGCCTAAAAGACCACAATGGTTCAATCAAGAGTGGGGCAGTCACATCATTCCCCAAAAAGTCAGGCAACCAGTGTCACACGACTTGTTCGAAAGAAAAAATGAAAAAGAATCAAAAGCCCGCTAAGTCAAGAAAACTTCAAAACAAATGACTTAGGCAAAAATGAGGGCATCCCGCTGGACTTAAAAAAAAAAATCAAAAGAAGCTCAAAAGGAGTCAGTCCAGGCAAAAGTTAGGGATATGAAAAGAAAAAGATGAAAAGGATCAAAAGAAAAATCCTCGATGGAAATACGAGTCGTGTGACCTCAAGTGTCAAAGACGAAAAGTGAGTGGCTGTCACTCCAAAACCCAAAAGTTTCTCGAGCTATCACTCCTATCTTTCAACCTCTGAGAGGTGAGCGCTAAGGTCGAATTAGCTGAACGTAGGATGGGAGAACATCAAGGAGAATGGGTGGGTTAAAGTAAACTTTGAGCCTTTATCCTTTCTTTCAAAACCGTGAACCTGACCACGTTACAACCTCCAAAAGTCCTAATTGAAGCAGGTTGTTTCGAAAGCATACTCCGGTAAAGGTCGCGTCGATTCTGACTCCTAAAAAGGTTCCTCTTACCATGTTGGTACCAATGTTGATAAATGTTTTGTGCATCATATGCTATAAACTGTTTTTCCTTTTCCCAGTGAACGGATTGGATGTCAAAGCTGTCATATGTGTTGCATTAATACATCTTTTATGCAGAACAACTTGTTTTACTTGCGAGTAAGCGCTGGACAGCAGAAAAGTTTCCTACAGTGGAAAGTATGGTCAAGATAGAATGCAAAACGCCCGAATGTTCCGAGAGCAGGGGCAAGCTATTACCGTAATCCCCAGTCAGGTCAGCTTTTCGAAGTCAGTTATCCTGGGGCAATCAGGTTGAGATTCAGGTGAATATCTAGTAGTCAGGGGCGCTACTCTGAATCAGATAATCGGGGCAAGGTCATTGCAGTCAGGGGCAGACCATCTTAAGCACGCAGAAGTTATTCGAGGAGCATTTGAGGTGAAATGTCTCTCGGAAGTTCAGAATGCTGGGGCATTTCGTATCAGACCATCAGGGTACAGATTTTCAGAGTTCCTTTCAAGGACTATCCCCACAGAGGTCCCGTAGGCTGGGGCATATCAGAAGAGAAAGGATTGGTCTTTTCCGTATCAGCAGGGCCATACAGAGTTATTCGAGCAGATGCAGTCGATTTTCGAGAGCGAGACGAATGCGGGAAGTCGTGTTACTATCCCTTGACTCTTCACTAAAGGCTGTGTATTCAGGAAGAATGTTTTCCAGCGTCAGTTGTACCTGACCCAGCAAGATAGCTTAAGAGCTCAAACCCATGTTTGCGATTACTGCGAAGCCCATCCGTGTCGGCGCATCAGTTTCCAGATCCGAGCTTCATCAGCACGCGGGAAGACTCCCTCCATTTTCTCCAGCAAAGTCCAATTCACCATTGGTACGGATAAGCTATCCCTAGAGGAGTCTAATCATATTCAGCACGTCTGCTATTTCACAGCGGAGTTATATACCCCAGCAGGGTATTACTTCGTCGAGGTGTTCGGTTAAGTTCCCAATATCCCCAGCCGAGTTGATTTCACTCTCCCAGCATTTATTTTGCTAGGACGATCCTGTGATATCCAGTTTATCCCCAGCAGAGTTGGCCTCGCCTTCAGCATTTATTTTGCTGAAGAGGTTCTGTACCCAGCTCTCTCCGGCAGCTCGAGCCTGCATCAGCATATTGCATGCATCATCATATTTGCATCATACTTGCATATCATTGTCAAAGTGCGTAGCATTTCCATCCAGAATGGAGCATTACGCTATAGAAAAATTAAAGCGTACGCATATGCATACGAAGCATAAGTCAGGTTTTCTATCAGCCTCATATGGCGCGTGAATTAAGCTGTGATCAGTTCAGGGGCAGTTATCCAGCAACAGTATTCAGACGATTCAGCGGATTATTTGTATCTCAGATCAGACAACAACTATACTTTGATCAAGCAGTCATCTGATGTCGGCAGACGTTTCTTCCCGTCAATTCATATTGACGACGTGTTCCTCCAATAAGTGGATTTCTCCGTCTATCATTAGACGTCTTGAGTACGAATGTGGTCTTCTTCCCGTCTATCAGTAGACGATGTGAAGTTTTGGGTGATTTTCAATGGGGTTCAAAGCAGAGTTTCTCTAGCAAGTGGCTTTTCTTTCCGTCTACCAGTAGACGATGTGAAGTTTCAAGTTACTGTTCAGCGGGTTTCTTATTGCCAGATCATACGCATGGTGAGTTTCCCCAGCAAGACTTCTCTGGCTATCTTTGCTTGTTGAAGGGTTTCAAAATGATATTTCGGATAGGGGTTTACTTTCTGTTTATTGGATGAGATGACGTTTCAAGAGGTACTTTTCTGACTGTCAATCCTTATTGATGTCGAGGCTCTTCGAAGAATGTTCAGTTTTCGTGATCGTTGATTCTTATTGACGACATGGTTCTTTAAAAGGTGGTTTTTCTTCCCGTCAGTCCACACTGACGATGTGGCCCCTTCAAGGATGTTGATCTTTCCATCAATTCCCGTAGACAGAAGGATTCTGAAATTCAAGGATTGGTGTTGAATTGCGATTATGGTGTCTTTCCGTCTATCCTTAGACGATGTGAATATAGAGATTATGAATTTCTTTCCGTCTATCCTTAGACGATGTGAATTGATTTGTTCATCGATCAGGATGATTCCGTCTATCATTAGACGATGTGAATTCGGAGATTATTTCTTCCCGTCTACCCTTAGACGATGTGAATATTGATTTGTTCATCGATCATGATGATTCCGTCTACCCTTAGACGATGTGAATCGTTTTGTTTCATCAATCAGGATGATCCCGTCTACCCTTAGACGATGCAAGTACGGAGATTAAGAATTTCTTCCCGTCTACCCTTAGACGATGTGAATTGTTTTGTTTCATCAATCAGGATGATCCCGTCTACCCGTAGACGATGTAAATTTGGAGATTATGGTGTCTTTCCGTCTACCCTTAGACGATGTGAGTATGGAGAATTTCTTCCCGTCTATCCTTAGACGATGTGAATATTGATTTGTTCATCAATCAGGATGATGCCGTCTACCCTTAGACGATGTGAATATGGAGATTATGGTGTCTTTCCGTCTATCCTTGGACGATGTGAGTATGGAGATTACTTCATCCCGTCTATCCTTAGACGATGTGAGTTGGGAGATTAATGTTGTTTTTCCGTCTATCATTAGACGAGGTGAGTATTCAATCAGGGTGTCTTCCCGTCCATCTTTGGGCGATGTGAGTATATTTCTCTTCCTGCCTATCAGTAGGCAATGTGAAAGGATCAGGTATTTTGTTGCAACCCTCAGGGTTTGTTACATAGGGTATCACAGGTAATGGGCATTCAAATCAGGAGTTCTTCATCAGATGATCGATCAGTTTGGTGCCGTAATAACTGGACTCGGTTTTCAGGACTTTATTCCCCAAGCAGTTTACAGTATATGCTCGCGGTTGGCAAATTTTCGGGTTTTATTTGTATTCAACCGTCTCGTACCTCTGAATGTTTGAAGGCTGAGCGCTCTTCAAACCCTTCAGGTCCAAGTCGCTTGAATAGGGGCAGCTGTTGCACCCTAAAATTTGACCGACTGATTCTCCTATCTGACTCGTGATTTAAATTCATATTCGCAGCTCAGACATATGATTTTTGTGCAAACAGGGGATATCAGAGTTTACAGCTTGATTTTCGTCTATCAGATATGGCAGACCCAGTCCAGATCACCAGGGTTTTATTTTCGGGAAATTGTGCGCTCCTCGGTGATTTTTAGCTTGCACAGTGATTTTGAGGATATCCTGATGCCCGGGGATCTCTGTTCGATTCGATCTGGTCTCGTGCGCTCTTTTATGGGGGTCATTTGCATTCATCTGCATTTTTAGGGTTTAATAGACTTTTGTGAATTTTAGATAGGCTTTATAGATTTTTCTGGAATTTAAATAGAGTTTTTGTATTTTTTAATAGTTTTATCTTTTTTTAGAATAATATAGTTTTTTCTTTTAATAATAGTTTAGAATTTTATATGAATTTTAAAATAGTTTTTTTAGAATATAGGTTTAATTGTTTTTTAGATAATATAGAGAATAATATAGTTTTTCTTTTATTAATAATAGATTTTAATAGATATTAAATAATATTAGAATTTTAATAGAGAATTAGTAGAAGTTTAGAGTCAATTAGATCTTAATCATTTTTAGATTTAATAAGGATAATACAGAATTAATTAGACTTTTAATCACTTTTTAGAGTTTAATTAGGTTAATCATTTTTTAGATTTAAATAGGATTTTATTAGTTATAGTTTAATAGAAATTAAATAGAGTCAATTAGATTTTAATCATTTTTTAGAGTTGATTAGGGAAATTAGTTCAACTAGGTGTTAATTGATTTTAATTAGTTTAATTAGGTGTTAATTCTGTTTTAGGATTAGTCTTAAGTAGGTAATTAGGTTTAACTGTTTTTTTCAGTTTATTACAGGTTTTGGCTTTTTTTTCGTTTTGGGCCTACACCCAAGTTCAGCTCAGAATGAGCCCAATTCAACCCAGCTTTGTCCAAGTTTTTCCAGCGAATTTCCAGAGTCTTCAGCAAGTTTCTAGAAGGTCCTAGAGTGGTCCAGAAAATGCCAAGTCTTTAAATAGCAGACGCCACGTGTTAGGAGGAGGCTGGCCCACGTTTCCCTCACGCAGCACAACACCTCACACACTCTGAAGCCCCCAAGCTTACGCCACGCGTCCCACTCAGAGTCCTCTCTCTCTCTGCTGACACGCGTCCGCCACACGTCCCCTTCCCAACTTCCCCTGAGACACTTGGCGCCACCACAGCCAGTCACCGGAGCATCGCCGGGACTTCGCCGCCGGGCATGCAGGCGCCCTGAGCCGCCGTCCAACCGTCTTCCGGCCACCGTCTTTCTCGCCGGAATCCCCAAAAAGTGCAGAAACGCCAGAAATCCATTTTCTTCCTCCTTTCTTCTCCGATCGTCTCCGATCCTCTCCGTTCGCCTTCATCCACAGTTCGCCGGAGAACTCACCGGAATCTGCAAACTGTCCAGAAATCCCAAATTTGTACTCTAATCCACTCCGATCCTCCTCAAGATCTGCAACAGTTCTTGCCTATTTTCCAGGTTTTTGACGTATTCCTCCCAGCTTCATCACATCATCCAATCTTCAACAATGAAGAGTTTCCAGAATCTGCATCAAGATCCTCAGAACTCAATCAAGCGTCCAACGCGTTCATCATCATAACCGCCATCAGAGAAATCGCCAGAACTCAGATACTTCATACTTCGTTCTTCGTCCGATCTTCAAGAATTCTCCTCGCGTTCACCGCTCACCAGAAGATCTTCGAAAGAGCTTCAAGAACTCACACCAAGGTTCTCCAGCTTTGGCGTAACATTTTGAGATCACCAAGTGTTTTTTTGAGCAAGCTCCCAGAGATTCACAAGCAGTTCGTACTCCTCATCCAAGTATGTTTTCCTTTGATTCTTGGTTGAGCATTGTCTCTGATTGCTAGGACGTATTGATTTGGTTTGTTTCATCTAGAACTCAGTTTGAGCATGGGATTGGGTCGAAGTTTTGTTAAGATTTGGGTTTAGTGTCAAACTTGGTGAAGAGATTGAATGAGGGAGAGAGGTTAGAACTTAGGGTTGCAGAGAAGAGATAGAGGAGGAAGACGAAGGAGACGGCTAGGTGGTTTGGGGTGAACAGTGTTAGGGTTTGGGAGAGGGATTAGTTTTGTCCAACTGAATAATTGGTTTAGGGTTAGGGTATTGGGCTTAGGCCCAAACGTATTTTTCTGAACGCTGCCCCCATTGTTACTCGTTCACCCCTCCCTGTGTGAGAAACCAGAGTGAATTAGTGTGGGCCTTATGCCCAATTGCTAACAGCACCCCCCTGGGCGTAAGCCCAGTGAAGAATAACTGGAAACCTGCTAGTTTACACCCCCCCTGCGTTTTTTATTTTATTTTCAGTAAATGTTTTTTGACTCATTTGGGCCCAGTCTGTATCACTAAGCGCCCCCCCCATCTCTGGCCCAAAGCCAGAATAAGCCTAGAATCCCTTACTGTTTAAACCCCCCTCCAGTTTTTACTTCATTTTTTTCTTTAATTTCTTTTATTTCTTTGCATATTAGAAAATTCCTAATAAAATGAAAATGATGGATTTTTTTAATTCTTCTTTTTTCTACCATTTCATCATAATGTCTAGAAAATTGTATAAAAATAAAAGTGTCATTTTATTTTTGTTTACTATTTTTGGTATATTTTCCATTTAATTGACTTTTTTTTTTATATTCTTTAGTGCATACATGTCATTAGAAAATTAATAAAAAATAGTAGATTTAGTCAAATAATTCCGTTCTTTTTTCTGTAGACTCGTAATTCAGTGTAGAATTTTATAGTATAAAAACATTAGATTAATCATGCATTTCCCGTTTAATTGCATTTTTGTATTGTCATTGATATTGCATAATTGGCCTGTGGATATGTCTGTGTTGCTGATTTTGGTTCTTTCATCTGGTATTGAATTTTGTTCTGATTTTTTAGTATGTTGTCATAGAGTCATGTAGGTCTCCCATTAGACTTTGATAGATTTTTGTAGGACGTTCTGATATGACTTGTCTGAGCTTGAAGATAGGAAAAGTCTTGATGACTTCTGACTTTGAAGTTCAACTGTGGTTGAACTTCAGAGACGGTCTCTTGAGGTTTGTTGGCCTGTGGGTTCTTCTTGAAGATGGGAGCTGATTGAGGTCCTGTTGGAGCTTGCAGGGATGCAGTGGATTGAGGCTTAGTCTAGGAGCTTGTTATCTGTTTGTGAGGTTCGAGATCCTGAAGTTTGAAGGGAGTTTATGGTACTTTCCTGAGGAAGGCACTATGAATGACTTTCATTCTTTCTTCTCACCTCTTTCGTAAGTATCCAATGATGTCGGAGCCGACTTGTGAGTTTAATTTCTCCTGAGGAGGAATATAAACTGATCACATGTTGTTGAGCCACATGGGATACGATTCCTAAGTGGAAGCCTCCTAGTACTTTCCTGAGGAAGGTCCTATGGGTCTATTCACTTAGTTCCATTAGTTTATCTAGGATTTCTTAAGTATCCAGTGATGTTGGAGCCAACTTGTGAGTTTAATTTCTCCTGAGGAGGAATGTGAACTGATCACAGTTGTTGAGCCACGTAGGATACAATTCCTAAGTGTCAGCCTCCTAGTACTTTCCTGAGGAAGGTCCTATGGGTCTGTTCACTTAGTTCCCCTAGTTCAGATAGGCTTTCTCAAAATATCCAGTGATGCCGGAGCCTTCATGTGAGTTTAATTTCTCCTGAGGAGGAATGTAAACTGATCACAGTTGTCGAGCCGCATAGGATACGATTCCTGAGTAGTAACCTCCTAGTACTTTCCTGAGGAAGGCACTATGAGCTCGCCTGCTTAGCTCCCTTTCTCTGGTAAGCTTGTTCTGAAGCTTGGAGAATGGGATTGATTCCTCCTGCTTAGGGTTTTGATTAGAGTTTTTGCTTAGATCTTTGCTTAGGGTATTGTTATAGAGTTTTGTTTAGAGATAGATTAGGAGCTTGTTTCAGGTTTGTTAGGGGCCTTGCCCAGGAGTAGTTTCTTGTTTTGTAGGTAAAGGCTTGTCAGGTTAGCTAGCCTTCTCTTTGTATTGATTGGCTTGTATGATGTTATGTTGCATTAGACTTAGGTATTCATCTAGATAGTTCTAAATAGGTGCATCTTAGAAGTAGACTTGGTGTGCATGAGAAGTTGAGGTGGTCCTCCTTCTGCTTGTTTGTTATTGAGTGGCTTTGCTTGTTGGTATTTGGTAGAGCTGAGCTCCCTTGCCTTTGTGGTTTGCGGCCTTTGCGCCTTGTTTGTTTAGTCGTTGCATTCACGCATATTTTCAGTATTCTTTTACGTTGCAGTTTCTTGTTTGTAGTTTAGTCCTGTTGCCATGATCCCTTAGGAGCTCTGACTTCTCCGCTGCGGAGTTGTTATGATAGACATTAGGATGGTCAACCAGGTGTGATAGCAGTAGGTAGATTCCCCTTTTCCAGCTATAGTTTTAGGGTGTCTTTCCCCTTTCCTTCCAGTAGGAGCTTTTTGAGTAGCTTGATCCGTAGTTAGCTGAACTACAGCTGCTCTGATTCCTTGTACCAGACAAGGATATGTAGGCATAGGATGCGATATCCTAGCGAGCACACTAACAACTAACCGTTGTTCTCTCGCGGCTGTGCGATCGAGACTTTCCCGCTAACGACTAATTGTTATCCTTTTCTCCTGCCCGAGCGCATTTGAGACCAGATCGTATTTGTAGGTTCCCGAGCCTTAGAGACCAGTTTGTTTTCTCACTGCTGTGTGAGAGCCCCCTGTTTACCCGTAGTTAGTCGAACTACGTTTGCTCTGATCTTTCATACCAGATGGAAGTACGTAGGCACAGGACGCGATGTCCTGGCGAGCAACCTTTTCCCGGTTTAGACGTAGGCAGTCGAACTACGTTGACTCTGACTTTCCCATTGCACGAGGGAATACGTAGGCCCAGAACACCGTATGTTCTGTCGAGTCCTGTCTTTTTATTTTCTTTTCAGACCAGCCATTAGCGTAGATAGATAACACACCCTTTTACCTATAAACACCAAGCGTGGATCCCATCGAGTACGATGGACGTGAGGGGTGCTAATACCTTCCCCTTGCGTAACCGACTCCCGAATCCAGGTTTTGGTTGCGATGACCATACCTTTTCCCGTCTTTGCGAGGTTTACTTCGAGCGTTTCCTTTCCCGCTCTGAGGGATAAATAACGCACGGTGGCGACTCTCCTGTCAAGCCGGCGCCGATTTTCGCAGTAGCGACAGGATGCTATCAACTTAAATGGGAAGTCTCCAAATGTCATCAACAATCCGATGCCACCAGTCAACTAGTGCCAACATCAGATCAAGTCCAGTCAAGTCCATTCTATGAAGAAGGCCGTCATGCTGCCATTTAATCTTTCGCATTTCTTATGTTTTGTCTTTATTTGTTTAAGTATTGTATGCTTTGAACAATTGCCATTCGTATTTGGTTTTCATTAATGTATCATTTATGCATGTTTTAAATTAGTTATGTCGTATTCACTCATTTTTCACTTATCACCGACACATTTATTCACTCCACTCTATTCACTATTATTTAGCATGATTTGAGGGAGGATGATGAAAACGAGATACCCATAATTGCAAACCGTATGCTTTCAGATAGAATCTCGTCAATGATGTACATGCATTGCTTCAACCCCCAAACACTGGAGATATAAGGAGTTAATCCCTAGTAAACCACTTCGAGCCTAGAAGTAGCAGTTTCCTTTGGATATTCAAACCTTTTACACTCAACCTGGGGTAGGGTAGTGTTCAGTTAATCCAATCCCGCACTCAAATCAAAAAAGGTAAAATCCAGAAGACGGTCGTTCATCAATGACCCATGACAGTCACAATCCTCCAAATAAAAAAAATCAAAAGCCTGCTAAGTCAAACACCTTAGAGGGGACTTAGGCAAAATCAAGGCAATCCCGATGGATCCGACAAACAAAGTTAATCCATGCAAAAGTTAGGGATCAAAAACAAAAGCAAAAGAGGACCCTGAAATCCTCAACAAAAACAAAAAAAAGGATTCAGTGGCCACCCAGATCAGAGGGGCACTAACATCCATCAAAAACCAAAATAAGGTGACTGCCACGTCGAGCAAACCTTGAACCATCAAGTTTATACCGTCAAGACAAGTGTAAGATTAACTGAGCGTAGGACTGGAGATCATTAAGAAGAAGGGGTAGGTACAAATCATACTTTGAGCCTAATATCCTTTGTTTCATAACCATGAACCAGACCACGTTATAACCCTTTAAAGACCTAATTGAGGCGAGGTTTCTTCTGAAAGCATACTATTGCAAGGTTGCGTAACCTGACTCCTCACATGATTGATAATCATCAGCATTGGTGTTATTATCCTTGCTATATCTTTCACATCAATCAAAACTAGCATAATGTTTGGACTAACGGTCCATTCATTTCACTATCACAACACCTCAATAAATGACACACTTTTTCAAAACTTACATTGAAATTTGCATTAATTATTACCATTTGTGAATGTACAATTTTATTTGCAAATCAGTGCTAGGTATTCAAAGACACTCCAGCAAGAGGCAATCGAGGAGGAGCTTGACTTTCAGTGGCGTACACGAGACAAATGTCACTTCAAAATCCACAGGCTGGGGCAAACCACTCAACAGCTCGAACAGGGGCATGTCATCCGAGTTCAACCACCATATGTCAGAACTGGTTAACCTGGGGCGGACCAGTTAACAAGTTTAGACTGGGGCAGGACCAAGATACCCTAATCATCAGGCAGAGCTGCAACCTTCTCTGAAGCAAATTCACAGTAAACCACAAAGTACCCAGATTTGGGGCATCCAGAGCATCATCTTCTGCTTCAATCGTGACGTCTTCAACGAACTACGTGTCGAGGCAGTTCATCCCTCCCACCACCCGAAGTCCAATCCGCATTGGAAACTACCAAAAGTCCACCACGATGTCGTCTTCACCTATATTTCCAATCACCTGCCTGCATCATATGCATCATACGCATTGCATTCATCATCATAAGCATTTTTGCAATCATATACATACCAATCATATCATACTTCCCCAGCTCTTGCATCTTCGCGCGTCAGCATTTGCATTTGCACTTCCATTCGTTATGGAATATCATTTTCATCCAACATCAGCATATGCACGTCAAGGTCCAGGATCAATTTTGAAGATTTCCAAGACCATCATCAGCCCAATCAGGGGCATCTTCCACAACATCTTCAAAGCAATCACTAGCCCAATCAGGGGCAGTTTTGCAAGATTGTGGGTTTGACCCACGACTTTCAAGAGCTTCAAAGCATTCATCAGCCTAGTCAGGGGCGATCTTCTGCGATTGTGGGCTTCTCCCACAAAATTTCAAAATATTCAAAGCAAGATCCAGCCTAGTCAGGGGCATTCTTTTCAAGACCATGGGTGTTTCCCATGACGTATTTCAACCTCGTGGTTGATCAGATCTTCAAGTTAACATACATCCCAGCCAGGGGCATACCATTCAAGACCGTGGGCGTTTCCCACGAAGTTGTTCAACCTTTTGTTGGGCAAATCCAAAGACCTTAAGTGCAAGATTCAGCCCAGTCAGGGGCATCTTCGGCAAAACCGTGAGCGTTCCTCATGAAGTTGTTCAGCCTTTTGTTGAGCAAGACAAGACAAAATTCCAAGACAAACTCAGCCCAGTCAGGGGCATCCTCTTCAGAATTCATGGGCGTAACCATGAAATCATTTCAGCAAAACTATGATCTCCAAACAAAGACGGTGGGCATACCCCGTTGACTCATTTCAATTCAATCTTCCTCTTGGGGGTTCCCCATTGAGTTGTACCCAGCAAGCGTGACCGTTGTCAATTGTCTTACTATCATCCTTTTGGTGATAGCCGAACTTCGTCGGTTCAACATAGCCTACATCCTTTCGATGTTGGTAACCTTCAATTTGTGTTTGTCCTATCATCCTTTTGGTGGTAGTGACTGGTGTGTGTTTCGCTCCGTCATCCTTTTGGTGGTGGGTCTAGCATTTCGTTGATGTCAGATTGTGCGATTGTGTTTGTCCTATCATCCTTTTGGTGGTAGTGACTGGTGTGTGTTTCGCTCCATCATCCTTTTGGTGGTGGGTCTGGCATTTCGTCGATGTCAGATTGTGCAATAGTGTTTGTCGTATCATCCTTTTGGTGGTAGTGACTGGTGTGTGTTTTGCTCCGTCATCCTTTTGGTGGTGGGTCTGGCATTTCGTCGATGTCAGATTGTGCGATTGTGTTTGTCCTATCATCCTTTTGGTGGTAATGACTGGTGTGTCTTTCGCTCCGTCATCCTTTTGGTGGTGGGTTTGGCATTTCGTCGATGTCAGATTGTGCGATAGTGTTTGTCCTATCATCCTTTTGGTGGTAGTGACTGGTGTGTGTTTTGCTCCGTCATCCTTTTGGTGGTGGGTCTGGCATTTCGTCGATGTCAGATTGTGCGATAGTGTTTGTCGTATCATCCTTTTGGTGGTAGTGACTGGTGTGTGTTTCGCTCCGTCATCCTTTTGGTGGTGGGTCTGGCATTTCGTCGATGTCAGATTGTGCGATAGTGTTTGTCCTATCATCCTTTTGGTGGTAGTGACTGGTGTGTGTTTCGCTCCGTCATCCTTTTGGTGGTGGGTCTGGCATTTCGTCGATGTCAGATTGTGCGATTTGTGTTTGCCCTATCATCCTTTTGGTGGTAGTGGCTGGTGTGAGTTTCGCTCCGTCATCCTTTTGGTGGGGGGTCTGTCATAGTCATTAACGATAGATTGTGCGATGTTTGTTTGTGTTTCGCTCCGTCATCCTTTTGGTGAGGGGTCTATCATAGTCATTAATGATAGATTGTGCGATATTGTTTTGTTTGTGTTTCGCTCCGTCATCCTTTTGGTGGGGGGTCTATCGTAGTCATTAACGATAGATTGTGCGATGTTTGTTTGCGTTTCGCTCCGTCATCCTTTTGGTGGGGGGTCTATCATAGTCATTAATGATAGATTGTGCGATAGTTTGTTTGCGTTTCGCTCCGTCATCCTTTTGGTGGGGGGTCTATCATAGTCATTAATGATAGATTGTGCGATAGTTTGTTTGCGTTTCGCTCCGTCATCCTTTTGGTGAGGGGTCTATCATAGTCATTAATGTCAGATTGTGCGATAGTTTTGTTTGTGTTTTGCTCCGTCATCCTTTTGGTGAGGGGTCTATCATAGTCATTAATGATAGATTGCGCGATATTGTTTGGTGTGAGTTTCGCTTCGTCATCCTTTTGGTGAGGGGTCTGTCATAGTCATTAATGTCAGATTATGCGATAGTGTTTGTCATATCATCCTTTTGGTGATAGTATCGAATAGGTTTTTTTGCTCTATCATCCTTTTGGTGGTAATAGCCGTGTATGTTTCACCCCATCATCCTTTTGGTGATGTGGACCTTTTTCCAGTAATCCACAGTTTACTCAGAGGTATACCTCATCCAGCATTTTCAATTCCCGAGTAATTCTTTTCTTTTCGGACAAATTCAGGGTTTTCTTTATATCTAATCGAATTCTACTTGGAAAATGAATGCCATGACCATTCATCTTACTAGGTTTAAGTCGATTAGGTAAGGGCATCTGTCATACCCTAAATTTGTCCTACCTTTGTACAGTCTCCATTCTGTATATTTACCCACTTGCTATATTCAAAAAGTCCAAAAAAATATGTTGTTATTTTCGCTTGAGGATATTAGGCCAGGTGTGTGTGGGAAGGTGCTGAGTGAAGTCCATTGCTCAGGAAGGAGTATGTTTCATAGTTTAAGTGGTGCGTTTAAAATTTTCAATCAAGGTTTTAACCAGAGCAATCCATGTTTCGAGTCATGTTATTTTAATCCCATTTCCAAATCCATTCATGTATTCACAATCTAGTCTCAATTCTACTCATAATCCATTCCCGATTCCATGTTCATTCCATTCAAGTTCCAAAAACCCTTATTCACTTTTTATTCGTTTTTTATTATTTATCTATCCTTTCCAATCAATTTTCAAGCCCAAAATTCCATAAGAAAACATACATTCATTTTGTGTTGGAAAATTACCAAAGCCCATGGTCCAAAAATTCTCAAAAAAAAATACATTGAAAGCCCACTTGAATTCTTTTTACAAAAATAAGAGTTAAGAAATTCTAAGTGAGTTAGTAAGTCTTCAATCCAAAATTCATTATATAAGTACACTTAGCCACTTTGAATTATTTTGGTCACCACAAATAATCCTACCCAATATCAAATTACAGTATGAGAAATATGGCCAAATCAAAGAGAAACTTTATCACACCAATGCAACCCACACTCCAGCAACTTGATTATTGAGCCTTCACAAACATTTCCAATGCAAGAACCATTTTCCAAACCTTTTCTACGGTAAAACCAATTATCATGTACGTTACAACCCATGACTCACCCACTTACAGTAGCAACATCGTACAAGCTCCTATACAATTATCACCATCAAATTGTGCCAAGCCTCACACCACTACTACCTGCAAAAAAGGTACACCAGAGATTCCCATTTTCATAATGGAAAAAATGCAACAGATGTACGAAAATCCCTCTACAGACCCCGTTCCAAAGCTGTCCCCAATTCCAAATATGTCATAATCCGTGTGAAATTCACACAACCATCCTTAATCCACACCTCAACATACGATACAATGCTGCAGTACCTCACAGGTACCTCCATACTACCACCTGCGAAATGGAAAGGATTAGCCACCAACATTTTTCAGGACACCACAATTGCATAACAGAACCTGCAAAGTGTTTCATATGGTATCATGACTCATTAGATGTTACAACCATGAACAAACCAGCCGCGTGAAATGTGTGAAAATAAAAGGATGGCATGTTTCTTACGAAGGGAAACGCACAAATAAACCGTACAACAACATCAAGACAATACCGGTAATACGTACCTGTAAAAATTCAAAAAAAAAAGCGAGACACACAGCTATCATTCACAAACCGACAAAAGCTCTCCTTCCGGCTCGTACGACTCAGACAGAAGTTGCCAATTTGTCACTTGTACGACATCAACGGTTTTGGGTGCGTAAATGAAGAACGAGGGTCACTCCAAAAGGGATTCCTCACGCTGAAAAAAGAGGGGTGAACCCTTTCTCCCTAAATTACTTCCAAAGCCATTAAACACAGGGGAGAAATGACCTAAAGAAAGGGAAAATTTCCAGCTAAAAAGCTCCCTCTCGAACCCTCTTCCTTCTTGGAACAGGCAGTAAAAATCCTCCTTCCAATTCTCAGAACCTTCTTCAAATCATCATAAGATCTCCTCCTTTCTCAAACACTCTCTCCTTCAAAACTTCTTCACAAACCCAATCAAAACATCACTCTTTTCCAACCTACATCTCTTCTAAAACTCAAACACAAAACCTCGCTGTAACCCGTTAAATACCATTACCAATCTTCAACCTTCCTCATAGACCCATAATGTTCCTCAATCTATTCTGAACACCATAACTCTCTTCTTGCTTCAAATCTCAGAACCCTCTTCCATCTTCTCCGCCGCAACATCATCATCCCAAACCTTCCTCCATTCTCAAATTCCTTCAAACTCAATGACATCTTCAAATCCCTAATCCCTTCCAAATCAACCGAAACTCATAAACTCATCTCAAACGGAAACTCATATCTGTTAGACTATGGCACGGATCTAGAAGGGGGGGGGGGGGTTGAATAGATCCCCGATTAAAATTTGAGTCGGCGCTACCAATTTAAAATTGGTTTTAAAAATGTTTTAAGTGCGGAAGCGGCCGAGGAAAATTATAGTCTAAAACGAACGGTTATTGGAAAACCGGATATACGTAAGCCTATGGATTTATGACAATTCGGAAAAATAAAATCACAACACAAACTATGCTTATCAATTGTTTACTTCAATTTGCAAGGTTGCCTAGTTCCAATGAAAAACAAGGCACACAAAAACTAGAAGCAAAATAAGACAATTTTAGTTCAGGACTTTTGTCGAACAGTTTGTGTGCACAAATATCACAAAGGATATTTATGTTGAGTAAGAGATTGGAAATGCCTTAGTACAATGTTCTTGTTGTACTTAGTAGTTAAAACAGAGATTCAACACCTTACTCAATTTGTATCACAGTTTGACAATAATCACTTAAGCTAGAATCACTTATTTTATAAGCTGAATTGAAAATGACAGAAAATGAAAAACACACGATTTGATGAGGCAGTTCCCCCGTCGTCCTCGCTTCGGGGTACGTCTGCCCTCAATTCTAAAATTAGAATTGAGATATATTGAATATATATCACCTGTTGGAATGAACAGTTTACACAAGAGTTGATAGACAATGATACAAACAATCTCAAATGTTGTTGATGCTTGCTATCTCTTCTTGCACCTTGATTCAAGATGAATCAAGCCCTTCAATTTGTTGTGAATGACCTCCGGTTCCAGCCACCTTAATGAAAAACCTTCCGTTGTTCAAACCTTCGGCTCGGCTGATCTTAGACACCAACAAATCAAACCCGGAAAGTCTTCAACACTTCAACGCCCTTGCTACTAAATTGATGAACCTTCCGTTGATCAATTACCTTCGCACCTGCTTGAATGTTGAACGAACTATTCCGTGACAAAAGCCCTTCAAAACCTTCTAGTCTTGATGGGTAAAACCCTCAAGGTTTTCTGCAAGAAACACCTGCCCCAATTTCCACTCGAACCGGATCTTCAATCAACGCGTTCGAACCTTATCACCCTTTGAACAAGACACTAATCACAGCAAAAATGATTGTGTATATTTGTGGATTTGTGTGTTGTGTGAGGGATGAAGATGAAGAAATATGTTGCACCTATTTCACGTTTCTTGCCCTGAAAATTTACTCAAGATTTCAATTGTTAGTTGTTAAAAATGAACAAAACTCTATTTATAGTAATAACCAACACAGCCAACAAAATAGATTTTTAAACACAGCAAGAAAAACAGCACAGCGCGCGAACGGTCAACCATAGGGTCGGTGTGCGCTGACCCGTGGGAAATCCTCAGCTCCATGCGCTGAGTGGCACGGTCGACGCATGTCTTCATGCGCTGATCCGTGGAAAATCAAAACACTCATGCGCCGACTGTACGGTCGACGCATAGCTTCCATGCGCTGAGCCGTGAGAAATGCCAGGCTTCATGCGCCGACTGTATGGTCGACTCACTGCTTAGAAACCTGCAAAATTAACAGCTTTTTCCATTTTGCATATCCTGCCACATTCAGTCATGACACATATTAAGGTATAATGATTCAACAATGAAAAAGAGGTATAGTAATGAAAACAGAGATATAGCATGATGCTTCTAATTTGTTTTGTCATCATCGAAAACTCGGAGGCCTGTATTGTGAGACAACTTGCCCTCATATTCTCCCCCTTTTTGATGATGACAACCTGTTGAACACAACATGCGATGTCTACGCTCTCCCCCTTTCTTTTTCAGTCAAAGCATTTGTGGTGGTTGACGCTTTCCTCCCCATTTGACAACATCAAAAAGAAACCGAGAGCTATAAAGTCTTGACGGATTAACAATATAACTAACATAAAATTAGGAAAAAAAGCCATACAATATAGCCAACAGATGATAATTAAGCATACACCAAGGTTAATACATAATATTGATAAGAAACATAAAGTAGTAGCATATAAAGTCTGGACAGAAATTAGGAATTAAACAAAACACCATAACAAAGTTTGCAACCAAAAACAACGAAAGAGACTATGATGCATGAACTCAAAACAGCAAATGAAAGCATAATACGGCGAACACAAGCTAATAACCCCGTCCACGTCCACAACCACGACCACACCTCTCATAAAAATAGGGATGACGTTGAGGATGAGCTAAATCAGTGAACTCTTCAGTGATGTTGTTCAGGAAATCGAGACTCTCAGTAATTGCCCGTTCTTCAGCTTGATGGGAGTGAACGAGAATCTCAAAGAGAGCATCCAGCTGTGTGGAGATTCCACTGATCCGTTCATTTTGAGTTTGCAGCTCAGAGCGAACTTGTTCCATCCGTTCATCCTGACTTCTCATAAAATTCTGTTGTTGTTCCTGCATAGTGGTCATTTCCAGAATGTCGGAGTTGTTGGATGGCTGTTGTGGAGAAGGAGGTGCCTCAGAGCTATATTGATAGGGCTGATAGAATCTCCCAAGTGTGGTCCACCCAGTGTATTGCCATTCACCCCAGCCTTGGTTGTTTTCCTCACTGTCAGTTTCTTGTTGACCCATGTAAGCAGTCCAGTCATTATTGAGGTTGGAATTTGGTGGCGGCTCTTGATAGTTGAGGTTGAAACTTGGTGGCGGCTCTTGATAGTTGTCTGGAGGCTCATATGTTTGACGCTCTGTATGATCAGCTTGGTCTGGTTGCATTGTGTCAGCAGCCTGTGTATCCTGTTCTTGTTCTTCTTCACTTTCATCTGAACCATCTGCACTTGCTTCATTTTCTTCACCTTCGGACTCATCTGCACTCTCTTCACTTGATGATTTTGACTGAGGCATATTTGCGCGGCGATAGAACTTGTACTTCTGGTATTTACGAATCCAGACGTATCCCATCATTGAGAAAACTTTTGGACTGAATTCTTTGTCAGCAGAAATGGAAGTGTATGCAAAGGAGGGGTAGTTCACATTTGCAGAATTCAGGACTTCTTGGATGAAGGATCCATAGGCAAGTGCCGTACTTCGTTTGGAGTCACGCAATTCATACATACGACTCGCAATGTATTACGGCCAGTTGATTTTGATGCCGTGACCCAGGATATGTATGAGATGAACTTCAACCTGTTCCACCCTTGATAATCCACCCTGTTTGGGCCGCAGAATGCGCGCCACAATCCATTGAAGAATTCTTACTGAAGTTTTGAGTTTTCCTGAAGTGACAGATCGTGGAAAAGCAGCATTGTTCACAATGTGGTCAGGATAGGGTCGCTTAAGCATACCATTCAGAGCAGTTTTGAACTCATAACCTTCAATAGTGCGTGAATCAGTTACTTCAGCCAGAGGAGGTTCATTTTCCTCCACAGTCATATCAAAATATTTGGTCCAAATTTCAGAATTTAGAGATACCTGAGTGGGTCCGATAACGGAGTGGAAATTTTCACCATGAAATTTATCATTGAGACCAGTATAGAATATACGTACCAGATCTTCACTGTACTTGGCATTGCATTCAAGAAATCTCTCAATGCCGTGATATGTGAGATAGGTCATGATTTCTCCAAGATGCATGCGTTTGGCGACAAGTTCGTAGAATGCATGCTGTCGTACAACCTTTCTTCGACCAATATCCTTGTTGAAGTTCTCTCGGAGAGATGGATGAACAAGAGATTCGGGGGTAATGGGTATTGAGGCAGATGTTGACCCTCTTGACCTCTTTTTGGTGGGTCAGTGAGAAGATGAAGCCATGGGTAGAGATTTTGGTGGATAATGAGAAGTTGGAGAATTTTGAAATGAGAGGTTTTTGCTGAGGGTTTAGAACAATAATTTCACCCTTTTTAAGAGAAAACTTAGGGTTTGTTGGAAAGTGGAAGAGACAAGAAGAAGTAGTGGAGAGAATAGATGCAACTCCCTAGGAATATGAGTGGATGCATGTAACTACCATTTATGAGGGGACCTGAAACGAACAGCCAGAAAAACTGAATTTTTCAGCGAGCCGTCGACCATAGCTCTGCATGCGTCGACGCATGCTGTAAAAATTTCAATAATTTTAAAAGTTGAACAGAGTGCGTCGACCTCTGTTCTGGTATGGTCGACTCAAGACCTGAAAATGCAGAATTTTTCCTTGTTTCATATGACATGATGCTTAATAGATGCAGACAATAATGCCACGACAAAAATGTTCAATCAAGCAATTTAGATACACAACAGATGATTCACATATGCACCATAGTTAATATATTTTACTTTGAGATCACAAATAACACTTGTATATGGAGAGAGAGAGGGAAGAGGAACAATATCACCTCAATGCCGGATAAGCTTGATAAACAACATACTTGTACTTGCAAAAACATCAAATTTGTTAGAAGTACAAAATATAGATGTGAATGAAATAAGCTGAAATAAGTAAATTATGACTCCCGCTCCGAAATGTCGAGAATACCGAGTTCTCGACGAATATGAAAGAAAGGTTCGGTGGCTAGCGGCTTAGTAAAAATATCCGCTAGTTGATTCTTAGTATCAACATGTTCAAATACAACGTCGCCTTTCTCAACATGATCACGAAGAAAATGGTGTCGAATTTCGATATGTTTAGTGCGAGAGTGCAATACCGGATTCTTTGTGAGATTAATAGCACTGGTATTGTCACATAGGATTGGGATACGTTCAAGTTTGAGGTTAAAATCCAATAGTTGTTGCTTAATCCACAGAATTTGAGCACAGCAACTACCGGCGGCAACGTATTCCGCTTCGGCGGTTGACAAAGCAACAAAAACTTGCTTTTTGCTATGCCAACTAACCAAAGAATTTGAAAACAAGTGACACGTACCACTAGTGCTTTTCCTATCCAACTTGCAACCCGCAAAGTCGGAGTCGGAATAACCTAACAACGAACAATCACTACCTTTGGAATACCACAAGCCATACTTTGGAGTACCGGATAGGTACCGAAGTATTCTTTTAACAACTTTTAGGTGGGATTCCTTAGGACATGATTGGTATCTTGCGCACATACACACGCTAAACATAATATCAGGACGCGACGCAGTGAGATAGAGAAGTGATCCAATCATACCTCTATACCTTTTTACCTCTACGTCCTTACCGCTTTCATCCTTATTCAAATTTGCACATGTAGGCATGGGGGTGTCTATGGCCTTGGATTTTGCCATGTCAAATCTCTTGAGAAGGTCCAAACAATACTTTGTTTGACTCACGAAAGTTCCTTCCTTGAATTGTTTAATCTGCAAGCCGAGAAAGTATGTGAGCTCTCTGTCGCTACTGCGAAAATCGGCGCCGGCTGACAGAAGAGTCGCCACCGTGCGTTATTTATCCCTCAGAGCGGGAAAGGAAACGCTCGAAGTAAACCTCGCAAAAAACGGGGGAAAGGTATGGTCATCGCAACCATAGCCTGGGTTCGGGAGTCGGTTACGCAAGGGGAAGGTATTAGCACCCCTCACGTCCGTCGTACTCGACGGGATCCACGCTTGCTTGGGTTGTCTACTGGATGCAAAACAATCTTATCTACGGCTGCTAAATCTAAAGGGAAGGGAATTGACTCGATAGAGCATTGCACTCTATGCCTACGTATTCTCAAGAGAGAAAGTCAGAGTCAACGTAGTTCGGGACTACAGGGAAAATTGGCTCGCCAAGACATCGCGTCTTGTGCCTACGTACTTCCACTGGATGGGAGATCAGAGCCTTGCGTAGTTCAGACTAACTACGGCTAGACAAACATTCTCACACAGCAGTGAGAAAAACAACTGGCTTCACAGGGTCGGGAACCTATGGTCAAAACTATGGCTTGGTCTCAAATGCACTCGGGCAAGAGAGAAAAAGGGTTACTCAATTAATCGTCAGCGGGAAAGTCTCGATCGCACAGCCGCGAGAGAACAACAAGTTAGTCGTTAGTGTGCTCGCTAGGATATCGCATCCTATGCCTACATATCTTCGTCTGGAACGAAGAATCAGAGCAGCTGTAGTTCGGCTACTATCGGACCACAGCTCAAATCTCGTTTTATTCATCTCTGAAAAATGATTACAATGGGTTGAATATCGAAATAAATCTCCTAGGAAACGCTATCCTATTCTATCTTGAAAAGTCGACTGAAAATAGCCCCCTAACAAATGGGCTTCTAAACTCTCCTAAAAGTCGAAACAATAAGGTATATGAAAGTATCCTCTAAAAGAAATGCTTTAAAAAATATTAAATCGGCACTTTAATATTTTTTTCCTTTTTTCTCCTTTTCTTTTCTCATATTTTTCTTTTCTCAAAATATTTTTTTTCTCTATATTTTTCACAATATTTTTTCTATTTTTTTCACCATATTTCTTTCTCCTTTTCTTTTTTCAAATATAAACTTTTTCTTTTTCTTTTCAAATATATTTTCCATATTTTTTTATTTTCATTCTTTTTTCTCTATTTTTCTTTTAATATTTTCTTTTCTATATTTTTTTTTCAAATATCTCTTTTTCTCACTTTTCTTTTCTCTTTCTAAAAAAGGGAATAATAAAGTACAAAGAAAGGGGCTGGGGGGTGTAAATGTCCATACAAGGGGATTGCAGAAAAAATAATAAAAAAAACACAAATAATCTGGGCCCAGCCCAAGTCTTCCCAAAAACTCAGGGGGGTGCGTGTGAGTAATTTGGGTGCTGCAGATACATTGGGCCCAAAGCCCAGACCAGCCAAAAAAGCGTGAGGGAGGTGTCAAAAAAAAAGAATTGTGATTGGGCCTGGCCCAATCTTCTTCCCTCCTCTCTCCATTCTCAGGGTCTGAAAACCCTAGTCTTCTTTCTCCCTATTCTCACTGCGCCGCCGTACTCCTTCTTTCGCCGTCGCTCTCATTCAACTTCTTCGCCTCTCAATCCGTCTCCTTCTTCAGATTCTCTACTCAAACTTCTTTCTCAAACATTCTCAACTCAGATCAAACGCGTCCCCAACGATATGGATGAAGGCTCTGGACGTTCTGGGGGAACGAGGATCCATGGAGGTTTCTGGATCCATGTTCTTGACGAAGAGCACGATAGATTGCTGGATCTGGATGTGTTTGAGTGCCTTTTGACGATGAAGATTCTGGAAATAACTCTTGATACATGCGCGATTGGTAATTTTCTCTGAAGATCCTTCTGGTATTGTTGATGTTGAAAGGATCTCGTGAATCATCAATGGAGGTCGTTGAGGATCGGTTGAGTGGTGGTTTCATGTTGATGATTGTTGCGCGTTCTTGGAGTGATGATTCTGAAGGCGATCTGGAAAGAAAGTCATGTGAACATTTGATGGAGCTTCTGGAACTGAGATGACGAACGCGTTGAAGATCTGTTGAGATTTGATGGTTTAGGAAATTCGCTGAAGGTTAGATGATTATTGATGATGATCAGTGTTGAAGGTTGGCGTTCTGGAGAAGGTGATGAAGAGAGGAAGATGAAGATCATAGGTTTTCTGGATCTTGGTTGAAGGATCTCATGGTGGTTTCTGGACGTTTTTCTGGTTTTTTCGATGGTGGATGAAGTTGACGATGGATGTTCATCGTGGCTTGATGAATTTCTGGAGTTTATTGGTGGTTGATGGTTGAGAACGATGAGATGAAGGTTTAGAGAAGGAAGACGAAGATCTGGAAATTCCAGTTTCCGGTGGGGTCACGGTGGCCGCCGGCCATGCAGGCCGGCCGGCGAGGCTTTGCTGGTGAAGGTCACGGTGTGGACACGTGGGGACGATGGTGGCGTGGAGGCATGCATGCCCTCCACGTGTGGGGCAACGTGGCTGAGTGGAGGGAGTTTCAGGGATATGTGGCGTGATGTGTGCATGCAGCGTGGGGCCTCCCTCCCTGCAACACGTGTCGTCTGGAGCTTTTAAAGCTGAAATTTCGCTGGAATCCTCTGGAAGGTTCTGGATACAGCTGGATCATTCTTGGACTGATTCTGGACGAAATGGGCTGAAGCTGGATTTTCTGACCCTTTGGACAAAAACTTGGACAAAAAAACTGCTGGGCCTGCACTGACTGGGCTGAACGAAAAAAAATATTCTGGGCCACGAAAATGAATTAAAAAACTCTAAAAAACAGCATTAACTCTAACTAATCCCTAATTAATCCTAAAAATCTAATTGACTCTAATAAACCTATTAAGACAAATCTAATAAATTCCTATAATATCTAAAATTAAACATTGAATTTCTATTTATCCTAATTTCTATTATTCTATTAATATCTAATAAAAGAAAAAAAACCTATTTACTTTTAATAAGGAAAAAATCTATTCATTTATTATTATTATTTCTATTTAAATTCTATTTAAAAATCATACTAATATTCTAAAAAATCCTATATTATCTAAAAATATTAAAATCTATAAAAGATTTCTACAAATGATTTAAAATCTATTTAATTCTATAAAATGCTAAAAATTGATTTAAAAGCTATTTAAACCCTAAAAAAATCCTATAAAATCCAGAAAAATCATCACAATTCCCAGAGGGACAAAATGAACCCCGAACGACACAAAAATAATCGGTAAAAATAAACGGGCACCGAAATATCCCAAAAATCGATTCTACTGATCAAAAACACCTGAAACACGAGACGGGAGCTGTGATCCCTGATAAAATCAAAACAAATGAACAATGCAATGTATGCAATATGCAGATGCGAATGCGGTTGTGCGTCGAAACATCGAGCCAAGTGCGGGACCCGGTTGGTCAAATTTTGGGGTGCAACAGCTGCCCCTATTCAAGCGACTTCGACCTGAATGGGTGAAGAGCGCTTAGCCTTCAGACATTCAAGGTAGATGACGGTTGAATACAAAATGGAACCCTGAAATTTGCCAACCGCAAGAATATACTGCAAAGCTGCTTAAGGAAAAGCTTCCAATAAACTGAAGTTTGGTTATCACGGCAACATCTGGTCAATTTTCTGATAAATTTCTTCTCTTCTTTCAACACCTGTGTGACGCCACAAGTATTGAAATAATGCTTCATAAAGCAAACACCTTGATTCCCATCTCTCTCGTGGGATCAAGTCTGGTCAACTCACAGTTCATTGCGAACTTGAGGACAATTCTCCTGGGGAAATTCTGAATTGAACTGCCTTGCACCTGTTTTGACAAAGGGGGGCAGCTTCAGAAGTCTGATATATGTCAATCTTTGTTGTTGTTGTTGTTGTTGTTTCCGATGCTGATGTAACAATCAAATATGAAGAATCACTCCGCTGGGGAAGATAGGAAGCTGAACCACACAACTCTGCAGGTGAACAAATAGGCAACCATCTTGGTCTATGTTTCGACATGCGTATGCTTGATAATGATGCAATGCCCTATATGATATGTAAATGCTATGCGTGTTGTTTGAAAATGCGATGCCTAGACGGCATGGATATGCTATATGCTTGTATAAATGCTATGACTATATATGCTAATGCAGGCTCTAGCTGCCAGAGAACACCAGGTCTGAAAACCACTTGGCAAAATAAATGCCGAAGATAACGTCAACTCTACTGGGGATGACCTGAAGTCACAGAACCATCTCAGCAAAATAAATGCTGGAAACGAGAAATCAAATCCGCTGAGGATAACCGTTCTGCTGGAGAAATGAAAAGGCAACCCTGCTTGGAGACTTCACTGGGGAAGGAAAGAGAACTTTGCTCGGGAATGCTTTCTTCAAACCATTGGCAACTGATTGTACTCTGCGGGGGATTGACCCAAACTGAGGTTGATTGCGCGCAGCACACTGCTGGAAATGCTCATATTATCGAGGATATCAATCTTAATCTGCTGCAGATACTCCTGATCCTACTCTGATACGGGGTAAAATACCATCTCGACTCTTCCGGGGATAATAAACAACTTTCATCTGCTGAAGAGTAACAATTCTGATTTAACAACATCCACAAGGAATTCAAACATTACTCGGAGCACTGGTATTTGTCGAGCTTCGTATCGGGGAACATGTCAACATGCGGGTCATTGGGAAATATTGTGTCAGATACCTTTAGGTTTTTGTTTTGTTTGCTTTTCTGATTTAGAATAAACATGGATTATGTACACAGTGGAATGGAAAATACTAGGCGAGAACTAGCATTCAAAGGTAGGCTACCAGGCGAGAACTGATAGGAAAATAGGTTAGGAAAACTGATTTTTGTGTTTTTGAACATCAGACGAGCTGACTGGATAACAGACTGAGAAAAAGACAACCAGGCGAGAACTGGCTGAAAGCTAACGTACATCAGGCGAGAACTGGTATAACACATAGGTTAAACACACGAGAACTGATTATGCGATGACATGTACCAGGCGAGAACTGATACAACACTTTGAAGAAACGGTGACCAAACGAGAATTGGTTACCAATAAACTGCACCAGGACGGGAACTGCTGCTTACAATAAACTGCACCAGGACGGGAACTGATGCTTACCGATTTGCCAGGCGAGGACTGGACTTTGGAAACGACTGGTTACTGACACGCAACAGGTTTAAACTGCAGGATAATGGTCCAACGACAACAAGATCTTCTTATTTGAAAGGTTTTCGATAAGGGTATTGACATGATTCCCCGATACTCAACTCTGGCTGGGGATGACTTGCCCCAATACACTCAGCTGGGGATAGAAAGACTGGCTTGCACAACTTGCCCCATTACAATTCAACTTGCCTCAATCTAACTCTTGGGAATGCCTGCTCCGAATAACTTGCTACGAGAACACTTCGAGAATACTTGCCCCGGTATCTGCATGACAAAAGAATTCAATCTCCAATTAAACACCTGACAACCCAGTTGATTTCAACATTCTCTGCGATGACTTGCCCCTGAATGAGCGTTCTAGCGACTTAACCCGATCTGATTATCCACTGGAAGTATCTGCTTTCAAATCTCAGCGCTCTGCATAATCGCCCCTGATTGGCTCTCGAGTAGACTCATTTCTTGATTAACTGCTTCTCAAACACACTGCCCCTGCTCAACTGAAGCTTCGGGACTGGTCCTCAGACTGACTGATACTGAACTTACTGGAAGATAATGCCCCTGATTCATTGGGCTTCACAACATACACCATTCTGGTTCAGACTGCTTGATTACTCCCTGATGGAATTTCTTTCATGCCAACTACTAACCTGCAATTTGAATCGTCTGTCTACGAATGGTAATCTTAATGCAATGGCTATGCAGATTTTGAAAAAATTTTGAGCTGTCACTCATTTACATGCATATGATTGAGTGACGAATGAAACAAAGTTCAAACGTAGTACTTACGTGGTCAGTGAAAATACAACAAGATATGACTAGCAAGTCAAGAAGGAGTCAGGTTACTCAACCTTATCGTAATGCGCTTCAGACTAACCCTACCTCAATTAGGTCTTTTGAGGGTTGTATCGTGGTCGGGTTCACGGTTCGTGAAACAAAGGATATTTGGCTCAAATTTTGATTTGTACCCACCCTTTCTACGTGATGATCTCCGATCCTAAGGTTCAGTTAACCTGGCACAAGCGCTCGCCTCTTCGAGTAGTATGTTGAATGGCAAGAACCTACAGTTAAGGAATTCACAATGCTTTTCTTCCAGAGTGATAGCTACTCCTTCTTCGCTTTCGGTGTCTGTGTACACGACTTTGTGATCTGCTGGGGAAAATTTCTTTTTAATCCCTTCTTTTTCATTCTTTTGATTCCCTAATTTTTGCCTGGACTAACTCATTTTGAGTTTTTTTCGATTTTTCGATTTCTTTTGAAGTCCAGCGGGATGCCCTGATTTTTGCCTAAGCATTTAGCTGTCCAGCTTTTCTTTCTTTTTACTTAGCGGGCTTTCTTATTTTTGGAACAAAGTCGTGCGACACTGGTTGTCTTGATTGCTCCGAAAGGATTGTAACTGTCTCACTCCTGATTGGTGAGATCTGACCTCTTGAAAGGTGTAAACTGATTGGTCCCTGAAAGACAACACTCCTCTGCAAGACTTGAATGCTCGGTCAAGCTAACTGCCAACTACCCTGCCCCGGGTTAAGATGTGAGTGGTTTTAAAAGTCCGAAAAAACTTCTACTTCATGGCTCGAAGTGGTTAACAAGGGACTAACTCCTTATATCTCCAGTGTTTGGGGAATTGAAACAATGCCTTGTACGTCATCGGTACGGTCTTATCTGAAAGCATACAATCATTGGTTATGAGTTTCAGTTTCGTCATCCTCCCTCCTAACTTTGCTAGTCACAGCGAAAAAATGGAGTGAAATAAATGCAAGTGTCAGTGCAATGCAATAAATGAGCGACAGCGACATGATTAATTCAGAAAAATGCATAGTCACTTTATTATTATCACCATTCGAAACATACAATGGTAAAAAGCAGGTAGTAACTAACAGAAAAAGAAACTACAAATGCAAATGATGTAAAAGGTTGAGAACTGCCAATGCTGAGGCGCCTGCCTGTCTGAACCACTGGCTTATGCTGGGGAATACCCTCTGAGTTTACGAGCTTAGGCAGCTGAGCGGTTAGGGATGAACAAACAGAAATCCTTCTCGAAAGGAAATGCGATCCTGATCAATCAACTGCTGTACCTTCGCCTGAAATGCTTTACAATCTTCCGTCGAATGCCCCGGAGAGCCACCATGATAACCACACTGAACGTGGGGATTGTACCCAGGAGGGTAAGGTTCTGGAACTGGCTTAAGAGCTTTCGGCTCCACCAAAGACTTCTGGATCAAAGATGGTAGCAACTGGCTATACGGCATCGGCACTGGGTGAAAAGGAGCGTTCCTTCGTTCCAAGTTGTTGCGAGGTCTGCTCTGATTCTGACGCTGATTCTGATAACCTCGGCCACGAGTTCGCTGATTTGCAATGGAAGCGACATAAGATTCCTGATATGGTGCCCCAGGCACGGCTGGTTGTTCAGTATAATAAGCCACGGGAGGTACTGATCTCTGATAAGATGATGAACCAACAAAATTCACTGATTCGCTTTGAGGATATTCAATCTTTGGCATGACTGAGTTGATCACCACTTCTTCTTCACTCTGATAGTCACAAGGATATTCAGTTTCACCAGTTTGATCATATGAAGTAATCTGAATTTTCCCCATTCTTATGGAATACTCGAGGCGTTCTCCTAATGCTACCACGTCAGAGAAACTTGCTGGAACTCCGAGCAATCTTTTGAAGTACGGATACTGTAGGGAATCTACAAACATGCTTGCCAGCTCTTGGTCTAACAGCGGGGGACGCACTTTAGCAGCAAATTCTCTCCATCTCTGAGCATACTTCCTGATCGGTTCATTGATCTCTTGAGACAACTCTTGCAAATGCATGCGATAAGGAGCAATGTCTAAATTGTAATCGTACTGCTTCAGAAAAGCTCTGGCTAAATCCATCCATGACTGAATCTGATTCCTCTCCAACTGCATATACCACCTCAAAGATGCCCCAGTCAGACTATCTTGAAAGCAATGGATCATCAACTTGTCATCTCGCGCAAACGCAGTCATTCTTCGACAGAACATCATCAAATGCAGCTTTGGACAGCTATCTCCCGTGTACTTCTCAAATTTCGGCACTTTGAACTTGTAAGGCAACACTAGGTCAGGGACCAAACACATGCCTACAGCATCTAGGTTGACAGCATCTTTGGCTTTCAAAGCTTTCATTTGCTCTTCCAACACTCGGACTCTTCTAGCTTCGTCAAGGGCTCTTGGGTCTACCATCCCAGCTGCTGGAATATCTCTTCGGTAATTCATCACAGGGAAAGCAACACCTTGATTGTTGACAGGAGGAGGACGCTCATTCTGGGCAACAAACTGCTCATGCCGACCTCGGTTCTCAACAGAAGGCTGTACAACTTGGTCTGCAGCAACGTTGTTCACTTGCGGGAAGTCTTCCATGGAATCATACAGAGGGTTGGACGCCACAGTGAACCCTGTCAGGGTGTTAGGAGACTGGAAATTGCCTTCAGACATGGCTACCAATAATCTTCAGCTGACTTCGACACTTGATTCTGCTCAAATCTACTCAACCCCTAGGTAGGTCTTCTGACAATCAACAGCTGCTCAATCCAAACTCCGGGTAATCACCTTCAGGAAACAAAGGCTGGATCAGAACTCTGGCTAGCTGGAGGATGATATGCAATGCAACACTGATATGCATATGATATGCAAAATGCAGCAAACAATGGGACCACAGCCCCCACACAAAATCTGAATACTGCTGCGCTGCTGACGGAGACGTTCTCTGAAAAGAGGACCAGTATAACAGGTAGGTTGGAAGTCAAGTTTCCTGCACAACAAACCCCCCCACTCACAGGTGTGGACCTATATCTGACAAGGTACGGCATCCTATGCGGTCGTCAGCGTCACAGACTTTCATGAGGAATGATACGATTCCCAGAAGGAGTGGCATCGTCATCTCATGAAGAGGCCTCACTTAGCTGACTCCCAATTGATCGGTTCCCAGAGTCGACAATCCTCACGTCTGGACTCCCCTCAGATCCTCAGGACCGGAAAGAAGTACCTCTGCAAGAATCTCGTCCGAGTGCGAATTTTCGTAGGGAACTGCGCCTGCTCAGCAGACAGGTTCGTCTACTACTTCTCCGCAACTATATCTAGGTATATACTCATACTCGAGCCCAGGTCCGGCTTATCTCAATCATAGAATACCCGTAACAGCCCAACAGCAATAGATAATATCGATAAATAAACACCTAATAGACAAGCAAACAAGCGCTAGGATTGACTCTCTCGAGGGACGTTGGATCCCACATGCATGGGGAACTATCGCAGTCCCCAGCAGAGTCGCCAGCTGCTGGGGATTGCCCCAAACAGCCAAGAAAAAACTCAGGCGAAGGGAACTATCGCAGTCCCCAGCAGAGTCGCCAGCTGTCGCTACTGCGAAAATCGGCGCCGGCTGACAGAAGAGTCGCCACCGTGCGTTATTTATCCCTCAGAGCGGGAAAGGAAACGCTCGAAGTAAACCTCGCAAAAAACGGGGGAAAGGTATGGTCATCGCAACCATAGCCTGGGTTCGGGAGTCGGTTACGCAAGGGGAAGGTATTAGCACCCCTCACGTCCGTCGTACTCGACGGGATCCACGCTTGCTTGGGTTGTCTACTGGATGCAAAACAATCTTATCTACGGCTGCTAAATCTAAAGGGAAGGGAATTGACTCGATAGAGCATTGCACTCTATGCCTACGTATTCTCAAGAGAGAAAGTCAGAGTCAACGTAGTTCGGGACTACAGGGAAAATTGGCTCGCCAAGACATCGCGTCTTGTGCCTACGTACTTCCACTGGATGGGAGATCAGAGCCTTGCGTAGTTCAGACTAACTACGGCTAGACAAACATTCTCACACAGCAGTGAGAAAAACAACTGGCTTCACAGGGTCGGGAACCTATGGTCAAAACTATGGCTTGGTCTCAAATGCACTCGGGCAAGAGAGAAAAAGGGTTACTCAATTAATCGTCAGCGGGAAAGTCTCGATCGCACAGCCGCGAGAGAACAACAAGTTAGTCGTTAGTGTGCTCGCTAGGATATCGCATCCTATGCCTACATATCTTCGTCTGGAACGAAGAATCAGAGCAGCTGTAGTTCGGCTACTATCGGACCACAGCTCAAATCTCGTTTTATTCATCTCTGAAAAATGATTACAATGGGTTGAATATCGAAATAAATCTCCTAGGAAACGCTATCCTATTCTATCTTGAAAAGTCGACTGAAAATAGCCCCCTAACAAATGGGCTTCTAAACTCTCCTAAAAGTCGAAACAATAAGGTATATGAAAGTATCCTCTAAAAGAAATGCTTTAAAAAATATTAAATCGGCACTTTAATATTTTTTTCCTTTTTTCTCCTTTTCTTTTCTCATATTTTTCTTTTCTCAAAATATTTTTTTTCTCTATATTTTTCACAATATTTTTTCTATTTTTTTCACCATATTTCTTTCTCCTTTTCTTTTTTCAAATATAAACTTTTTCTTTTTCTTTTCAAATATATTTTCCATATTTTTTTATTTTCATTCTTTTTTCTCTATTTTTCTTTTAATATTTTCTTTTCTATATTTTTTTTTCAAATATCTCTTTTTCTCACTTTTCTTTTCTCTTTCTAAAAAAGGGAATAATAAAGTACAAAGAAAGGGGCTGGGGGGTGTAAATGTCCATACAAGGGGATTGCAGAAAAAATAATAAAAAAAACACAAATAATCTGGGCCCAGCCCAAGTCTTCCCAAAAACTCAGGGGGGTGCGTGTGAGTAATTTGGGTGCTGCAGATACATTGGGCCCAAAGCCCAGACCAGCCAAAAAAGCGTGAGGGAGGTGTCAAAAAAAAAGAATTGTGATTGGGCCTGGCCCAATCTTCTTCCCTCCTCTCTCCATTCTCAGGGTCTGAAAACCCTAGTCTTCTTTCTCCCTATTCTCACTGCGCCGCCGTACTCCTTCTTTCGCCGTCGCTCTCATTCAACTTCTTCGCCTCTCAATCCGTCTCCTTCTTCAGATTCTCTACTCAAACTTCTTTCTCAAACATTCTCAACTCAGATCAAACGCGTCCCCAACGATATGGATGAAGGCTCTGGACGTTCTGGGGGAACGAGGATCCATGGAGGTTTCTGGATCCATGTTCTTGACGAAGAGCACGATAGATTGCTGGATCTGGATGTGTTTGAGTGCCTTTTGACGATGAAGATTCTGGAAATAACTCTTGATACATGCGCGATTGGTAATTTTCTCTGAAGATCCTTCTGGTATTGTTGATGTTGAAAGGATCTCGTGAATCATCAATGGAGGTCGTTGAGGATCGGTTGAGTGGTGGTTTCATGTTGATGATTGTTGCGCGTTCTTGGAGTGATGATTCTGAAGGCGATCTGGAAAGAAAGTCATGTGAACATTTGATGGAGCTTCTGGAACTGAGATGACGAACGCGTTGAAGATCTGTTGAGATTTGATGGTTTAGGAAATTCGCTGAAGGTTAGATGATTATTGATGATGATCAGTGTTGAAGGTTGGCGTTCTGGAGAAGGTGATGAAGAGAGGAAGATGAAGATCATAGGTTTTCTGGATCTTGGTTGAAGGATCTCATGGTGGTTTCTGGACGTTTTTCTGGTTTTTTCGATGGTGGATGAAGTTGACGATGGATGTTCATCGTGGCTTGATGAATTTCTGGAGTTTATTGGTGGTTGATGGTTGAGAACGATGAGATGAAGGTTTAGAGAAGGAAGACGAAGATCTGGAAATTCCAGTTTCCGGTGGGGTCACGGTGGCCGCCGGCCATGCAGGCCGGCCGGCGAGGCTTTGCTGGTGAAGGTCACGGTGTGGACACGTGGGGACGATGGTGGCGTGGAGGCATGCATGCCCTCCACGTGTGGGGCAACGTGGCTGAGTGGAGGGAGTTTCAGGGATATGTGGCGTGATGTGTGCATGCAGCGTGGGGCCTCCCTCCCTGCAACACGTGTCGTCTGGAGCTTTTAAAGCTGAAATTTCGCTGGAATCCTCTGGAAGGTTCTGGATACAGCTGGATCATTCTTGGACTGATTCTGGACGAAATGGGCTGAAGCTGGATTTTCTGACCCTTTGGACAAAAACTTGGACAAAAAAACTGCTGGGCCTGCACTGACTGGGCTGAACGAAAAAAAATATTCTGGGCCACGAAAATGAATTAAAAAACTCTAAAAAACAGCATTAACTCTAACTAATCCCTAATTAATCCTAAAAATCTAATTGACTCTAATAAACCTATTAAGACAAATCTAATAAATTCCTATAATATCTAAAATTAAACATTGAATTTCTATTTATCCTAATTTCTATTATTCTATTAATATCTAATAAAAGAAAAAAAACCTATTTACTTTTAATAAGGAAAAAATCTATTCATTTATTATTATTATTTCTATTTAAATTCTATTTAAAAATCATACTAATATTCTAAAAAATCCTATATTATCTAAAAATATTAAAATCTATAAAAGATTTCTACAAATGATTTAAAATCTATTTAATTCTATAAAATGCTAAAAATTGATTTAAAAGCTATTTAAACCCTAAAAAAATCCTATAAAATCCAGAAAAATCATCACAATTCCCAGAGGGACAAAATGAACCCCGAACGACACAAAAATAATCGGTAAAAATAAACGGGCACCGAAATATCCCAAAAATCGATTCTACTGATCAAAAACACCTGAAACACGAGACGGGAGCTGTGATCCCTGATAAAATCAAAACAAATGAACAATGCAATGTATGCAATATGCAGATGCGAATGCGGTTGTGCGTCGAAACATCGAGCCAAGTGCGGGACCCGGTTGGTCAAATTTTGGGGTGCAACACTCTCCCATCATACTCATCTCGAATTCACCCTGCATAAGAACAGAAAACTCTCTCACGAGATTCATGTTAGTCGATCCAAAGATTATATCATCAACGTAGATTTGAACTAATATCAAGTGCTTTCCTTGACGTTTAATAAAGAGTGTCGTGTCAACCTTTCCTCTTGAGTAACCTTGATCAAGTAGAAATTTACTTAGGCATTCATACCAAGCTCTAGGAGCTTGTTTGAGACCATACAACGCCCGTTTTAGTTTATAAACATGATCGGGGTACTCATGAGATTCAAAACCCGGAGGTTGTGCAACGTAGACCTCTTCATTTATGTATCCGTTAAGGAACGCACTTTTGACATCCATTTGAAATAACTTAAAATCTTTCGCACATGCGAAAGCAAGAAGAAGGCGTATAGCCTCGAGTCGGGCAACCGGAGCATAAGTTTCCTCATAGTCGATGCCCTCCTCTTGGTTATACCCCTGCGCGACTAAACGCGCCTTATTACGAGTTATTACCCCGTTTTCGTCCAGCTTGTTTCTAAACACCCATCGGGTGCCGATTACTCGATGACCTCGCGGAGGAG
The DNA here is from genome assembly GCA_963859935.3 of Lathyrus sativus. Taxonomy (NCBI): domain Eukaryota; kingdom Viridiplantae; phylum Streptophyta; class Magnoliopsida; order Fabales; family Fabaceae; genus Lathyrus; species Lathyrus sativus. Next base: position 49,403,104 of record OZ012739.1, on the reverse strand, counting down.
GGACAAGGTCCCAAACCTCATTTCTAGTAAACTGATTTAGTTCCTCCTGCATTGACAAAAACCAATGTTCATCGAGTAGGGCTTCCTTAGGATTTTTAGGTTCCATTTGTGACACGAAAGCGAAGTGATAACAGAAATTACTTAGCTTCGATCGAGTAGTGACTCCCTTTGTGATGTCTCCGAGAATGTTGTCGATTGGATGATCTTTAGAAGATTTCCAAGCTTGAGGGAGATCATCGTTTGTAGGCGGATGAGCTTCCTCGTTTGCTTCATGATATACATCCTTATCCTCCTCAACTTTGACTTTGTCAGGTTGATCAGTCCCTGTTTCGCCATCTTTGAGTATGTCTTCTGTGGATGTACCTGCACCATGAGCAACACTATCCTTTCCGACATTTCTCGGATAGGACTCATCAAAAGTAACATGCACAGACTCTTCTACAGCAAGTAATCGTTTATTATATATTCTATATGCTTTACTCGAGTGAGAGTATCCGAGAAAGATACCTTCATCGGCTTTGAAATTAAATTTGCCCAAGTTTTCCTTACCATTGTTTAATACAAAACATTTACATCCAAACACGTGCAAGTGAGAGACATTTGGCTTTCGCCCTTTTAAGAGTTCGTACGGTGTTTTGTTTAGAATGGGGAGAATAAGTACCCTATTCAAAACATAGCATGCCGTACTAATGGCGTCGGCCCAAAAATATTTAGGTAAACCATTCTCATTAATCATTGTTCTTCCCAATTCTTCTAAAATACGGTTTTTGCGCTCCACAACCCCGTTTTGTTGAGGAGTGCGTGGAGCGGAGAAGTTATGATCAATACCATGGTTACCGCAATATTCTTCAAACAAATGATTTTCAAACTCACCTCCATGGTCACTCCTTATAGACACTATGTTTGTATTTAACTTGTTTTGGGAAAGCTTAGCAAATTTTTCAAAAGCGGCGAATGTATCACTTTTACTTACTAAGAAGATGGTCCAACAAAACCTAGAAAAGTCGTCCACTATTACGAACCCGTAATAGTTTCCTCCGAGACTTTTGATCCTAGACGGCCCAAACAAGTCCATGTGTAGAAGTTCAAGAGGTCTCGTTGTTGAAATTATCTTTTTGGATTTAAATGAGATCCTCGTTTGCTTCCCTTTTTGACAAGCATCACAAAGGTGATCCTTGGTGAACTTTATTTTGGGAAGTCCTAAGACTAGGTCTTTTGAGACTACCTTATTGAGTAAATCAAAATTAACATGCGCTAAACGCCTATGCCATAGCCATGAGTCTTCACTCATAGTTACGAGGCATTTGTCGCTTGTTAATGATACTTCATTTAAGTCAAGCATATATACATTGTTTACTCTAAAACCATTGAACATATTCTTCTTATCATTTTCGTGCACAATTTTACAACAATCCTTTGAAAATGATACATTGTATCCTTTGTCGCACAATTGGCTAATGCTAAGCAGATTATGTTTAAGGTTTTCGACAAGCAATACATCGGAAATCATAGCAGAGGCGGAATTACCTATACTACCTTTGCCTAGTATTGCTCCGCGGTTGTTATCACCATAAGTTACAAACCCTTTCTTCTTAGCCACAAAGTCTATGAATAAGGATATGTCTCCAGACATGTGTCTTGAGCACCCACTATCGAGAACCCATCTTCTCTCGGTGGTCTCGACACATTTCACCTGTCAAAACATAATTAGCACAAGGAGGTACCCAATGGCATATTGGGTCCTAATAGGTTAGCGACAAAATGGTTGCGTTTGGGCAACCATTGGTAGATGCCTTTAGGAACAAGAAATCTTCTAAAACGGCATTTACCAATGGAGTGACCTTTCCTGCAACAGTATAAGCAAGCAAAATCAACTTTAGAGACACTTTCACTTGCTTGATCCCTAATCACATATGCATATTTTTGGTATGGATTAATCATACTTTTTCTAAAATCCTTTTTATCAATAGCATATGTAATTTTAGGCTCGAGTGCCTTGTTTAATTTGGCCTTGAGGTGTCTTACCTCACCTTGCCAAATATGACAAGTGCCACACCCGAAGTTGAAAGGGTTTCTATCGTCCTTACTATCCGATTCATTGCCTTTCACAATGGAAGCCTTTAGGTCCTCTAATTTCTTTTCGGACTCTTTAACCTTATGCTCTAAATGCGTAAAGATTTTCTTATTAGAAGCAAGTTTCTTAAAGGCTTCAACTGCTTCATTATGTAAGGCATGAAATGCGGCTAGTAATTCAGAATGCGACATATTTGATGACTTATCATATTTAGAGTTACGTACTTGTTTTTTCTTATTTTTCTGATTTGCGGAGAGGCATAGATTTACGGACTCTTCTTCATCACTAGAACTTTCATCAGAGGAGGAAGAGTTGTTGTCACTTTCACATGCTATGTACGCTCTCCTAGGCTTCGATGATTTCTTGTGTGATTTTGAGGATTCCTTATCCTTTCCCTTTTTATTCATTGGACAGTCCGGCTTGTAGTGACCGGGCTTTCCACACTTGTAGCACGTCCCTCTGGTCTTTTTACCTTTCGAGTCATCATCCTTGGAGTGTGTTGATTGTTTCCGGAAGTTTACCAAATTCTTCTCGGAATGTTGTATGCCGTTCTTCCTTACGTAACGGTTATACCTTTTAACAAACAACCCCATATCTTCGCTTGTGTCTTCTTCTTCTTCGTCGCTCGAGGAATAATCATTTTGCTCTTTTGCTTGAGACTTCGAAGAGGAAGTCTTGAGAGCTATCGATTTCTTTTCACTCACTTCCCCTTTTTCTTTCTTTTCCATTTTCTCACGTTGATCTAGGCTCAAGAGTACCTGTTCATGCTCTTGCAATTTGCCAAATAATGTTGTCAAAACTAATATGGTAAGATCATTTGCCTCTTTGATGGCGGTTACTTTTGGCTGCCACTCCCTGTTAAGACATCTCAAAACTTTATTAGTAGCAACATCATTGGAAATAGGCCTACCTAGTGAATGTAAGCGATTGATAAGATGAGTGAATCTCTTTTGCATGTCAGCAATGGTTTCCCCTTGCTCCATGAAAAAGAGATCGAACTCTTGTATAAGAGTGTTGATCCTAGCTAACTTAACATCGGTTGTCCCCTCATGGGCTATTTGTAGTGAATCCCACATGGCCTTAGCAGTAGGACAATAGGATACACGGTAATACTCATCTACACCTAATGAGGAGATTAAGATGTTTTTAGCTTTCCAATCATAATTGTATTTTTTCTAATCGTCATCGGTCCATTACGCTTCAGGCTTTGGCACAACTACGTTATCCGCATTGGTCATTGTAATTTCTATTGGACCATTAAGGATAACGTTCCATATTTTTCTATCTATGGAGTTGATATGCACACGCATACAGTCTTTCCAATAACTGTAATTTTCACCGTTGAAAACAGGAGACCTATTGTACGCCCCTTTAGGTTCGTTTGCCATTTTCTATCTCGTTGTATTTGAAGCACCGAAAAACCGGAGCTCTGGATACCACTTGTTAGACTATGGCACGGATCTAGAAGGGGGGGGGGGTTGAATAGATCCCCGATTAAAATTTGAGTCGGCGCTACCAATTTAAAATTGGTTTTAAAAATGTTTTAAGTGCGGAAGCGGCCGAGGAAAATTATAGTCTAAAACGAACGGTTATTGGAAAACCGGATATACGTAAGCCTATGGATTTATGACAATTCGGAAAAATAAAATCACAACACAAACTATGCTTATCAATTGTTTACTTCAATTTGCAAGGTTGCCTAGTTCCAATGAAAAACAAGGCACACAAAAACTAGAAGCAAAATAAGACAATTTTAGTTCAGGACTTTTGTCGAACAGTTTGTGTGCACAAATATCACAAAGGATATTTATGTTGAGTAAGAGATTGGAAATGCCTTAGTACAATGTTCTTGTTGTACGTAGTAGTTAAAACAGAGATTCAACACCTTACTCAATTTGTATCACAGTTTGACAATAATCACTTAAGCTAGAATCACTTATTTTATAAGCTGAATTGAAAATGACAGAAAATGAAAAACACACGATTTGATGAGGCAGTTCCCCAGTCGTCCTCGCTTCGGGGTACGTCTGCCCTCAATTCTAAAATTAGAATTGAGATATATTGAATATATATCACCTGTTGGAATGAACAGTTTATACAAGAGTTGATAGACAATGATACAAACAATCTCAAATGTTGTTGATGCTTGCTATCTCTTCTTGCACCTTGATTCAAGATGAATCAAGCCCTTCAATTTGTTGTGAATGACCTCCGATTCCAGCCACCTTAATGAAAAACCTTCCGTTGTTCAAACCTTCGGCTCGACTGATCTTCGACACCAACAAATCAAACCCGGAAAGTCTTCAACACTTCAACGCCCTTGCTACTAAATTGATGAACCTTCCGTTGATCAATTACCTTCGCACCTGCTTGAATGTTGAACGAACTATTCCGTGACAAAAGCCCTTCAAAACCTTCTAGTCTTGATGGGTAAAACCCTCAAGGTTTCCTGCAAGAAACACCTGCCCCAATTTCCACTCGAACCGGATCTTCAATCAACGCGTTCGAACCTTATCACCCTTTGAACAAGACACTAATCACAGCAAAAATGATTGTGTATATTTGTGGATTTGTGTGTTGTGTAAGGGATGAAGATGAAGAAATATGTTGCACCTATTTCACGTTTCTTGCCCTGACAATTTACTCAACATTTCAATTGTTAGTTGTTAAAAATGAACAAAACTCTATTTATAGTAATAACCAACACAGCCAACAAAATAGATTTTTAAACACAGCAAGAAAAACAGCACAGTGCGCGAACGGTCGACCATAGGGTCGGCGTGCGCTGACCCGTGGGAAATCCTCAGCTCCATGCGCTGAGTGGCACGGTCGACGCATGTCTTCATGCGCTGATCCGTGGAAAATCAAAACACTCATGCGCCGACTGTACGGTCGACGCATAGCTTCCATGCGCTGAGCCGTGAGAAATGCCAGGCTTCATGCGCCGACTGTATGGTCGACTCACTGCTTAGAAACCTGCAAAATTAACAGCTTTTTCCATTTTGCATATCCTGCCACATTCAGTCATGACACATATTAAGGTATAATGATTTAACAATGAAAAAGAGGTATAGTAATGAAAACAGAGATATAGCATGATGCTTCTAATTTGTTTTGTCATCATCGAAAACTCGGAGGCCTGTATTGTGAGACAACTTGCCCTCACAATATCCAATGCTTCAAATCAAAATGAAAAAAACATAAATTGGAACTGATTCAAATCTGAGAGGTAGAACGAAACAAAACCATGAGCAAAACCAAAACCTGAGATCAAGAGAGTAAGAAGATTCGGATTGTGAAGAAGGTTAAGCACATTATTTTTGTCGTTGTTCTCAAAAATGCGATGATGGAGTCGGATTCTTGAGTTGCGTTTCATGTTCTATTTACTTTGTTTTCTTCTAGCCTTTGATGACGGTAGGAGCTGGTTTCGTTCTTGTACATTGAGACTTGGGTACGTGGTAATGGATGTGGGGCCTAAAAACCCATGACCCTTAAGCCAGCGGTTGGGTTTCTATCCCAAACCCTCTATCTTTCTGCCAGTCGGGTTTTGTTGTGTGGGTGATGGGCCATTGGCCTATATGATCCCACCTGGTTATCATACCACCATATCAATTTCAGCGACCCCTCCTCCCTAGTTGCTCTTTTTCTTTATTATTTGATTAACTTTTTTTTTGTATTTTAAATTTTAATTATTGTTCAATGTTCTTGTTAAAATTTAATTTGGTGCTTTGTTAAATGAATTTGCTAAAAAATTTCACTATGTATTTTGTTAGATTTTACTAAATCTTTTGACTTTGGTCATCTCTTCATTTCAATATCTACTTTGTTTTATTTGTTTTCTCGATTTAATTTTTGGGTCGATGACGAGACCTCCAAGTTATAATTTGTCAAATTATTGACAAATAATAACAAACCCGAGACCAATTTTTTTAAAACTTTCATTTTCGTTTTTATCCCTTTTGTTTATTATTCTTTAGTCAATGATGACTTTAATGATTATTATCGGTCAAATTATTGATAGATGATAATTCAGTCAAGACTATGTCATTTTCGCTTCAAATCATTTTTTACATTTTTCTTGAAAAAACTCCAAAAGAAGGAGATTCTTGAAATCTAGCATTTCTTGGATCTTCGAGTGAATAATTCTCGAGGCACGCTCTTGAGTTGTTATTCATTCAATCTTTTGATTTTCTCAAGCGATTTCTCAACACCCTTTTTCGATTAAAACTCCGAAAGAAGGAGATTCTTGGAATCTAGCATTCTTTGAATTTTCGAGTGAATAGTTCTCGAGGCACGCCCTTTGAGTTGTTATTCACTCAACCTTTCAACTTTGCCAAACTAAAACATTTTTCAAACGTATCCTAAGTCGAATGCTCGTACGCATTCGCAACCATCGATATTTCGCACACACTTCACAATTCCTCATGGTTTCGATATTAGGGGCACCCTCAGGGACTAATATCGTTTCTCACAATCTTAACCCTTGACACGTCGTCAAATTGGTTTTATTTTCAAACAAATCCTCGACACGTCGTCGAACTGTTTCCAAACCAACTTCCTTTGGCCTCGCATGCCATTTTTTTGATTCAATCTTTTCACAAACGTTTTTTTTAAACTTACGAAAGAGGGATATTCCTAGAATCTAGCATTCTTTGAATATTCGAATGAGTAACTCTCCAGGCGCGCCCTTGAGTTGTTATTAGTTCATTCTTTTGATTTCAAAACATCCAATTCTTTATCTTCAACTTATTCAGCCAATTCCTGAAGGAACTGAGTTGTTGGAATCTCGCATTCCTTGAATTCTTGAGTGACAAGCTCTTGAGGCGCGCTCTTGGGTTGCTTGTCAGTCACTCTTTCGTCTCTTTCTCAAACTTCCAACATGTTCAACCTCATCTTTTCGTGGTTGTTACCACGAACTACGACTGCTCTGATTCTTCATTCTCGTCCGAATGTAAGATACGTAGGCACAAGATTGCGATGATCTTGGCGAGCTACCTCCCCTCCATTTTCCATTTCCCCGTATCCATTTCGTGGTTGTTACCACGAACTACGACTGCTCTGATTCTTCATTCTCGTCCGAATGTAAGATACGTAGGCACAAGATTGTGATGATCTTGGCGAGCTACCTCCCCTCCATTTTCCATTTCCCCGTATCCATTTCGTGGTTGTTACCACGAACTACGACTGCTCTGATTCTTCATTCTCGTCCGAATGTAAGATACGTAGGCACAAGATTGCGATGATCTTGGCGAGCTACCTCCCCTCCATTTTCCATTTCCCCGTATCCATTTCGTGGTTGTTACCACGAACTACGACTGCTCTGATTCTTCACTCTTGTCTGAATGTAAGATACGTAGGCACAAGATTGCGATGATCTTGGCGAGCACACTTCGATTTTTCTCCTCTATTCCATACTTCTATCCACCTTTCGTTTCCCCCCATCCTTTCCCGTAGTCGAACTACGACGCTCTGATTTCTCATTCTCGTCCGAATGAGCATACGTAGGCACAAGGGCCCCAATCCTTGGCGAGCACCCTATCCTCTAACCACCCATCTCTCCTTTGCGTCTTTATCCTATTAACCTACCAATTCTACCTTTATCAACGAGAAGAAAACAAGTAAACTTAAACCACACTCTCCACATTTACCTTAAGAGGTTCCCGTCGAGTACGACGGACGTGAGGGGTGCTAATACCTTCCCCTCACGTAACCGACTCCCAAACCCGGAACATGGTTGCGACAGCCCTGTTCCTATCCTTTCGTTTTTAAGAGGTTTTCTCGATATTTTCCTCTCCCGTTTATTCGGGAAAAATAAAGTTCGGTGGCGACTCTGTCGAACCGCATTTCCGCGCCTTTTGCGCGAGGGTCGTTTTCTCCGAAATGTCTCCGTGATTTTTCGAGGTGCGACAGTTATGTGGATTCAAAGTTGGGGTTTCAATTATGTCAAAACCTATAACTTATTTCAAGGCAGATTTTATGTCATGGTTTTCAAGCTTGATTTTCATGATCTTCCAAAGTTCAAATCAAGTTTCCATTAACATAATAAGTGTTCTTCATCATGAGAACTTTCATTTGAACCCAAATTTCAATCAAGAGGAGCCAAATTCATCAAGTTATGATGGTTCGAAGTGGGTGATATGAAAGTTGATTCAAGGCATGATTCATGAATGGTCTTGGTATGTTTCTCAACCTGATCTTGTAGCACAATTGCCTCATCTCAAATTCTTGCACATGAACCTCATTCCACACCACCAATCATTGCCAATTTCAGCCAAGCATGCCCTTTGTGTCACTTGTACCATTTGGAGTGTTTTTTCCAAAAGAGGAAGAAAACAAAAGCATCACCTTGTGCACCAAGAGTAATCTTCTTTCTCTAATCCCTTGCAACCACTCAATAAAAGGACACCTCCATATATACCATTTCCATGATGTGGCTCGTACCATGATGCATCATCCACCATTTATTCCATTTTCTCTCTCAAATCTGCAGAGTTTGTTACCAGAAGTTTAACCGTAGTGAAAAGCTCCTTAACCTCAAAAACACTTCATATATAAACTAAGGAGAAACCCTAGCAATGGATCAACCTCCATTTTGAAAACAAACAGAACCTAGCTCTCACTTTTCTCTCTCTGAAACTTTCCTTCGAAACTTGGTTTTTCTTGAGCTTTCCACCCAATCCTACCTCATACTTCACTCCTGAAAGCATTTGCCACCTTCTGTTTGCAATAGAAACCTTTTGCAAGCATTAAGTTCACCACCAGTTCAAACTTGGTTGAAGGTTTAGAGGTGGATTCAGAGGTATTCAAGTGTGGAGTTGAGTTCTACAAGCTCTAAGGAGGCACCCTGCATCTTTTGTTGACTTTACTGCAAGTTTTGAAGAAGTAGTGGACATACTCCACTAGGTAACTTTCACAATTCATTCCTCTCATTTTAGATACATATTAGGTTTGTTTTGGATGCATCTGAAGTCCTACCATGGTAGGCAATGCTTGCATAGCATGATGTGTTGTTTTGGTTGATTTTCAGTTGTAGTGTTCAAACTTTTTCCTTTCGATTCACCATGAAATCATGGTTGTTTTTAATTTTTAAAGTTGGATTTGTGATCTACATGAAATTCTGAGTAGAGGGGTGGTTTTGTTTTTCATTTCTGGAGATGTTTGAGGTGGCTCCGACGAGAGGATGGCTAGAGAAGACGACCGGAGTCGGGGCTCCGGCGTCTGAAGGTGAGAGATGAGCTGATGTGGCTTCGGCGCTTTTATTTGAATTCAAATGCTTTGACATGTTTTAATTTGAGCCAATCAATTGAACAAATCATTGCCAGCATAATTAATGAGCCCCAACGTGGCATCTGAGTGTGTTTGAATGTTTGGGTGGGCTTAGCACTCTTGTTGTTTGCACCCTCCAATTTAGAGGCCCAACGTGCTTTCAACGTGGGTCTAGTTCATCCTGGGTCTGCTGATGCACCCCCACTTGTTCTTTTTATTTTATTTTATTTTTTTCTTTTTTATTTTATTTAAAGTACTCAAACCATTTTAAAAAATCCGCAAAAATATCTTTCTGACTATTTAGTGCCTTAGGTTTATTTCCCATATTTTTATTTTATTTTTCAATTTATTTTATTATTTTTAATAAGTGGTTTTCATATTTGACCTTTAAATTTTAACTTAATGTTTGATCCCTTTTGATGGGCTTCTTGAGCCAATTTTTCTCCCATGTGTGGGTACCTCATTAATGATTGTTTGAGTCTTAGTTTGAGGTCTTGATGCTTTTTTCTTGATTCTTTCCCATTTGGTTTTGTTTGACCCTCGACGTGAGTTCGATGCCTTGCATGCTTTGCCTTGTTTGATGCATTTGATGGTGTTTCCTTACAACCCATGTTTTGATCTTTTGCACACTTGTTCTTTATGGGTTTAAATTGAGTTTGAGTATTTATTAGGATTTTATTAGGTCATTCTTCTTTTTTTGATTGATGCCTAATTGTGACTTAGTTTTTGATTGCACATGCATGAGGTTTGACCTAGTTTGAGTCTACTTTGATTACTTGTGTTTAAGTGAAGCTTGAATTGATTTGCTAATGTGATAATGTGTTGTTTTAACTTGGTTTGGGCTTTGATCATGTCATTTGAACTTGCTCCTAACTTTGATAGGTTGATATTAATCTCTTGGTGCTTTTGTGGCATGTGTTTTTTTCTTTGAGAATGATTTGAATGCATGAGTTTGTTTTGAGGTGTGTTTGGATGTTTCCCTTATGCGTTCATAAATGAATGTGTGATTTTGATAATCATGATGTTGTTGTTGCCCTACTCTATCTCCCTCCTCATTTGAATTCATTGTTTGTTGTTTAGTGATTGACATCACTCCTCCTAAGATGTTTAGGACATTTGGTCATATGTGGGCACTTTGTTTGTCATTGTGTTTTGACTTTCAATCTTGTTGCTTTGAGTGTGACATGTATGTTCTCCATTGATGTATCATGGTGTATGCTTTATGTTTGTGTATTATCAAATTCAATGCTTGCTTGTTGTTGCACCCTAAAATTTGCCCACCAGTTTTCTAACTTTGACTGGCTTTCGCTTCGCATTGCATCTACATATCATTTAGGTCGCATCTTGTCCATTTTATCATCTGGATTGAATTTATCAGGATTTTAGCCGCTTTGCTCGCGTTTCAGGCGATTCAAATCAATTCAAACGAGAAGTCCCGTGTCGAAATCGAGCGAAAGTCGCTCTTTTCTTGGTGATACAGTATGTGCTGATGATTTGACACATTTCTGATGTTCGCCCGTTTTTCCATGGCATTTTGCATTTTATTGCTTTATTTTATTTAATTAAAAAATAGTTTTTTTTAATGTTGTTTTTTTAAAAAAATGGTTAGAATATAGTTTTTAAATAGATTTTATTAGGTTTTAATAGTTTGTAGAATTTAGCCTTTTAGAAAATGTTTTTTAAATAGATTATTAATTGGTTTTATTTAATTTTTTTAAAATAGTTTAGAACATCTTATTTTAAATAGAAATAGAGATTAAAATAGGTTTTATTTTTGTTATCAGTTTTTTTTATAGAATTTTTTTTATTAAATAGATTTTATTATTTGTTTCAATAGTGTTTTACTAGCTTTTTTAAAATAAATGGATTTTAGATTTTATTTGGTTAGTTTAAGTTCATTAGCTATAATTATGATTTAGCTTTGTTTTTTAACTAACAGCGTCAACATTAATTAATCTCGGTGCATTTAATCAATTTGATTTAAGTCAACTTTAGCTTATAATTAATCATTTCATCAGCAATTCAATTAGTCAATTAATTCAGCACATTCCAGCTTGCCACGTATCGAACAGTGGGTATATAACCCATTGTTCATCATCCCCAACCTCCCAGACAAAACCCTAGGGATCTGCAGCCACCGTCCGCCTCCCTACCCATCATCATCAACCATCTTCTCAAATCTTCTTCTCATCCAAAACCTAAAGAACTTCCATGACCAACTTCCTTCAAGCTTCAAAACAGACGAAATCTCACAACAACCTTTTCACTCAACCTTCGAAACCAACAGAATCACCTTCGCCCAGATTTAACAAACCATTTCCTTCTTACTCGCCTTAAAAAACATGAACCCAAGCTTCTTCATCATTCTCAGATTCAACATTCCAAACACCTTCAATCTTGACCCATTTCCGGCAAGACCCACACCACCTTACCCATTTTCAGTAAACCCAAAACCATCAGAAACTTCATTGATAACAACATCAAATCCGACCCGTTTTTCACAAAATCCTTTCAACCAGAAAAACCATAATCACCATTTCCGATCCACAAACTCAAACCCACATTGATGAGAAGAAGATGATGTCGGAGAGAGTTTTGTTTTGAACAAAGAGTTGAGAGAGAGAGGCGAATGAACGAAACGAAATGGAGAGAAGTTTAGACGAAACAGAGAGAGTAATGGAGTGAGAGAGGGTGGAATGACGCTGAACACAATAGAAGAAGAGGATTTTCCTTTTCTCTTTTTTATTTATTTTTTGACTGTTGGTTGATGGGCTGAAGCCTACCGTGTTCCTCTTCTTTGGACACCCACCGTGTCTGCTAACCCCCTCCCCTTTTTCTTATTTTATTTTATTTGATATATATGTATAGTTTATTAATTCTTTTTAGATTATGTATATATATATATTATATTCATAACTTTGTTTTTTTTTATATATAGCATTTTCTTATTTTAGTAAACTATTAATATTTTCTTTTGTAAATATTTTATTATGTAAATATTAAATAGTTTTCTATTTAGAAATTTATAATACTATTTTCTTTTAAATTTTAGAGTATCTTTTTAGAAGTTGATTTTATTTCTCATTTGTTAGTGGGCATTTTGTTCCATTTTCATCTGCTTTAGGTCGATGACGACACTTCTGTAATCCATTACCAGTCAAATTATTGATGAATAATGTTGGATCCGAGACCACCTCTTTTCTCTCCTCATTTCTTTTTCTTTTTGATTTTATTCTGACTTTCTGTGATCGATGAAGTCTTGTATTCGTACGCGTCAGATTTTCGAAGTCGATAACCTTCCCGATTTCAAATCTATGGAAGATGACCATTTGGGTCATTTTCTTTACTTTGGGATCGCGATAGGCTACCTTCAATTAATCGACATTATGTTTGTGATTAAGACGAGATCCCCACTATTTTTGGTCTGTGCGACACGATTCAATTGGAGAATGATTCTCAATATCATTTCTCTATCTTGTCCATAGCACGGATATCAATTATGCAACCTCCTATAGCTTTGCTTCCCTTATAAGTCGAGCTATGAAGATTTAGCGTCACATTGGACCCGATTCAATTCACTTTGACCCTTTCGAACCGCATTTCAAAACATCATCATCAAGGATCAAAGGAGAGGAGCTTGGAAATAAAGCTTGCACGCAATGTAAAGGGTCAACGGAACCACTCCGTTCGGTAACATCTTTCTAACTTCATCTTTTATTCAACCGCTGAGTGTTGTGAACTGTTAGAGATAGATACGTGGGAAATGATGAGTGGGGGGCCTCCTCTCACTTCTTCTAGAGTGTTTAGCGTATGCCCTTTGGGCAATATGCGATGCATTCGCTCCTACGTCTTAGGATTTTAGTGTGTGCCTCCCGATCCCTCTTTTCCTCTCGCCCTCGCGCGATTGAGACTCCCTTTTCTCTCGCATCCTTGCGATAGAGATCCCTTTTCTCTCGCCCCCGTGCGATCAAGACTGTTTTCTGTAGTTGGCCGAACTACGGCTGCTCTGATTTCTCATACCAAATGAGAATACATAGGCACAAGACGTAATGTCTTGGCAAGCACACTAATCACTAACTTCCTTTTTCTCTCGCATCCTTGCGGTTGAGACTCCTTTTCTCTCGCATCCTTGCGATCAAGACCTGTTTTCCTATAGTTGGATAAACTACGGCTGCTCTGATCTCTCATATTTGTTGAGAGTACGTAGGCATAGGATTGCGATAATCCTAGCGAGCACTTTTCTGGTTCCCTTCCGTTTAGGCACTTCAGGCCTAGGATCCCTTTCTCTCGCATCCTTGCGGTTGAGACTCCTTTTCTCTCGCATCCTTGCGATTCAGACCCATTTCCTGTAGTTAGATTAACTACAGCTGCTCTGATTTCTCATGTCAGATGAGAATATGTAGGCACAAGACGTGATGTCTTGGCGAGCATATTAACCACTAACTTCTCTTTTCTCTCGCATCCGTGTGATCGAGACTTTTCCGCTAACGACTAATCTCCCTTTCTCTTGCCCTCATGAAATCGAGACTAGCCTGTTCCGAACCTTTTCTCTCGCCCTCGTGCGATCGAGAACACCCTGTTTTCCCATAGTTAACCTGAACTACGTTTTGCTCTGATTTCTCATACCAGGTGAGAATACGTAGGCACAAGACGCGATGTCTTGGCGAGCAACCTCCCCTGTAGTTTCCCGAACTACGTTGACTCTGACTTTCCCATTGCACAAGGTGTTGCACCCCAAAATTTCCCCTTTTGTTTTAACCTTAACTGGCTTTTGTTTCTTTGCATTTTCGCATTTCTGCATATCATAACATCTATTCTTGAGGCATGGGATCAAGGTTTTTTTGTGGCTCAGGGCTCTTTTAGTGCAAGAGACCAAACAGCGAGCATCGGGAGCTCCGACATTTATTTTGCCTGATGATCGAGCGATCGGTTTTATTTTATTTTGCAGGGTTATTTTCAGCTCAGGAGGCAGCACCCAAGCCATCTCAAGCATTCTCACAATTTTGATATTAGAAAGCAAGCTTCAGAGGCTGAACAGGGCTCAGAACAGTTGAAAATGAGCAAGTGTGCAGATTTCCCTCCAAAAGGCGCCAAATTCAATTTTTTGAAGGTGTTAATCGATTAACCTTATTGGTTAACCGATTAACCAAAGCAAAATCAGGCCAAATTTGAAGTTTTAAGGGTGTTAATTGATTAACCATATGGTTAACCAATTAATCAGTGCAAATTTCAGCTCTGCACGTGATTTTTCAATTGAAGTCACTTTGGGGTCCAATTTTGATCATTTGATAAATTGATTTTACACTTAGGAAGGATCTAGAACCACTTTAAATTTTAGTTAATTTCATTTTCCCTCCAAATTCCCATTCCTAATTCCAAACCAATTTTCACAAACCACATTCCAAACCTCATTTGGATCCAAACCTAAGGGGTATTTAAATGATTTGCTCCAAACCTCACATGGGAGAATCCTTATAGTTTCCATTTCACTTCAGAATTCACTCTCAGTCTCTCAATTTGCTCTCAACTTCTCCATTCCCAAAACTTCACCAAAGCTCTCTTTGCTTGAATTCATTGATTCTCAATTGGAATCATTGAGTTCTAGAGCTCAAACCTTCACCCTTCATCCTTGTTGAATCATTTTATCCATGCAATTTTCATGCAATTGTGGATCTGAATTTTGAAGTGGTTCTAGAGGAGCTTATTTGGATAATTCTTGCTTAACTTTAGTGGATCTTGATTCTTACTATAAGCAACGACTTGGATCTTGAAGTTTTCCAGATTTCTCACTTGGATCTACTCAATCGAGGTTGAACCAACAATTACCGAAGCAATTCTCCACTTCATAGGTTGGAATTCTAGATCCATTGCATTTTGAGCTTATTTCGCATATTCATGTATATCTTCATTTTCGATTGATTTTGCTAATTTGATTCATATGATCTGTGATCTTGCTGGTTTAATGTGTTTACATGTTGATTAGATCACTGATTTCTAGTTTAATTTCTTGCTGTAAAATTTGAATATTTACATTAGAATGATTGCACATTAGATAAGTTGCTGAAAAGTGCTTCTGAACTGCTATTTTCTGCTGTTGACATTGTGTTAATCGGTTAACCAATTGGTTAATCAATTAACCAATGTAAATATTCAAATTTTCCAACATTTTTAAGTGGTTAATCGATCAACCCCTGGTGTTAATCGATTAGCCCCTGGTGTTAATCGATTAACATTGTGCCAGCAGACCTGTTTTGCTGTTTTTCATGCTTGTTTTGGTGCTCGCTCACTTTGAATCTTCATGGATCAATATGATGCATTATGAGTGAGATGTTTTGGATATATGTCACTGTTCTTGATTGTCTAGTCATGATGGCTTCGACACGCGTGTTCGATTTCCACTTGAATGCATGCTTATGGATGTGGTTCAAAGTGATGATCATTTGCTTATGTGCTTTTGTGTGCATTTTCTTTTGGTTCTTGCATCTCTCATTTGCATGCTTGAGGTTGAGATGTGCTTGTGGAGGCTACTGCCTCACACTTTGTTCCTCCCTCTCCTTTCATTCTAATTGTGCATTACATGTTTGCATATTGCATTTTTTCTTATGCTTTCTTTTTCTTCTTCTTTTGTCTTTCGTTGCCATGTTCCCTTAGGACCTCTAATCTTTCTTGTTCAAGATTGATTATGATAGACCTTAGGCTTGAAACCATGCATGATAACGTTAGGGTAGCTTTCCCTCTTCATCCCCACTTTAGGACCATTTTTCATGACAACGTTAGTGTCGGGTTTCCCTTAGACCTTCCGTGCGTCTCTCTTCTCATCTTCAAACATCTTCAAGTCATCTAATAAAGACTAATTTGTGTTGTACGCAACGAGCCTTAAGTACTTGGGGAATGATGATTGGGGGGCCTCATCTCAATTGTCTAGAGTGTTTAGCGTATGTCCTTTGGATGATATGCGACGCATTCGTTCCTAGGTCATAGTCTTTAGTGCAACATGAGTTTCAAATCATAACTCAATTCACTTCTTGCCTAAAAAAATCCAAAAACAAACATCAAATCTTTTTATCCTTCTGGATTTAATTTGGAAAACCTTTTTCATAAGGAGAGTTTTGTTAACTCTTGGTTCTACCGAAAACAGGTAACGATTAAGTCTCCAATGGTCAAGTTGTATACACCTAACTGCTAGAACTAAGTTTTAACCCTACTCGGATAAAACATTTGAACCAACCGGTGTTCTAGTTAGCCCGAACTACATTTGCTCTGATTTCTCATACCAGACAAGAATACGTAGGCACAAGACGGCGATGTCTCGGCGAGCAACCTTACCCACCTTCACCCGTAGTTTTCCGAACTACGTTGACTCTGACTTTCCCATTGCACGAGGGAATATGTAGGCATAGAGCGGTGATGCTCTATCGAGTATCTTTTCTTTTCTTTTGTCCCTGTGGCCTGTAGCTAGATACCTTCCCCTCGCGTAACCGACTCCCGAATCCAAGATTTGGTTGCGATGACTTGTTTTCTCCCGTTTTCGTTAGGTTTTCTCTGATCGTTTCCTTTCCCTCTTTTGGGATAAATAACGAACGGTGGCGACTCTTCTGTCCTTGCTGGCCCCTCTTCACAGCAATGCGGCACAAGGGAATACGTAGGCATAAGGCGGTGATGTCCTATTGAGTCAGTTCTTTCTCCGTTAGCAGCAGCCTAAGGTAGTTTGTTTTTCACCCATAGATTTAGACAACAAGCATGGATCCGATTGAGTACAACGGACGTGAGGGGTGTTCATACCTTCCCCTTGCATAACCGACTCCCGAACCCAAGATTTGGTTGCGATGACCTGTCTTTTCCATTTTTCATAGGTTTTTTTGATCATTTCCTTTCTCTCTCTTTGGGATAAATAACGAACGGTGGCGACTCTTCTATCCTTGTAGGCCCCTCTTCGTAGCGATGCGACAGCTGGCGACTCTACTGGGGACTTTTCCCATCCCCTATGCGAGTCAATCCTAGCGTGTGTTTGCTTGTCTTTAGGTGTGTATATTTGTGTGTTGTATTTTGTATATTGTTGTATTTACATTTTTCGCACTTTATTATTATACTGTTGTTGTTGTGTTGTTGGGTAGTTGTTCCTTTGAGAGATAAGCCAAAACCCAGGCTTGAGTACGTACATAGCATTAGAGAGGAAAGTAGTGATGGGCCTGTATGTTTCAGCATGCATTAGTCCCCACGAAATTCGCGTTCAGACGAGGTTTCCTTTTGAAGATATCCTATCTTGTACATTAGTCGGGAGGCGGTATTGGATCTGGAAACTGTCGACTCTGGAGACCGATCATTTGGGAGTCAGCTAAGTGAGGCCGTTTCGTTTGACTATGATGCCAAACCAGAAATGGTGAATGTATCATCGTTTCTCAAAAGTCTGTGATGCTGATGACCGCATAGGATGTCGAACCTTATCAGATATTAGGTCCATACCTGTGAGAGGGATTGGGTTATGCAGGAAACCTTGACTTTCAACCAACCCGGTATTCTGGTTTTCTCTTCAGAGCGGACTTATGAACTTATCCAGTCAGCAGCGCATCATTTATTCAGTGCTTTGTGGAAGCTTTAATCCTTTGTTTGTTGCATTACCATCTTGAATTGCATTGCATTTGCATCTCAGTTTCGCATGTCCATCCTTGGCCCTGACCAGAAAGATTACCCGTCTTTTTTCTAACTCGCAGTTGATTTCCCGACATTCGCATTGGACTTGAATTAGCTTTTGGAAGATTCATGAACTCAGAAGAGCAAAATTCGGTTGTTACAAGGGAAGAGTTTGAATTGATGAAGAATCAGTTGGATTAGCTCATGAAAGCCATGACAGCTATGACCAGAGGAGAGGCCGATATTCAGAGGACTCCAGTGAACAATGTTGCTCAAGTTTAGCCTGTGCAGATTCCTGTTGAAGATCAAGAGCATACTACTGTCCGAGATAGAGGTTCATCTTCTCTCAATGACACAAATTATCAGAGCTTCACTTTCCCTGTACCAGATTCTCAAAGGGTTGTTCTGAAGATTAATCCTAAGAACTCATAGACTGTTGAATTTATGAGATAGGGTTTGTTGGATGAAAAGCTTGACAATCTATTAGGTCGTTATACTCTTAATCTGAATGCTTTGAGAATGTGTTTGGTGTCAGGTCTTGTGATGCCTCTAAAGTTCAAAATGCCAAATTTTGAGAAGTACAAAGGAGGTAGTTGTCCGAAGAAGAATTTGGTAATGTTCTGCAGAAGAATGACCTCGCATGTCCATAATGACAAGCTTATGATTCACTGTTTCCAGGACAGTCTGAGTGGGGCATCGTTGAGTTGGTATATGCAGTTGGAAAGTGGTTGCATCCAATCATGGTCAGATTTAGCCAATGCCTTTGTGAAGCAGTACAACTACAATCTCGACATGGCTCCCAGTCGCACGCAGTTGCAAGACTTAGCTCAGGCGGATAATGAATCTTTCAGAGAATATGTGTAAATATGGAGAGAGCTAGCTGCTCACGTTCAACCACCACTTATGGACAGAAAATTGGTTGACATGTTCGTGGATACTTTGCAAGGCCATTACTTCGACAAGATGCTTGGTAGTAGGGCAGCAAACTTTTCTAACCTGATGATAATGGGAGAACGTATTGAGAGTGGACTCAAGAACGGAAAGATTGGAGACATCTCAGATACCTCACTTTTTGAAAGCGAATCAGTTTTCAGTTCTCAAGAAGAATGGGAGAAAGAAAGTGATGCTATCCCGGAATCTCCGGTACCTCAGATTCAATTTTCAGACACTTCGAGCGATCAAAGTCAACAACCTGTTGGGTCTGTGTATCAGATATCTGTTCCCCTCTAGAGTTAGCAGTCATACCGTCATCAGCCACGTCATCACGCTTGACGAGGACCAAGGAAGCCAGAAATGCATTTCACTCAGTTGTCGATGTCGTATAGTCAAATGTTTCCGGATTTGATTAAAGGTGGATTGATAGTGCCGAAGAAGATTAATCCAGAGATTCCTTCTTATCCGCCAGGTTTTGATGTCAACGCCCACTATGAATACCATGCTGGGGCACAAGGGCATTCAACCGAAGACTGTAAAGTGTTAAAGAGCAAAATTCAGACTCTGCTTGACTCCAATGTGTTCTTAGTCACACCTCAGGGTATTCAGATCAACGATCTTCCTTCATCCAGTCATGTGGATTCAGAAGAGTATCAAACTGACTTCGATGAGCAATTCTGAAGATGGATGGTTCAGCAGCAAATCAAGATTTGAAAGCCTGGTTCCTCGAAGCTGGCAATCTTTTTATCATGTCATTTCTTTACATTTGTAGTTTCTTTTCTGTTTAAGTGCAAATTTCATCTGTAAAACTTGTCTATTTTTAATTTATAATGATAATGAAATGAATATGAAGGTTTTGATTAAATCCATTCGTGTTCACTCAATGTTTTTTATTAATGTCAAACGCTTGTTTAAGCGGAATTCTTTGAGGGAGGATGATGAAGTTTAAAGACGAAAACTTCAAATTGTATGGTTTTTAATAAAACCTTTGCTGATGATGTACAGGCATTGTTTCAAATTCCTAAACACCGGAGGTATAAGGATGATAATCCCTTGTCAACCCCTTTGAACCTAGTAGTAGGAGTTTCTTTCTGAAAACGAAAAAACCCTCAATCTTAACCTGGGGCAGGGTAGGTGTCAGTTAATTTGACCGAGCATCCAAATTGAAAAAGGAATGTCTCGTTCGAGGATTAATCACACTTGTAGAGGTCATACCTAAAAAGCCACAATGGTTATCCCTCACCAACCAAGGAGTGAGACAGTCACAATCCTTCTCACAAGTCCGACAAGCCGGTGTCGCACGATTTGTTCAAAAAAAAGGAAGATCATAAAAAAAAAGAAAGAAAAGAAAAAATAAAAAGCCCGCTAAGTCGATAACTTGAGAACAGGTGGCTTAGGCAAAAATCAGGGCATCCCGCTGGACTTCGAAATCAGAAGATGTACTCAAAAGAGTCAGTCCAGACAAAAATAGGGAATTGAAAAAATGATGAAAAACAAGTCGTGTGACTACAGGCACCAAAGACGAAAATTGAGTGACTGTCACTCCGAAAACTTGTGGTTTCCTGAACCATCACTCCCGTCATTTAACCTTTGAGAGGTGAGCTCTTGTGTAGAATTAGCTGAACATAGGACTGAAGAATGTCAAGGAGATTGGGTGGGTTAAAACAAACTTTGAGCCTTATATCCTTTCTTTCAAACCGTGAACTTGACCACGTTACTGTCGCATCGCTGCGAAGAGGGGCCAGTAAGGACAAAAGAGTCACCACCGTTCGTTATTTATCCCAAAAGAGGGAAATGAAACGATCAGAGCAAACCTAACGAAATAGGGAAAAGACATGTCATCGCAACCATGTCTCAGGTTCGAGAGTCGGTTACGCAAGGGGAAGGTATGAGCACCCCTCACGTCCGTCGTACTCGACAAGATCCACACTTTGTTGTCTATCTAAAAGGGTGTTTACTATCTAGATACAGGCCACAGGGACAAAAGAAAAGAAAAGAGACTCGATAGAGCATCGCCGCTCTATGCATACATATTCCCTCGTGCAATGGGAAAGTCATAATCAATGTAGTTCAGGAAACTACAGGTGAAAGGTGGGGGAAGGTTGCTCGCCAAGACATCTCTGTCTTGTGCCTACGTATTCCCGTATGGTACGAGAAATTAGAGAAAACGTAGTTCAGGCTAACAAGAACACCGGTTGGTTCAAAATGTTTTAGGCCCGAGTAGGGTTAAAACTTAGTTCTAGCAGTTAGGTGTATGCAACTCGACCATTGGAGACTTAGGCGTTACCTGTTTGCGGTAGAACCAAGAGTTAACAAAACTCTCCTTATGAAAAAGGTTTTCCAAATTAAATCCCGAAGGATAAAAAGATTTGATGTTTGTTTTTGTGTTTTTTAGAGAAGAAGTGCATTGATTATTGTTTGTAATTCATGTTGCACTAAAGACTATGACCTAGGAGCGAATGCGCCGCATATCGTCCAATGGACATACGCTAAACAATCTAGATAATTGAGAGGAGGCCCCCCAATCACCATTTCCCAAGTACTTAAGGCTCGTAGCGTACAATAATCATTAACCTTTATTTGATGTTTTGAGAAAGTTTGAAGATGAGAAGAGAGAGACACTCTAAAGGGAGACTAAGACTCAACCTAATGTTCACATACAAAGTGCACCTATGATTGGGATGAAAGGGAATGCTACCTAATGTTATCATGCATGGATTCAAACCTAGGGTCTATCATAATCAGTCTTGAACAAGAAATATTAGAGTTCCTAAGGAAACATGGCAAAGAAATACAAAAGAAGAAGAATAAGGCATAAGAAAATGCAAGTATGCAAACATATAATGCACAATTAGAATGAAAGTGAGGGAGGAAAAAAAGTGTAGGGCAGTAGCTTCCATAAGCACATCTCAACCTCAAGCATGCATATGAGAGATGCAAAGAAGAAGGAAGAAAGAATGCACACAAAAGAGATCAAACAAGTGCACAAAAGTGGGATGAAATGGGAGAAAGAATCCTACATCCATTTGTCATCAACCACAATGCCCAAAGGAAAACCAAAAAGAAAGAGATGAGGACATAACACAAAGTGATGATGGGAGATGAGAGGAGGACAACAAAGAACTCATAAAGATCACTCAACCAAACCAAGATTATGCAAACAAAAGCACAAAAGAGTCCTCAAAGAATCACCATTCATGACATGTTCCAAGTACCTCCAAAGGAGGGACTAAACCATCTCAAATGGGATTAAAAAGTCATTAAACAGAAGCAAAGATGAGAGGAGAAGGTACATAAACCAAAGAAGGAAAAGCACAAAAGAGAATGCAAGAATAGGCATGGAAGAAGACCTAGGACTTAAGCACATTCAACACTTGAACTTCAAGTGGAAAGCCTAAAAAGAAATGTAAATCTCAACAAGCAATGAACAATTTTATGACCTAAATATGAGCATTCAAATACCTCAACAAGTTAGAAGTATGAATCAATAATAATTGAGAGCTCAATGGATCCACAAGTGTCATTTCCAAATCAAACTAGGTCAAGTGCTTGTATGAACCTCCCTTAGAAGTAACTTGACTTGCAAGTTACCTTAAAAATAGGAAAAAGGCTCAAAAATAACCAAATAAAATCTCAAATGCTCATAAAAGAGTTGGCAACCAGAGGCCAAAAGATCACAATCAAAGTCACTTCAAAGCATCATCAAAGAATTTGATTCACAAGGATGCTCCACTTTGAAGGAGGGTTGTCGAAGGTCAACAAAAATGAAGTCAAAGTCAAACCAAAAATGGTCAAACCAGGGGAAAATTAATCCTCAAAGATCCTTCCACTCATTATTGAAATGAGGAATGAATCTTATTCATTGGAGAAAAAGATTGGATCAAGAACAAGGCATGAACAAGAAAGAACAAAAGAAAATTCAATTAAAAACCATTCCAAATAGAAAATCCCATTTTAAATGAAAAATAATTGAAAAATGAAAATGAAAATTTCCAAAAATTAAATGACATCCTAAAGTATCTAAAAATATTTTTTGTGGGATTTTACAATATTTGGAACTATTTTTAATGAATTAAAATGAAAACAGAATTTAAAAAAATAAAATAAAAACAAATAAAAACAAGCCACGGTGTGAATAGCAATCAAGCCAGTTCAAAACATTGGGCCACCATGAAAGGGGGCGCAAAGAGCAATCTGAGCTCAACTAAGAATACAAAGTGAAACGCATTGTTTCACTAATACGCGTGGCAGGTTAATGCATACGCTGGCTGGTAAGCACAAATCACAATCGTGGACCTCACTCAGTCAAAGATTCAAAGCGCACACATGGCAAGCCAGGTCAACTCGCCTGCACAAAAACCAGACGACAGAGAAACAGTCTGCGGTCATCTTCTCCGGCAACACAGCCGGAGTTGCTGATTCAAATCTCAACCAAAACGTGCAAAATTATACACCAAATTGAAGAGGAACTCAAGTGGATCATGGATTCAAGCTTAGAATTAATTAATCATGCATATAATGAGAGATTCAAATGATTGAAATTTTGAGCACATAAATAAATTCATCAAAAACACAACCAAAAATTATCCAGAATTTGCCTACACATGTAGGTCTCTAGTTTGCAATAAAAATGGCATGGAATTGATGCATATCATGTGAGAATTTTGGAAAAGAAGAATACCTAACGGAGCCTCTCCGTTGGAGCTTCAATTATGCTCAAGCGTGATCCAAATTGCACAGAAACACTCAATGAAGTTCAAGGAAGGTGTTGCTTGCTTTGATTTGGCCTGAATTGGCTTGAATCCCAATTTCCACTTTTCACTTTGCTCTTGAAATTTCCAACTGTAATCTGCTCAATTCTCCATGAAAATGACTGAATGAAGCTTCAAATTTCATCTGAAGCTTTTATATGATGGATCTAGAATGATTTGGAGGCCCAATATGGCCTTATTGGAGTGTAATTTTGAAATGCCCAAATTGAAAATGGAAGCTCATGCACACGTGAATTTCCATCCAATTACACTTGCATTTCCTTTGGATCAGCTGCTGAGAGTGTGAATTAATCATGTGGATTGAAATCTTCCCTTAAATTGATCCAATGGTGGATATTTGATGTGAGACTTCTTCTTGAAGTAAACTTGAATTGTACGTGCATTTCTCATCATGGACCAAAATGAAGTTGTGCATTTTACTTGTTATGATATTGGAAATGATTTTGAGCACAAATATGGCATATAAATGTTCCAAAATCAATTCAATTGAATTCATATCTTTAAGTCCACTTTTCCATGGAATTTTTTCACCAATCCCCTAATCCTTGCATAATTCATGATAATTTGATGTTCTGTGATGAAATCGATACCATTTGAAGCAACTTTCATGTTGGAGAAAGTTTCATTTAAAGTGCTTAAGATCATGAAAAGGACCTATAATGAAAATGACCTATAATCTCACTTTCCGAAAATACCCCTTCCTTGCAAGCTTCATAACTTGAGTTCCACAAATGGGATGAAGGACTTTTAGGACTTTTTGGAAAGCTAAGATCATGAGGAAAAACTTTCATGTTCATCAAAAGTTAAGGAGAAACATGATTCTAGGACAAAAGTGCCTTGCAAATTGGTTGACTTTTATTGACTAAAAATATGATTCATCTGAGACCTCTAACTTGCTAACATCATAACTTGAGTTATAGGAACCTAATGAATGAGTTATAGTACTCAAAATAAAGATATGAACATTCTCTACAAGTCTCATGTTTATTCCAAAGTGAGATTACACTTTTATCTTGAGATATGTGGTCTTGAAGTTAGGCACTAAATAGAGGATTTTACACTGACAAACCTCTGAAACCCTAATTTAGTAACTTCTCACACTTTTGATTCTTCTTGAATTAATCTTGAAATAACATCTTATATGCCTCAACACAACTATACATGACTCCAAAGACTTAGAACTAAGTCTCAATCACCTTCAAATCCACAACGGATCCTGCACTAGGCAGATGAAACCCTAGGTGTGCAATCATTTGACTGCAACCTCTTGCACATGAGATAACAACTTATATAAGCTCCACAATGGATCTCAAAGACCTCAATGAGCTTCTCCAACACCTCTTGTCCATAACCATGAACTCATGAATCCTTGATGATCTTCAGTTGACCTCCAAGCTAGGAGACAAGCAACACACAAAAATCCTCTCTCTCAAAGAGCTTTAACTGCCTCCTGATGAGTATAAACCTTTG
Source organism: Lathyrus sativus (assembly GCA_963859935.3). Lineage (NCBI taxonomy): Eukaryota > Viridiplantae > Streptophyta > Magnoliopsida > Fabales > Fabaceae > Lathyrus > Lathyrus sativus. The sequence goes on along the minus strand of OZ012739.1, from coordinate 49,377,958 downwards.
ACCACTTGAATAAGCACTCTTGGATGAGCTTGAAACTCTTGTGACTCTTCTCTTAAGTGGCACACCTCTCTTGATCCCCTGCAAATGAACAATGATATGCAAATGCAAATGCTAGAACAATGCAATGAAAACATAAGCCAAGTAAAGAAAAGGTTAGGCAAATTTTGGGGTACAATAGCTACCTCCTTCAAAAGTCCTAATTGAAGCAGGTTTGTTTCGAAAGCATACTTCGGTAAAGATCGCGTCAAAACTGACTTCTAAAAGTATTTTCTTACCCTATGGGTATTGATAGTGACATTCTGATATGTGATTCATTAACTACATGTCACAACTTTTCCCCGGTGAACAGACTTGGATTTCAAAACTGTCATATGCATTGCATTAATATTATCTTTTGCAAAACGATTTGTTTTAATTGCGAGTAAGCACTTGACGTCAGGAGAGTTTCCATAGTGGAAAGTTTGATTGAGATACGATGCAGAACGCCTGAGTACTCCGTTGAGCAGGGGCAAGTCATGTCAAATGATCACCTAAAGGGAGTCAGCCATCCGAAGATGCAGTTAACCTGGGGCAATCAGGTCGAGATTCGGTAAATCTCTCAAAGATTAGTCAGAGGCATCTTCTGCACAGATCAGCCAATCAGGGGCAAAGTCATTGCAAGGCTGGGGCAGGCCACCCCAAGAATACAGAGCTATCCTTATCTAGAAGGCAATTAATCTGAAGCACCTCTCCGAGGTTCATGATTCTGAGGCAGTTCATATCAAACCATCAGGGTACAAAGATTTCATATTCCCTTTCGAGGAAGATGTATACAGAAATCCCACAAGTTGGGGAAAAATTGGAAGCAAAGGAACTGATCCTCTCCATATTTTCAGAGCTGCTCAGACTTATTCAAGCAGGTTTAGTCAACCTTCAAGTTCAGGACGAATGTCGGGAAGTCATGTTAACCATTCCCTGACCCTTAAACTATAAACCTTGTATCCAGACAAGTCATTTTCATAAACCTTGTATCCAGACAAGTCATTCCCAAACCTTGTATCCAGACAAGACACCTTTTAAACCTTGTATCCAGACAAGCCACTTTCCAACCTTGTATCCAAACAAGTCGCTTTCCAACCTTGTATCCAAACAGGACATTTCCCAACGTCAGTCGTACCTGACCCTTCATAGATAACCAAAAAGTCCAATCCCTATTGGCAACCACCAGAAAGCCCAATCCCTATTGGTGCATCATTCCAAAATCCAATCCCCATTGGTACCCAGAAAGAAAACTTTTCACCTTCGAAAAAGCCGATAACCTTCAGGTTTCACCCGTCTTCCCCAGCAAAAGTCCAATCATACTTGGCACATCCATTTATCCTCAGCTGAGTTGGCTTTGTCTCTTCAACATTTATTTTGCTGGAGTGGTTCTTTTACATCCAGCTTTCCCCAGCAGCCCGAGCCTGCATCTGCATTTTTGCATATAGTTGTCATATTTGCATCATATTTGCATTACATCCTTAAATGCGTAGCATTTCCATTTCGTATGGAGCATTACGCCATAGAAAAAAATTCAAACATATGTATGCGAAGCATAAGCCAGTTTTTGTTAGCCTTCCGTGGCAACCTGAATCAACTCTTCAATCAAGACAGTGATATATCTTTAGCCTGGTTCAGTCGGCTTATCTGTTGGCTTTATTTTGGGTTTCATATCATACGTCGGTCATGCTTTTCCATCAGCCCTCTGATGATGACATCCCCAGCAGATTTTCTTCCTGTCAATTCCTATTGACGATGTGCATCCCCAACAGGTTCTCTTCCTGTCTACCCTTAGACAATGTGAGTTTTGGATATTATTTCTTCTTGTCTACTATTAGACGATGTGGCTTTGGGATTCACTGAGGTGTTTCTCCTTATACAAGTTCTCTTCCCGTCTACCCTTAGACGATGTGATATTTTGGATTTGGTTTTCTCTCCATTTATCCTTAGACGATGCGAGATTTGGATATGGTGTTTTCTTCCCGTCTACCCTTAGACGATGTGGTTTTTCAGATATGATGTTTCTTCCCGTTTACCCTTAGACGATGTGGTTTTTCGGATATGATGTTTCTTCCCGTCTACCCTTAGACGATGTGGATTTCGGATATGTTGTTTATTCCCCGTCTACCCTTAGACGATGTGACTTCGGATATTTTGCTTCCCGTCTACCATTAGACGATGTGATATCTTGGTTATGATGTTCCTTCCCGTATACCCTTAGACGATGCGAGATTTGGATTTTGTTACTTCTCGTCTATCCTTAGATGATGTGGATTTTGGATATGGTTTTATCTCCGTCTATCCTTAAACAATGCGAGATTTGGATATGGTATTTTCTTCCCGTCTACCATTAGACGATGTGACTTTGGATATTTTTCTTCCCGTCTATCCTTAGACGATGTGATCTTTGGATATGGTATTTTCTTCCCGTCCACCCTTAGACGATGTGGAGTTTCAGATATGGTTTTCTTCCCGTATATCCTTAGACGGTGTGATATTTTCGGATATGATTTTCTCTCCGTCTATCCTTAGACGATGCGAGTTTCGGATTTGGTTTTCTCTCCGTCTATCCTTAGACGATGCGAGTTTTGGATAAGATGTTCTCAACTTCGGGTTGAGCCGGCCTTTGAGTTCGATGCCTGCTTGTTTAACAGATGCCTGACAGCGAGGTCAGATGTTCTTCTCAACTTCGGGTTGAGCCGGCCTTCGGGTTCGATGCATGTTTTTATTTAACAGATGTCTGGCATCAAGGTCATATGTTCTTACCGACTTAGTGTTTTTGCCTGCTTGGATTAGCAGATGTTTCTTCCGACTGCGTGTCGATGCTCTCTAATTGGTGATGAGTTAGCTTATTTTCCAACGATGCTCTCTAATTGGTGATGAGTTAGCTTATTTTCCAACGATGCTCTCTAATTGGTGATGAGTTAGCATATTTTCCAACGATGTGTGTCGATGCTCTCTAATTGACAATATAAAATAAGAATAGTGTCAACTTTCAAATGATTTTCAACACGTACATTTATCTTTTCTTCACTCGTCTGATATTTGCGGCATTGAAAATGACCAATTGTCATGATCACCAATACAATAAATATAGTCAAGACAT